>NNCF01134153.1:42972-88342 GCA_002313205.1 Laupala kohalensis | reverse complement strand
GTGTGTGTGTGTGTGTATTTTTTACTCGTATTAACACCTGACGAAGTCATTACCCCTGTTGACAAAACATTATTTGACTATAACTCACAACTTCCGAGTATCTACTCGTGGAGGAGTGTTTGCGTCGTCAACAGCCTTTAGGTGAAAATTACGACGGACCGGGACTCAAGCAGGAGGTTCCGGGTTCGAGTCCCGGTCTGTCGCAATTTTCTCCTGGCAGTTGACGATGCATTATGTTATTACATTTAAAGAAATAAAAAATCTACCATAAATGTCATGTATTTGTCTTTATAGTCGGTGTCTGACCACATTTAAGCGTATTTTCTTCTCCGAGCTGATTTCTTTAGAGTTGTGCTATCGCTTTCTCTCGCATTTTACGGCCCTTATCTCTTTTCTTTATCATAAGTCCCCTTGTCTTCAGGTTCTCACTTTAAAACCATCACCTCCTACCCACCCTTTCGTGTCCACTACGCCCGCTTCCCCTCCAGGCCGCACACTGCCGCCGTCGCGTCGCGCTAATGAGATTTAAAAATAAACAGCGCAGACCGTAATTGCTAGGTCCGTATAATTAGGAGGCATGCCGCCGCCAGCGCCAGTGACGCCTCTCCCTTCGCTCGCTTCTCCCCGCCACCGTTGCACGCAACCCGCACTCTCCCGTTCTTCTGAGCGATCGCACCGCGCTTACGTCACACGAAACGCGAGAGAGATGAGGAAGACGCTCGCGAACCGGAAAGTGTTGAAGATGAGCACTTGTTTCCCTCGTTGTATGAATAAATCTTCAATTACGTTTTGCTCTTTCTCGTCTGTTTCAATTGTCGAGGAAATGGGGCGTACATTCATTTCGTTTTGCATTCTTTTTTAGGGATTCATTAAGTGATTCTTGTCCAAGGAATTTGAGTAACTCCCTTCCCCTAGTTAATTTACGGATTTGCCACCAAAGAAACGCGAATTGTAAATCTTTCCTTTCGTTCAAGTGTTTATTTTGTGACATCTCTTTTTAGACAGAAACACAAAACAACTCTGTTCGCACTAATTTGGTTCATTGCTTATATTAAATTAATTTTTTGATTATCTTTTATACTTTCCATTAATTTATTTGTGCGTATTTTTGTTTGATTCTTTAGATATAAAATATCAAAATGTATCCGCCACTCATCCCGGTGGGTTCACGCTTCACGCAGTGTAGGATTAATTTGTACCTCGACCTTGATACAAGTACTAGCTCATTTTGATGGGAAATACGTAAAGCTGTTAGCAGTCATGTACATTAGTTGTAATGAAAAATTATCCATTGAGTCAGATTCGTCACCACACTGGGATAATTTCCCTTTCCTTTGCGGTGACCCACATAGTACCACTCGGCCTAGCCCTACGTCATTCATCGTACTGTTTGTTTGACCCTTCCAAAACAAAATCTTCCTTATTCACGATTTTGCATTTGCGAAACTTTCAGATATTATAGTCTGCTATGTTGCAATAAAAATCTCCTAACTTATTATTGATTGAAATAGGAACACAAAATCTTTAAAAAATACATTCACTTTTCAATCATGTGGCATTTCACATATATCTTTCAAAAATCTCCTTTGACAAAATTAAAATTTACACAACTTTAGTTGAAAACTATATTGAGATGTTAAAAGAATCATTGCTATTTGTTATGCATTTAGTTTGACAACAGTGGAGATGACTGTTATTGACTCAGCCGTTTGAACAATATTCGGTAAATACATTTTCAAGCTTTTAGCGTCAGCATGTAATAATTAATTTGGCCTGTCGTATTTGATTTCCAAATGAAAGTTCAGGGAAACCCGAAATAAACTTCATTAATATAGGATATTGAATATATCTGTCGTATATTCCTCCATGAAATTATATAATACATGGGCAAGTCCTCGTTAAGTGGTTCAGAGTTGTATGGGATGGTGTAAATTGTTTTTCAAAACTATTACTGAAATTAAGTACTCACTCAAATTTAGTACTGAAAAATATTGTTCACTTCACTAAAATAAATTTCTGCATCCAAAAATTTGTACATTATGTTATTTATATATTTCAGACTATGAATAAATTAAAGATAAACAAAGTGTTCATTATTGAGGATATATATACACATCAATAGATAATGGAATATTTATCAATGAAAGAAACAAATTGTGAATGAAATTAAGTACAATAAGCTTGACTAAAATATTGAGGTAGAAAGATGCTGGTCCACAACAGGTCACAAAATGTTATCACTGGTTTTACAATAAAATAAAGGAATAAATTTGGCAATACGTTCACCAAGAATCTATAAAATGCTAATTTAATGCAAAGTTTAAAAATTAATTTAGTTGAAGTTTCGGTACTAAAGTGCATTAATAATTATTCTCCAATACTTTGTGCTATTTTATGTATTGTTTACTTGTTTCTGAGTGCTGAAGTTGTAACGTCTAATATCGATAAAAATTGAAATTTATATTTTGTATAGTAGTATCATTGTATTTGTTATGTTTAGTTTGCTGATACTGTATACAGTAGTTGGTTTAGAATAAATAGTTTCCTCTCTCTTGTTACAGGACGAGCGATCCTTCTCCACCACTTCCGGCCTGTCGATGGGGACGGGTTCAGGGTTGGGAACGGCGCGGGGCTCCAGCGCAGGGGTGTCGCGTCGCCCCAGCAGCCCCGGAGCGCCGGGGATGGGCGTCGGAAACCATCCGGGGCCCTTAGCACCCCCTGTATTGGGGTACACGGCGTTGGGCCCCGGCCCCACGTCTCCATCACGACCACCCAGCGACGCCAGTCCTTCCAGGTTGTCCTTGCAGTCGGGTAGCTTCCAATGCAGGTACGGTGCTATTACTTAATCAATGGCTTCGTATCAAGAACAAACTGCATGACGATCTTTATACGGAAACGATTTCATCCTACTTAACAATATCATTCCACAATTACTTCTTAAACATGTCCTCAGTACCCGGTCCTGTCTACTAAAAACTAGGCATTAATTCTCTTCCCAAACAAATTCCCGTTCCAGTCATTCCTAAATCATCAAACACATCCATAATTTCTTCTATGATACGATGATATTCGTTTCCCGCGCAGAAGTGTACATGAAACAAAACTTAAAATAATGTAGTAATTTATTTACATTTTCTTCTCCGTATGGTGGTACCGAATTCTGCATCCTGTTCAATTATGTATTTAATGCTATATCATGTACTTTATGTTATATTCTGAAACCTTCTGTAGCGCCCTTGACTGATCGAAGGAAAATTTTGTACCATTGTTAAAAAGTAACGAATTGACATTTTTTAAGGGGTGGGAGTAATATTCAAATTTTATAAGTAATAGACATTGTGATGTAATCATTAAGTGGATAGTATTGTGCTTTTCTATTAAGACTATTCCAGACATTCGTCATTCAGCCGAATGGCGAGCATCACTCGCCAATGATCGGTTCACTTTGATGTACCCAAAAGACCGACACGCTGCCGGTAGGGAGTGGTTTTCAGGACGCGGCAAAGAGCAAGCAACTCTGGATTCATCTTATGACGAGTATGTGGAGCCACCTGTATTAGTCGCACATAATGAGCCTTTGAGTGAGTAGTTACCCTTGGAAAAACACGTGACTGTTCAGGGATTGGCGGCATTTATCTCTTTGGAGACATAGTGAACATATAATTAATTTATCTTTTTATAATTTTGCGTGTAGGTCTTAAATAAAACTCAATTCGTATTTGCCAACGTTTCGACACCTATCGTGTCTTCATCAGGGCTATTTATTTAACAAACAACAATAAAACATTTACACTTAATAGACAAAACCGTCTATATACAATCTAAGTCTACAATCATCTATCATTTTTGTACATACCTTATTATACTCCATACATTTTAAACCGAAACACTACATTACCATCACAACAGCCACTCAGAACCTCTAATTTTTAAACATACTCACGCCAACTACATATGAGCAACTAACGCCCAACTGTTACAATTCAAATAACCCACACAGTCATACCAAATTAAACCAGTTATATCAAAACAATATACATTCAAACAAAACACACATCAAAATTATATAATTAAAAACAAAAATCCATCATTCAATTATAACTAAATAATATACCAAAATGTTTTTTACAAAAATATCATATCCCAATACATTTTACAGATTAGTGTACACCTTGTTAATTATTCTAAACAAACATATTTTCTGCTAAGTATAATTAATTATTAAGTTAGTGTACATCTTACTTAGAGCATCTACATCCGATTTTTTATTACACCTTTCATTGCTTTTTATTATACTAATCATTTCTTTCAATTTCCTTCTATATGTGTTCTCTTCAAAATCAAGTATTTTTGTTTGATCAAAATTAAAAATATGATTATAGTTTTTGGCATGTTGCCCTAAAGCACATAGTGGAAATTCTTTCTTTATATCATCCTTGTGCTGTGACAATCTTTTTTTTTTCAGATATTGTCCTGTTTCACCAATATACACTTTTTTACAGTCTTTACATGGCACTTCATATACCACACCACTGACTTTGGACTTTTGTAATTAATTCATATAGTAGATACAGAATTTGTCAACAATACAAAATTATATCTGTTTTCCACTGTGTGACCAGATGCTACTAACATGGCGACTTCAGTTGCACGAAAATATTTTTAGAGATAATGAAACCACAGTTCATACCTAATAAAAATTATAGAATTTCGTCTTCACAAATCCGTGTTGGATGTATTTGCAGAGGGGGATTTAGACATAGGCAATTGCCTAGGGGTGTTTGGGGGGCGCCAAAATAAAGTAACGGAAAAATTCTGAATTCTAACGTAAATACGTAATGTTAATCAAATTTATTCATCCGTTTACTCAGAGTCGCTGAGCACAGACGGTCAGACGGAGGGACGGACAGACAGAAAGATAGATGGACTTTATGCCAAAAAAACACTCTTTCGGAATCGGGGTTAACAAAAACGGATATTTCCGTCGCAATCTCGCTTTCGATTCTTTTTACGATTCCAATACTTTTTATACACTGCGTATATAAGAAAGTAAAAAGTTTGTTTCTTAAATGTGTGTTGCTTTTATTGAACATTCTCTAAAAATGTTTTTCAAGATTTTCGTTGTATCAGCAATTCCTCACGAATGTGTTAACCATGTCATTAAAAAGGTCTTACCTTTATGTAATAATTCTTATATAATTTTGTACCTAATAATAATAAAAAATGAGATGAATAAATAAACAAAATATATAATTATTTCTTTCTTTATATATTAAATGAATATTTATAACATGAATATAAAATCTGTTCTCAAAGGGCGCTATACTTACTGCTGCCTAGGGGCGCCAAACTTTTAAATCCCCCTCTGTGTATTTGCTAGTATGCGATTAATCTTGTATTCTTGATTATAGTTCTCATACTTTCGCAACAGAATGCGTGGTCTTGAATTATATTTATTCGTATAACCAATTCTTTATAAACGGTGCTTCGACTAGCAACTCTGGCCAAATGATTGCAGAGAAGAAGGGATGTATCTTCTCAAGACCAATGGACATATAATTTGATTCTAGATTTAAGTCATTGGTCGAAAAGAAAAATCCAGTGGTGGGTTATAATTGACCTTAGATATCACCCGGATGTTGCCTTTTCGTGACAATTTATTCAATGTGAAAAGCCGATTATAAATATGTTTTATTTACAATGTAGAAAGAGATGACGCAAGTATATAATGCTCCAGTGTCTTGCTTGGAGTTTAGAAAGATTCAGACCCACAGAGGATTTAGAGTGGTGATAATTTAAGATCATTCAATCATTCTACATTGAATTTGTTCACAATAGCTAAATTTCTAGAAAAGAATCATTAAAAGATAAGTTTAAGTAGAAATTAACAGAAGTGTAATGTACTTCTTCTGGGCGACATATATGTGTTCAGGGGTTTGGGGAGGTAGAATAAAAGTTCCGTGCAATAATTGCAAAATTAATTAAATACACTATCCAGATGGAATGCGTCAGAGGTACCGGGGTGCGTGCCTTTTCCTCTAAGATATTTTCTAAGAAGCGTGCTTTTACGCTCAATAAAAATATATCAAGATGAATTTTTCATTGTTCAAGGTGATGGTTTTTAGTACCTACCATATTAGTAACATTTTATGTCAACAACTGACAACACTCTCTGGAATGAACGTCACGAATTTGTGGTTAAAATCATTAAGTGGAGCAACAGAGTTCTCTCAATGTAGCAAGTTGCGGATAAATTAACTTATGTTGTAACATTGATCATCCAATGTAAGATACAACGATAATGATAGAGTAAAAATTAAAAAGTTGCTATATGCAATTTTTGAAAATTTGCCTTGAGGCAGTGATAATATTATTCAGATAACCTAAGTTTTCACGACCTATTCTTTCCAAAAATATTGTAAACATAAGAATTTTTGTAAACGTAGACTTCCATGGTCACTTCCAATATAAATGTGTTTGTCCACGACATAACCGCTTCTTAGTTGACATAACTACCAATGTTTAGACCTTCCTGCAGTGGCTTATTCAGGGTAATGTCAGAAATGTACAGACTTATGTCGTGCTCTACCTGCTGAAGCAGAATATTTTTTAAGTATGAGAGTCCTCCCGGTAGCTGTCATCTTTAAGACTAGAAAAATATGAGAAAATATACGAAAATTTTGGCGGACTAATGAATCCATAAAACTAATCGCGACATTCCTAATAATAATTATATAATAACATACCGACCTAGGGAGAGCTTCGATGAACAAACGACAGTATTGTATTGATAAAGTAAAGAGAAATAAAATGTATAAAGCAGTTGATTGGGGAAATATCAATTAATATGTGGCACTGAGTGCTCAAAGCATTTGTTATGACCGCGATACAGTCATGTTGTAGCATCACAGTAGATTAATTCCAGTTTCATGGTCGAGAATAGAGGTTCATACACCACTCTGAACTTTGTGTTGCCATAATGTGTTAGTGAGGGTGGCGTCACGTATGAAAATTATTAATACATTAAATCCCCATCACATCAATTCACGACACGCATCCGTAGAATATCGTATTCTACGCTCCCAATAATTCGTATTCTACGCTCCCAATAGTGAGGTGATTGGAACTGTTTAAATAATTTGTCGTGGACTTACAAATCAGATAAGTAGGCAGTTCAGAATCAATATCCACTCCGAACGCTGAATGAAAGTGTCTAACATAACATGTGCAATGCGTCTATATATTCATGAGAGTATTTATTGGTAAACCTTCCCAACATAATGGGTGAAATTAACATTGAGCTTCAGTCTGATGAATATGTAGCATTAGTTGTAGATTTATAGTAGCAGAAAGTTATGGGAAAATACAATATACATTTTGGTAACATTCTAGATTAAATATATGCTTACAAGCTTACAAGCATTTGGGGTGTTCAGCGAGATATACCATGTGATCAGTTGATGTGAACTGGTATAAAATTCTTGCGGTTGTATTCTTGTCTTATTCTATAGTTGGTATATATATGTAACAATTCTCTCTGTGTCGTTCATTGCAATCCTCTTGGCTTTATTCACCCTTGGTGATAACATAAATGACGACGTTTGAGGATCTTTTGAGAATATTTTCATTACAACATTCTTTAATGAAGATTTCATATTATTCTAAATGTGCCCTGATGTTTTGATAAGTATTGGCTGTTTTCAGATATTTTATTAAGAGAATGGTTCTGCGTTATGATGCAATCCTAAGTTTGCAAAGTCTGTTTACATTACGTATAGAATTTATCATTACAAATTTGTTGTTGTGAAAATTAATCATGGAAGATTTATTTAAACTTGTCCGAAATATGAGTCATTAATTATGTCATGTGACTTATTAACTTTTTCGGTTAGGTTTCACTGATGTATGTTGGGTATTGTGTGGGAATAATGATGTGTTTATTTTATTTCTATATAAACAAATTGCGAGTAACACCCCCAATCCCATGACAATAATATACTTTATTACTTAATTTTTTTATTTAAATCTGGAAATTACCTTCTAACCTTTTCTTTTTTGCTATGAATGGATAAAATAAAACAAAACTGAATAATATATTATAGTTAAAGTTAACCATTTGACATAAATCTTTTATTACATCTTGATGATGATACCTGTAACATTTTGTTGTTCCTTTTCTTTTTAATTATATTTAACTGACTCTCTCCGCTCTGATTTTGGTTTCGTCTGCTCAACCTCGCTGGTGGGTTTCGTCCTCACATGCTCTTCGGGGCTTGAACTCGCCTAGGTAGACCAAGCAATGGGGAACGGAAAAAATTAAGAAGGTAGGGTGTATTTTTATCGTGTAAAATACGAAGATCTAAAACCTTCCACGTCTTTTGAAGGATCATAGAGGTGGTCAGCTTTTTTGCAAAATTTGCCATTTTTCATGTTGTTGTTTTTTGTTTTAGTTACTCGTCCATTTGATCGTAATGAAAAAAGTTAAAACGAGTTCTACGTCTAAATGAAACCTATGAAATGAGATGTCGTAAGTTCAAATACGTTTATTAATTGACGCAGAATAACTCAGAAAAATTCTGTTTTTTGTGATATTTATAGCAAAGAGCAATTCCTTCTTATTTTTATGGTTTTAAAATGTAGTCCTTAACAAAAACAACGATATAACAATGCGCGTTGTACTATAATTAGTTGCTGAAATACGTTTAATTATTTTTACCAACATTTTTTGTTAACGATTTACTCATTACGCTGAAAATTGTTGTAATGTCCTAATTCAAGCTGGAAATTCTTTTAAAGACTTAAGTTTGTCTCCATTTCATTTGCAAAGGATCGGTTAATAACATTCCATTTCTCCCCATTTCCTTTGCCCAAGGCACCAAACGTGGGTATCTCCCAGACATGACAAACATTGCGCGATTATTATTCACAATCTAAAGCATTATTATAGGGTTAACTCAGGATGATTTCCTATTTTCAACGTAGTATGGTGTATCCAGTGTACATGAAGTAGTTATTGTACACACATTTGCATCAGGGACTTCAGGGAGAAACACTTCCTGCTATCGTTCGCGCGTATCAAGCACTACAATGGTGTCACAAAGTAAGTGAATATCTCTGTCAATAAAATATGATTTATTTTAAGTTCATTATTTTCTTTTACAAATGTTGAACCCATATGAAATTTAATATAAACACTCGTAAGTTAAAAGAAAAAAATGTGCAAAATTTAACACAATTAATTTTATATAACTGGAATATAAATATAATATTGAATAGGATGCTTAGTCCTATAATTTTTTACGTTAAAGAATTGTTAAAAATTATACTGGAAGATTTAATTCCTGGAATATTTTTTCATGTAATGTAATAAGAGGATCTTATTTTATTGATACACTCATTTTATTTGAGAATACCTAAAATACGTAAGGTATATAATCAAATTATTTCCATAAATGAATGTGAAGCGTTGATATTTCTAATTTTATACTTCCTTCATTGAAAGATAAACTTGAGTGAATTGTGTAAGTTAACCCACGTGCGAAAATATGGATGTACATAACTGGTAAAATATGTTGAATACAACAGTTTTCTTCGTCAGCACTGACTACAATTTAAACAAATATACATCAGTCTCTGGGTGGTTTTGATAGTGGACAACACATTTGTCTTCGGCCGAATGTAATCTATTTTGTAAAGAACAGACCGTCACGATGACAATAGTTTCCGTAGTCTAAGATAATGAAGGACGGAGAGAACTCTATTTTTTCCTTTCCATACAACTCTGTAAACCCCGAAGGAACAGAGGCGGGTCGTTCATCAAAGAGACACTATCAGCTGGCGAGGCAGCCTTGCTGTTAATTTATCAACTCCCTCCAGCGAGCCATGCACTGTTCCCAGGAACCTCCAAAGAACATTCTCGATCCGTGCGGCACTTTGATCTTCTCTTGGCGTTAAATTTCATGTTACCCTTCCAAAAACTGACACGGTTACAACATTTGAAAGTGATTCTTAATCTGTTTTAAAGAGTAATTTACTTGCCTCGTTTTCGAACAGAAATGTATTCTTTTCAATGTAGATTTATCTGACTGTAAAGCAAGAATTGAAAAGAGGGTTTGTTTGAAATGTAGAATAAATTTACAGCAAATGTTAAAAGCATTTCAACAAAATGTATCCTATTAGGAAACTTTAACACAATTAAATGGTCGTACTCTCGTAACATATTTAATAAACAGACACGCCTACGGGAGTTGAGAGAGTTGTGAACTCTTTGATTACAAAACTTTCATCTTCATTAATTTCCAGTTGTTAATAAATCCTCTATTATGAGAAGTAGGGTAATGTTTTAGTTGCGGCAAGACATCGAGAATATAGTGCACCCTTTACGTACTCATAAATAAACACGCTGATAGAAAATTACGCCCTTACATCTCTCTCTCTTCTCACATAGCGCTTACCTCACTTTGGTTTTGTAAACAAAAGGAGTTTTGCAGGATTCTTTTAAGACGAGACCTCACTAATTGGACATTCCCATATTGTTACTGCTTGCGGGATATCATATTTTCGAAATAGTGGAAAGGTGAAATGACATTTTTCTATTTATATCTTTATAAATCTAAATATGTTTTGGGAATCTTGACATAATTCTACATTTGTGTATTCAAAAAGTGACTGCATTCCTGACATCTTGAAATGCTTTAGTAGGTAAATAAAAATTAATTTTAGTTGAATATCAATAACGAAAGAAAGCACTTTCTGTAATTTTATCAATTCATTGTAGGTACTCTCGTAACATACAATTAACAATAATTGTGACTCTCTACAAACAATTAACAATAATTGTGAACTTTTCTCATATTTTCTGTAGTTCTTCGTTCATTAAATAAACGTTAATCATATAAGCGAAAAAATATTTTATTTCTTTTAGCCCCATTATTATAGTTTTCGACCGCAATGAGAGAAACTTATTTCTTAAAAATAGATGACGGAGGAACTACTGTAACAATATTGGACAATGCGTATTCAAATAAAAAATGTCTTGCTATCATTTGTTAAGTTTTTGTAAGATAATATTCACGAAATACGTATTGTAAGTTCTTCTCAGTTTTCATTTGCGGTTCATTCATTTTATTAAAAATATTTCTGTTTTTGTTATTTCTGTTTTAAAACACTGTAAGGACGTCACATGAGAATTTACTTGTTACTATAAGATGAAGAGAGTAACACACTAGAGTTTTAAAATGGTAAGTGGCAAAAATTTAAGAACTTGAAAATAACTAGTTGTAAGTTTTGGAGAATATTAGACGTCTAGAACTATAAACTCAAACATATCTGAAATATTTATACAATTTATTGCTTTTCGTCTTATTTTAATTATTATCTAACCATTTTCATCGTTGAACATAATTTTGTAATGGGTAGGGTGGAGAGAAGCGCATTGCCAATCACTTCAGTGAAATAATGTTATTTGTGTTTGCATAGTAGTTTGATACATGAAGCTGTAAATTTTTGTTTGATAATAATTCATATGTGTTGATATTATTTCACCATTTTTGGTACTAGATATATTCATTTTTTGACAAATAAATACATTTATAGTCAAAAAAGCTGTATGACCACGAGAAGGATAATAAACTTATTTATATACCGGATCAAACAAGGAATTATTTCATCAATTCCGATCACGGGCCGTAAATGTAGAGGCAGATTCAACGATTCTGCGTCCCAAAGCAAAATAACGGTATTGGTATAATTCTCATTATTATGATAATACGTTTCACATATAAAAATTACAATGCAATGTTGAATTCAGAGAGCAATTTAACGGTAATGAGTGGACAAGATTACTTTTTTTTGTTTATATTGATATAAATTTCTCCCTGTCCACTACTACTGGTAATTGTGGTTAGTTGTTCCTAAGATTATTATTTATTATGTATTTTGTAATTATGGATGGAATAAATCATTTTATTATTACACTATATTATTTATGTATAATAAAAATGCAGACACAATAAACTATTAAGAGTACTGGAAATTCAAGTAATTCTGTTACTCTAAGATAATAGTTTCTTTCTAATTTTGCTTGTGTATTTCTGTGAGCATTTACCACTACTCGGATCACTGAAAATGGAATAGTATTCACATTACGTAAATGAAATCTTACATGCCAAAGTGTCCGCTTTCTTTCTTTTTTTTTTTTTCGAAAAAGATGCACTTCCGAGACAGCCTCTTCCTCTCCATTTGTACTTCTTGAGTTATTTCCAACCATTAACAATTTATTTTCAAAGTGATTTAAAGTTTCTCCTAAGAAAGGATAACACTGTCGGTATTTCTGGAATAAACAGTATGTTTTAGAATATCTCTGATTCGATTAATAAGACAGGTATTTAACTTCTGTCATTGGACTTAAAACCGGAGAAAAAATGAAATTTCAATTAAAAGCAATTGTACCAATATCTCTGCTGCTACTAAGGTTGCAAATCATTTGAATACGTGAAATGGTAACCCGCATGTCACGAAATCGCTCTTCCATATCTTTTCTCCGTTTAGGAGATATTCGAGGTTAATCGTTCTTCTCGAATCATTTGTACAAAATCAAAGGAGTTGAGCGGCTGCGTTCTGCCAGGTGTAACTGCTAAATACACTTCATTCTTGATACGAAGAATTTATGGGTATGGTGATATAAACACGTCTTTAGGATCATACTTTGCATTTATTGATTGAGGATCAAATAATGGTTTGTTTAGATAAAGTAATAGCCAGAGACACCAGATTATCTAGATGGTATCAAGTTAGTCCAATTTCCGCGTATAGAAAAAAACACAATACTTGCTTCACAAAGAAGTTTACCTTTCTGGAAAGTAAAAGAAATCTATTACAGATAAGGAAACATAATGCGAAATACAATTCTCACCTCTGGACATTCTTGAGTACCTTTTGTATGCACGAATTATCGTAGAGGTTAATCGGTTTAAAATAAACAAATCTACATTTATGGTGTTGGATATAAATGAATCCTCTTCTTTCACATCTAGAGGTAAAATTTCTTTCCGGAGAGTTGAAATTAACTCTGAGAAAAGGTGGTGCGCACCTAGAAACTCTAACCCAGTAAATGATAAACCTAATAATCGGCAAATAAATTTCGTTGCTGCAACCCCGTTAGTATTTGTACAATATGTTTGTAATTCTATTAATTTACCCTCTTTGGTCCTACAAAAACAACAATTCAATGAAATTTCCTTTAAATATATTTTCATGCAAATGTTGCATAACAGTATGTATATAGGGATGAGCTGTTATTGCGAAAAAAAAAACAATTTAAACAATAAGTTGATGTGTCCCGTTTTTGTAGAGGTTCATAGGGACGAGATATAACATAGTTCTCCGAGCTATTAATTAGCACCGTTTAGTTAGAGTTTCAAATTTATTTTGAAAAAGAGAAGCAATAAAATTGTATTATGTAGTTTTTCATTGGAGGGACTAGTTTATGAATGAATAGATTTGTCACGTAGAGTTGAAAGATGGTTAATCCGGATGTAGGGAGAGTAATGTAAGGTTTGCTTTGTGCTCGTAATATACGTAACTCGACCTAAAGTGAGCTTTGCTGAACTTATCTCTCTTGGCCTTTTATTCTTAAGACAGATTAAGTCATATGAAGAGTAGGGTTGTACGAAAGAATGCAGAAGCAGATGTAACTCTCATGTATAACAGAATAAAGAGAATGAAAATTAATCTTATAATAAAGGAGGAATTTTGTCTCATTCACGCATTACGACGTATATTTCGACACACTGTGTTTATCACACGCTTACCGTCGAGAGTCGTACATGTTTATGACTGTAATTTCATGCTTTAATGATCATTTATTTCTCAATTACAAATATATATTTTATTATATTTTACTAGAGTCCTACTCAATCAGTTGAAAATGTAAAAAAAATTGAATTAAATAAATATAAAAATTGATTGCATTATCAAACCTGTAGGTATTTTTTCCAGTCGAATTATTCTATTTACTTTTTTCGTCAAAAGATGCTGACAAGAGATTAATGATATATGTGTAGAGGAGTATCAATCTCGTGTGTGCATTGCATTCCGGTTACACATGAAAATTAAATTGAATACATTTTTTGAATATCATTTACTTATTTATGAGTTTTTCCACATTTTTATTGAAGGTAAGGCATGCAATTGCAAAACATTTTTATAAGAGTCATATTTTTAACGTAATATAGGCCTTAATAATGATTCCATATATCACATACATAGGGAAATCTAAGTATAATGATAAGTGCATTCTTTACTATATGACAAAAACTATTCGAAAACTTCAATTTTTAATGTATTTCTTTCTATTAAAAACGATACAATAATATTTGTTTTGTATTGTTAAGATGGATCCTAATGTATTGTTTAGATGGCTACTAGTATATTAGTTTGTGGTCCCTCTTTAACAAAATTTATGAGCACTATCAAGAATTTTCCTCGTACCTGCATTGAAATAACAGCTATTATTCTCGGAAGTCGGCTTGAGGTATGGTGTATGTGCAGTTTCCGGAATAGGCAGATGCCGACAAGGAAGTAACATATCACGCGGATCAACAGTTGTCTCCCTGCGGTAATATACTCCGCAGTCCCAACACGCCTCGTTTCGGACGCGCGTGAGTTTGGCNCCCCCCCCCCCAAGCCATGCGTATTGCAGGTTCGTGCTCATGTCAACGCATGCTGTCTCCATGTGGTGACGCTAAGGGGTTTGAGAAGAGGGGTGACCCGACATGGGAGTTGATGGTGATGGTGTGGGTTCAAGCAGCGCTGGTAATTAGGGCGGTGCGATCACGTCCATTAACCTCTAGAACTACTCATCCGCCACCCCGCCCCCCCCCTCCAAACCATGTTCTCTCAAGCAGTTGACGTACCACCGGCCGACGAACTTAACAGGTCACCGAAAGTTTATCATATCTTTGAATATGTAGTGTGATGATTCAGTCACAGGTTACAATTCTGAATTCAGTATTTTAAATCCTGAAATTGCCTTTCATGGAGTGTACAGAAATAAAAACTAAAAAAGTAACAACACATAAGTACACCACCTCATGTTTGTATTGAAAATGTTTGAAAGTTGTTATAATATTGTATAAAGAATATGTAGTCATACTATCCAGTAGATTTATTAAGTCGTAAGACCTTTTAAATGAAAGGGCTGGCTCCATTGAGGAGAGGGGTGGCGAATTCTTTACACAAAACTGTGTATACTACCAACACCGAACCTCATCATACAAGTTCTCATAATAAACTTTACAAAATTGAAAGAAGTAATATTAAATTTAGGAATATCGAGTTCGCAAGAAAAGGTAAAAAGAACTATTACGTTTTTGAAGTGTTTAACACATTGGTTAGGCTTACGACTTTTATTTCTGAGTTACATTTTAATTTTTGATTGAATTGACATGTAATAAAATTTTCAAAGTTATTTTGCTGAATTTTCAACAAAATTTTATGTATATCATTGTGCGAATGTATCAGAATATGTGATTGTAAGAAAAGTGAGATGCGGAGTGTGCAATGCAGTAAGCAAGTGCTTGGAGAATCCTAACTATTGAATCGTACCGCAAACAAAGTTCCTTTCATTGTATGAAGAAGTAGAGTTCGTCTTTCCGATGAGGGCGGTAATTACGCGTGACAGTTCGTAATTAGAGTTGTATACTCAGAATATTCTGACCGTTTTCAAATTGCATTTGACTTTTCCTTTTTCATGGAAGTCACACGTCCTGGCGTTGAAGATTCTGCTCTATCTTCTATTCTCTTATTTTATACACACAANTATATATTCCACAGGAGGTTTAAGTAACATGTGTGTGGTATCTGTAATTTATTTAAAAATTTGTTGTAAAAAACGTAAGATTAAATTGGTTAAAATACACAAAGAATAGTATGTCTACCAGAAATAAAGTAAAATCATGAAATGAAATATATAAATGTACTTAATAATTTAGAATTATCGTCATACCAATATAAATTCGAAATTAATAATAATACAATGCAGACTTTTTTACTTTAAAATATGAATGTTGGTACATTTAAAAAAATAGGTCTTTTCATTTAAAACATTTAGTTTAAATGTTGTTTCTTAAAGGGTACGAAGAGAAATGTATTTCATACTAACATAAATCATTCGACATGAACTCGCATTAACGTGTTATTGGCATTAAAACAGCGGACTGTTGATTAAAATTCCTGATGAGTGTACCCAATCACCATTGTATCAATTTCTGGGTTTCTTTGCACTCATTGGATGACTAGAGGTGTATGAACTACTTTATTCATTTAAAAGCACCGTGTCTCTTCTTATACCAGACCTGGATTCATTTTACAGTAATACCCGGTTGATTTCACAATGTTTTGTTACAACATTGAAAAATCAACTCAACTCAATCATGCGGAGTTAGTATTTCAATTAATCATTTCTGGAAAAATATGTTTCCGCATTATGAAAAGTATATGAAGTGCTTCGAAATTTATTTCTATGTTTACAAGTTAAACCGAAATTTAACATTTTAGTAATTATATATAAATACACATTCAATTAATTATTAATCATTTACAGACATTTGTTTCGATTTTAATTCATTTGTATTTACAAATATAAACACAAATTTTCGAATCAATGAAAATGTATGCCCCGAACATTTAAAAGAATGGTATGTTGAAGATTACAAAGTTTATGTATATATACTTTAAAAATTTAGGTCATGTTGCTAAGTTGACGTAATATTGTAAAGACCTAATGGTGGAACCATAGAGTTTCGAAACGTTGTGTTAATATTTCATGACACAAATGTATTAAAATCCATGTATTCATCTATAAATGGTCATGAAATAATTGAGTCAAACCAAAATTTCACATCACAACGTAACACAATAGATTTACTTTGCTGTTATGAGTTACGATTCATTTTATAAATCAATCCGCGTATTGCTAGGAGAATAGAAGTTTTATCAAAGATAATGCTTTAATATCAAGATTAAATCACATGACAAGATTTATGACTAGGCTCAATGTTCCAGAAGCTTCCAATATTGTTATATCAAAAATACTAATGCATTTAATTTAATATTATCAGATGAAATATACAGAAAATCTGCAAATATAGTGCATTCGTGTATTTTAATGTGTTGTCTGAAGAAGTGAAAATCATTAAAATAGTATCCGTAACAAGTTCCTTAAATCCTGTGTCACTGACATGTACAAGATGTAGTTGCTAACTGAATTACTAATAAAGAACCGCTTGAATAATTACAGTCCCTAATTAAGAACAAAGATTTCATGATCACTGAGTTTTATACGTTTTACTTTACTTTATTTGATTTATGAGATTTTTCTATAAACAAAACCCTAATACTGTTTAATTAGTTATTTAATATCATGTTTTTCACATTTTTAACAGAACACAGTGTAAATTTGTAATAATAACATATAATAATAAAATGATTTTATTCCGTAGCGAGGTTCAGGTCATCAGATTGCTCTTCCTCCTGGCCATCATTGGCATACATACAACATACCTATATAATAATATAAAATAATAAAACATTCATACAATACATACATGAACTCTATTGTATGTATTTACAGGTTTTTGTATTTAGTTAATGGAACTGAGATGGAACAAAATTATATTTGACGAAAGAAAGCGGAAAAATGAGAAGAGAGATTTTCTGACAGGGAAACTTTCATTAAATTATACGTATGTATCATCCGAGAAAGCTAAATCAACCACATATTAAATGTTAACGCTTCATTCAGCAATTCGTTCATTTGAATTTCACATCTGTAAATCAACTTCATCCTTTGTCTCTGTTCTGACGCGTTGAAAAGTTTGCTTTGTGATTCGCAATTAGATTTTCGAGTTGTGATGAATAAAATTACGTTTATGAAGTTTTTTACATTGTATTGTTCAGAAGAGATTTGTTTTAATTCTCAATGGGATTTACTCCCATTTCATATTCCTGTACAATACCATTCATTACCTAGTTACCATCTGTTAGTATTGCAAAATTTAAAGCGAACGTAGGTTGAGCATTATTTCCGCCATATTTTGTTTCGCATTCGTTTGTAAGATTAATTACTTTTACTTCAAATCGAGAAAATGTATACTTTTTTCCTGTAAATGTATTAACAGTGAATAAAATTATTCATGAGATTTTATAGGAGAATGTAGAAATAAGTAATATTTTATTTAAATAAATTTTCTATGTCACTACAAATTAAATAATTTGATTTTTACCTATTTTGCTAATTAGCTCTGATACCCTAATTCTCAAAGATTTTTCAGATAAATTTAATTTTATTTACTTATGTACATTCGAACCCAGTACCAGATCAAAACCTGGGTTATTCTTGTTTTCTATATTCCGTTTAAACGTTTATACTCTGCTACCTTTTCTTCTTAAATTTTATCTTCTAGTGTGCCGCTTTGCATTGATTCTCCCATTCCCGTATCTGCAGCGGGAAGGCGGGAACTATCGACTACCTATGAAGATTCTGTCCAGCGTATTATTTTCCTGATTTGTGTTACTATATTTTGAAATTCGTGGTACGTTTTTTTAGTGCTCAATAGTTCTTTCCATGTTCTTTGTATGTCCACCCCAACTTTTTTTAAATTATTTTATTAATTCCCTTCTTTCTTCCGTATTTAATTCACAATATAATATCACATGCCATACATTTTCATCTGCTTTCCCGCGTATGCAATCTGGGTTTTCTTGTAATTTAAATCGAAATACGTATTTTACAAAATCGCCATGGCCAGTTATAATTTCCATCAGATATTTATTTGGTGCAAACCATTTCTTGTGTCTTGTTGCATAAGTTACTTCTGGAATCAACTTATACGCATACCTTCCCTCCAAAGCTACATCCCATCGAATGGGCCAGCAAAATATTGTTCTTCGTCAACATTGTCTTTCAGCGTTTTATTTGTTATGTGTTTGTGTCTTATCTATCTCTGTTGATTCACTTTTTTGTAGTTTACTGCCAAATCCGATGGTAATACTTTTGTGAATACTGTTTTATAACAACCACTCCAGGATAAAAGGCATTTTCTTTGTAGCCTGTGTAATTTCCTCTCCATACGTATATTGCGCAACCGATGATACCAAACACTTGCACAGTATGTTATCATCAGACATATCGCTCCTATGTAAATATTTCGTATATCTTTAGTTGTCAAATTCCTATTACTTATTCCCACTCGTCGCAAACCGTGCCACATTTTCAGATAAACATGGAAACAGAATAAAACATACTTAACGACATAAAATATTCTACTAATACATAAATAAGTATTTTTAAAATTCATTCGGTATCAACACCGCTCAAAGCGTAGACTCAACCTGTAGTCTTATTCGAAAGAAGAGAAATATTTCTTGTCATTTATTGGCATATTTGTGTTAATTATGAGTACATAAAATACATGTATAAACTGATAATGTTTCTTATACTTAAATAAAGAAACAAAGATGGGTACAGTGACGCAACATTTCTCAGTTTTGCGACCTCAATTACTTTTGAATGAGCGCACCTTGCAATCAGTTCATTTAATTGTTATATTTTATATTTTAGTGTTTATCTTTAGTTTCATTGGGGGCCACCCCTATTTTTCTCTTTAATGTTCGTCTTTTAATGAACTCAAGATTTTAAGAGAAATAATATCCAACAAAAGACTGGACTAAATTCAGTGCAACCTTACCAAGTACTTTTCCTTGTCATAGGAACTGTTCGACCGTTAAAACACGTTTACAGTACAGCACATGATCTAAATATTTTCGGAGACTTTTTGAATTTTCACTCTCGTATGTGTGTGTGTAATTTTTCGGTTAATGATTACGAATATTAACCCTCCAATTATCGTAACACCGCACTGAGTACGTAAACGTGTTCAACCTATGATTTTGTAGTGATTCTTGGAACTTGGTAAGCTGCTTCTCCTAATTATGTTGTGTTGACTATATCAACGCTTTGTTCCGCCAAATAGATCGTTTTCCTTCGTTGTTAGTTGTCCATCTCCCTTTGAAAAGTGCAATAGTAATAGTGAATCGTTAGTAATTCCGCACTGAGTGCAGCACGCGCCCACTCCCGTTTGTACATTTCACATCGCTTAAGTCACACTCCTTGTAATTTAAGTATCATTTACGTATTCTTTGTCCATTTATTCATCATAATCACCCTTTTCTTAACAATCTAACAAATGTTTCTCATTAGATTTTTAATGAATTACACTTCTTATTTGTGTTTATTACCATTTATTAGTTTTTTATCTATAAAAAAGTTAATTTTTGAAAGATTATCACTGCAGGAGATTATTTTTCGAACTGCTTTATTATATAATGGACAAAATAAGGAGTATTTTTCTTTTTTTTCAGTTCAATTCTAAGCTGATTTTTGTTGCTCAATAAGGTTACGAAGTACCCAATCCATTTTTTGACTAAATTATAAATAGAATAAACATATCTTTACATGTAACTTGCTCGTATTGTTTTGAGACCGCAACAATTCATTGTTCCCAACACGTTTGATAGTTAAATAGTTGTATATTCCACAATCCGTTTACAAAATTATTTCCTAATTGTATGTAATCTGATTTTTTATCGTAATCAAAATTCGTGATGAAAGTTAGTTGAATACAATATACGTTAGATTCAGTATTATAATTGTAAACCTTTCTTTGCATTTAGAAAATCAGAATAAGATTAAATTCTACACGGGCCGCACACTGTGCGGAACGCCCCCACTCACGGGACTGTAAGAGACGGGCATACTGAGGGGTTATCTTTAAACCCTTGAGAAAGTTTGAGAAACTTGGAAGAAAATTGAAAGTACCCAATAAAATCTCACCTTTTCCTTGTTTCATGCGCATTACGTTAACTACGCTCATTTAAAGGAAATATTTTCGTAAGTAAACAAAACATTTTCTGCGTGAATTGTATTGTTGTGTTTTTTCTCATATAAATATTTCTCCCGTTATAGTGTGCTGTATATGTGCTCTAACGATGCTTCAATATTTTGGAGATGTTCTATTATTCTGCTTCTTTATGGATTTTAGGATACTAACGAATTTAAACGTAGCCTTCACCGTGAAGTTCAGAAAATAAAGAACATGTCGTATATTAAATTTAAATGTAATCCTTCCTATCAACGTCGATTCCATACTAACATTATGATTGTGTTTTTTGCGCTTTTTTCCCATAACTCTTTTATAGTTAAGGTTAAAATTCTGATGCATGTGAAAATTGTCGTGGAATAGGCTTCAGCAACACACATCTGCATAGCGGGCTGCCTATACATTCATTCAGCCAGGACTAAGGGGCGACAGAAGCAGAGTACGTCAAAGACAGAGTAAAAATACTTCTATACACATCTAAGTGTTCAAAAAGTCAAATAATTCGTAGAATATTTTACTTTCATATTTTTTTTTACTTTACAGATAAAAGAAAATGTAAGGATAGTATTCTAAACGGTCGAAACAAATTTCGAAATCTCTTTGGATCTTTACGAATTGCCACCAGGAGAGTTTATTTTTAAATTTTGGTGAAATGGTCCAATTTTGTATGTGTGTATATTCATCTGTATGTTAATAATTTTGTTACCCCGATAACTCACGCACAAATTGATGTATTAAAACAAAACTTCAAAAGATTTCGGATCGTACAGGAATTTTGCTCTCAGATTGCTAAACATCATTCATGTACTTCGCAGCGTATTGGAGGCTGCTTTTGCAGTTCAGCCAATGAGGCAATTTCAAAGAGTCCATGAAGGAAGAAATTAATTTGGTAAAAACCTATATCAGTATGCAGAAAAGTAGGTTACAGCAAATTTTGTAAGGTTTTGATAATAAATATTTCAAACATATTGAACTGTCTGATATATCGTCGTGTTTGATTATTTCAATATGTTTATCTTTCGTATCTATGAATTATTTTTAAATTATTACATTTTTATTGTAGTTTAGAATATTTAATGCTGTTTTTTTTAAGAATTATGGTTAGAAAGATAAGTGAATCACACTCGAGACTTTTCATCATTTGTTATATTATTTCATATCTTATGTACATTCAAGTCTCTTAGTATTTATATTGAAATTACTTAGAATGTTAGTGTTACTACAAGCAAATGTAAGGAAATTTATTTATGAAAAATTAATATGAACAATGAACTCCCTTGAACGAAGAGAGGTTTGTTAGCAGCATGACCTGCAATTGGCCTGTATTTCCATGTCGTAGCTGGCAATGGAAGGCAGTAATGATCCCTGGGGTCGTGGGACAGCACAAGATCAACAAATAAAAATTAAAATATATATTTAGTATGTCCAATGACCTCTACTAGTTTAAAAATTAAGATAGGTTTTCGTCTGGTGTATTCACTTACAGATATTTGAACATAAAGTTTTCAAAATAACTTTTACTAAATATATCTAATATGACAGGTGAGGTTTGTTTTAACCAAGATAATCAATCCTTCGGCATCTTAACAAATACTCGGCGGATATCCTGTTGTGTCATTTTTTATCTATCACCTCGATCTTTACGCTCTTGATTGCCGACTCCTTCGCCATCTATCTTGTACGTGTGCTTCGCGTGTACTTTGAAATTGGTATAAGTGCATAATATTTACTCAAGGCTTCAAAAATTAATTGGTTATGGGCAAAACTACTGGAAGACAAGATCACACCATTCCCGCTTTTTTTCATAGCGTTGCATGGATCTCAGTAAAAGGAAATTCTACGGAAATTGCTGTCGTCTGTGCCATCGATCGCTGCTACCACTCTCCCCTCTCCGCCTTATACCAAACCACTCCGTGAACCACGACCACGAAAAGAGAAAGCCCAGTTGCCTTCTCTGGCTACGACGTCAAGATACGAAATGCACAAGTCGAGATATGGATTCATACTCCATCACACAATTTAGAGAAATATTTACCAGTACGTCATGAATATGAGTTCATATACTCTCTCTGACCGTTTCTTGCTTCCTATTATAGTGAGTATTGTTTGAATGAAGATGGAAGTTTTAGATTTGAAAAGATTTGGTTTGTCGGTAAATACAAAGTAACTTCCCATATTTCTTGACCTTTCAAACGAAATGATTTTATTTATAAGCTTGTTTGTCCGGGACAAACCGCGTCTTAGTAGATGTAACTACCAACGTTTCGGCCATCGTGCTGTGACCTTCTTCAGGGTAATGTCAGAGTCGTACAGACCTAAGTCGCTGTCGTGCTCTGCCAAGGTAGGCTTCCGCCAAAGTATTCTTTTAATACGTTGAAATGTAAAAATTGATACGCGTGTTATGTAAAAAGCGTTATATTTTTTTCTAAGATTTACATAAGTTCACAAAACGTGTACGCAAAATGCAGATTTAAAATATTGATTATCGGATTATTTTATTTGAAACCACAGAATGGCGTTATTAGTCATCCTGTATTGGAGGTTAATCACCACGTTGATACGAAAGTGANTTATTAGTCATCCTGTATTGGAGGTTAATCACCACGTTGATACGAAAGTGACCCAGAAGATTTTTAGTAGCCTTTTTGCGTAACCGGACGGTGAAAATCACACAAATAACGTATCGTACTTTATAGCATGAAAAGAAGTGTCTACGATTTCCCACTCTTTCATTTTCCGCCTTTCAGAGATAACAGCATTTAAAAATTAAATCAAGAAAAGACGATTTGACTTACTTACTTGAAAACGATGTATCTTTACTTCTTGAATCCTGACAATTGCAAGTATCGTAGGTGCTAAACAATATTTTGAGGCAATTGTTCGTGATGCTTCACTGTGTATTATGATTAACAATTCGTAACTGTTCTGATGTCCTGTGTACATCGCAAATTCTAAATATGAAACGGCGTAAAAAATTTCCAACGACTAGCTTACATGGGGGAAATAGTATCAGTCATATTCAGGTAAATAAAATTGTCTTGCTACTTGAAAGTAAACATTCATATGTTCAAAGAATTATTGGGTTGATTCCTTCTTCTTTTTTGTTTGACCTTGTATACATCTTGCGTCTTTTACCACGCTTAACCATCGGGGTTAATTCCTGCAGAAAACCGTACGATGTTTCCATTTTTGCCAGAATTGACATTGAAGGACTGACGTAAGATGAGAACGTAGTGACTCTGTTTGTCTTCAGAACAGCAGATGCTGCCACGCAAACATTAACGACGCTAGCTTGTGACTTGTCAAGGAGAGGACTGAAAATAGAACATCTAAATTGTATAACTCGTGTGACATTACCGTAACAGAAAAGCATTTCAAAAGCTTTAACTAATTCGGTATTTTATTTCAGTATCTTTCTCCCCATTTGAGAGTTTTTTATTTTTTTATAATATCATTTATAGTAACATCGTTTTTATTGGTTTTTTTTCGAAGAAAGAGATGATTTGTATTAACAAAGCAGAAACTAACGATTATCATGATTTTTAACACTAATGTTATTGTCAACCTCCACGGCGTTCATATTTTAAGTTCATCTTCGTGATAACGCTTATCCGTCCACATATCGGTCGGATAAAGTTCCAACGCATAATTACCCAACGGTAGAGCTTGGTTAAAGACAACCTTCCCTAACCGGACGGATAAGTTATCCGAGCTGTGTTATCCGGTCGATAAGAACGCCGGTGAACGACGTTATATACAAAATGTAACGATGATATTATCAAGCAAAATTTTACTTACGTGCAATTTCCTAGCTAAGCTCGTATTAGCAATTACAATTTTTCATTATACTTCGCTATTTTTGGTAAAGATTATTGGGACTAATTTACTTATAAGTTGAAACTAGGAGTCCTCTTTGTTTGAGACGCATACAAGTGTTCATATTAACGTTATTGGTGGAGATACACGACCAACCCATTCTCGAACAATGGAATGATGTAGCTGTCTTACTAGGACAGGAAAGTAGACGTCTCTTACGACTGCTTCCCCTAGAGACATCTCTGTATGGATATTCCTTCTCGTCTCCCCTGTATCTAACGTTACGGCTATTCAAAGTAAGAGCCTCTATTCCTCGGTGTTTTGAGATGATGTGATCGTGACCTTAAGCCCAAGAAAAATCGGCGAGTGGAGAGTGAACTCGTAAAACGCTTTTATTTCACTGTTATCGGGCGTTGTGTTTCCCAAACGGTTTCTCCCTTCGCGTCACATTACCATCCAATAGCTGTGGGTGGTTGTCGAAGCAACGAAAACTTTCTCTGTGTTCCTCTCCAACTGTATTCTTTAGTTTCATTTTGCATGCTTTGTGTGTGTTCATTGCATGTCTCTGTGTGTGACGAACTGTCTGAAAGACATATTTTGAAAATTTAAGTTTATATATTACTCTACTGTGGCCTCAATTTCGTATTGTCATTATTATACCGAAATGGATAAAGAAATAAAACTAAGTAATCATTATGGACTTGTGCGTTTAGTTATGGAAGTTTCGCTTATACTTATTATATATTCTTGTAGATTTTAGAAAACATGAGGATATCTAGTGCTTGTGTGTCTCAGAAATATGTGTGCTATATTAATAATAATATTTATTTAACCGCAAATGGGCAGATCTTGCTCGGTAGCAGAATATAAGAAAATACAATTAAATACACAAAAATACCTTTTAAAGAGAACTGAAATTACAAATTGTTAAATAAATAATTAAACTATATGATTATATTATTATTAAAATATTAAATTTAAAACATTTGACGCTCAAATCAATAAAAAAATTAATAATTATTTATTTCCTAAAAAAAATTTTAATTATAGGAACATATGACGCTGAAATTAAAAAAAAAAATTAATAGTTGCACATTTTACGGCGGACGGCACAAACATTTGATTTCCCTCTGTAGTGCACTTCACTTCACATTCCCTTCCCTCCCTTTATGACTCGCGCAATACTCTTCTTTTCACTTCACGTATTCACATCTACACTTGCGCAATAATGTATATCCATAATCATCTGAACCAGTGCTGTCCGACTAATCTTAGTCGGCAGACCCGTTTCTATACTTTTTTGATCGATCGGAGGTTTGACAAAATGTTGTCCTATGAATATAAACCAAATAGGTTTATTTGCATCATGATATTTTGAATCTCATCGACAAATTTTTATTAATTAGAGATGGAAAATTAAGTAGTATATTTCTTTATTTTTAAACAAGTATTTTAATATCAAGTGTTAAGTATTAAATATTATCATATTGCAATGTGTGACGGGGTAATTCAGAATAAAATTATCTTTCTTCTCTCACCGAACATGTCATGACAAATAATTCTGATAGCATAGATTTATAACACCAAGTTGTTCCACCCAAATTTTGATAAGGAAAATTTATGTAAAATATAATACACCTCGCGGGCCGTCAAAATAGTTTCGTGTGCTGCCCATAGCACGCGGACCACCTGATTGGCAGCGTAGCAAAGTAGCCTTGAACGGAATTGTCTTTAAGACATGTTTTACCGGTAAACAGGATAAACACATTACATATTGCCAACATTTATTTATTCCATATAAAAGTTCAGTTAGTATTACAACAATTTCTTTATAATGTAAAAATTAAAAAATAATATCACAATTTTAACCTTCTCTTTGCCTCTAGGATTTTATAACATAAAAGATACGCCACTTTTATAATATAATGAGAGGTCGAAAATGCTCTGACTGGTTTCTTATTTTATGTGTCATAATAATAGTAATTATAATAACAATGTTTGTTTATCTGCACGAGAGAAATATTCGGTGAAGAAGAAAAGACATAAAGAGTATACATAGTAAGAAAATAAATCACAACTCTGACACCCAAATATCTATAAAACACAGTTCGTATGTGTTACTAATTTTGGACTACGAAAGAGAAGACTAAAGCTGGTACCAACATGGTTTGTCTTGTGTTTTCGCTTTAAACCAAGAGCAATAAAGGAAATGTAAATATAATTTAAAAATTTAGTGTTATTTATCACATTATACATCCACCTAACAATTGAAATTTTTATAACTTGATTTTTTTAAACAATTTCATATATGTATGTGATTTGGATTGTATTTTCTTGAGCTGAATCATTAATGATCAACATAATATAAATTTGTGATAAGTAGTATTGCTACTTTAGTACTCATTTCTTGAAAGACGAAAATCTGTTTCTATTGAATTATAAAGCAATTTATGTTGTATGTTCGCACAAGATCTGTTCATAATAACAATACATATTTATTCGGAGGTCATTATAATAAAACAAATGTATCAGATTTCCAGATTTTTCTACGTCAAAATTATGCGAGATGGGACGGTACGGGAATCTCCGTGGAAGAAATTTGGTTCTACTTTCAGAATATAATATTTAAGAGCTTTGAAAAACTTGTTCCCCATACAAAATGAAAAAACAATCCTGACCCTGAATATTATAATAGTTACATTAGACGTTTGAAAGCCGAAGTAAGGAAAGCATATAAAAATCGAAAGAAAGGGACTGACTACCAAAATAATTACTAATTTCTCTTTATACGGTTAGTAATAGTAAAGAAAAATGCTCAGAAGTATCTTATACAGAAAATTTTCCAAAATAAAGACAACTGTTGGTCGCAATTTTGTAAGTACCTGAAAAGACAGAAAGGGAATAAAGAAAGTACACCCGCTATTAAAACCAACGATGTAATCTACACAGAACCTCAGGATAAACCCAATGTTTTCAATTCATATTACTCGTCGATTTTTGGCATTTCCTCTATTAAAGATAGTTTAAATTTAACAAACAAAGCCCTTGTAAATACTTTCGTTCTAAATACTAGGATGCTGCGACAGCGAATTTCTAAGATAAAGAATAAAAAATCAATGGGTCACGACAAAATTCCAGGGGATTTACTTAAGCTCGGTGGGGGAGTCGTGATTCCGTATCTAGTCAGGCTTTTTGATATTACATTAAATAATTCTTCATTACCACGGGATTGGAAGAAGGCTATCGTGGTACCAATTCACAAAGGAGGTGATCGCTCATTAGTTAGTAATTATCGACCAATTAGCTTAACCTCCGTAGTATGTAAACAGATGTAACATATTATTGCAGATTATTTGAAGAATACTTGGGAAAAAAATAATTTTCTACATCCTGCCCAACACTTTTAGATCCGGGTACTCATGTGAGAGCCAACTTATTTCCGTTTGCCAGGACTTACCTGAGTCACTTGACGAGGGGGGGGGAGAACTGACGCAATAGTTATTGATTTATCATAAGCGTTCTATTTAGAGCCACGTGACCGCCCTCTTGCAAAAATCGCGAAGTCAGGAATTGATCCGCATGTTGTCAAATGGATTTGTGAATTTCTCCGGGATCGCTCACAACAAGTAAAAATAGATGAGTGCTCCTCTAAAGAAATCGCGGTGACATCGGGAGTACCACAGGGAAGCGTTTTGGGTCCACTTCTTTTCCTTGCATATATTAACGATATACCAGACCAAATTAATTCGATAGTGCGTTTATTTGCAGATGACTGTGTTATATATAGGAATATTAAAGAAGATAGATATCGAAATATGTTACAGACCGATCAAAACGAATTGTGAAAATGGGCTGAGACGAATAAAATTAAAATAAAACCTCTGAAAAGTAAATATTTATGTTTTCCAGATCAAAAACAAAACCTGCTCTGAACTATTCATTAAATCATCAGATTGTTCCCGAAGTTTCAAGTTGTAAATACTTAAGTGTTGTAATTTCTCGTAACTTAAATTGGACATAACATGTTAAATACACAACGTAGAAAGATTGAAGAGCGCTGAACTTCAAAGGCGCGTACTTAGAAAAGGGAACTCGAAATCTAAAAGCTTGGCATACACATCATTAGTTCGACCTATACTTTGAGTACGGATCCGCTTGCTGGGATCCGTACAGGGAGGGTCAGATCAATGAATTAGATCGGATACAAAGAAGGGTCGCGAATTTTGTTAGGGACAACACTCGTAATATTAATTTAGAGTGGGGCACACTTTCCAATCGAAGAAAGTTAGCGCGTCTTTGTGCCCTCTTTAAAGCTTACATGGGAGAACCTGCGTGAAAATCAGTGAACGCTAGGCTACACAAATCGAATTACATTAGTCGCGGCGACCACAAGCGTAAAATAAAATGTAGGAAACAGAAATCGGATATTGGTAAATACTCATTTGTGAATAGAACCATTGTAGACTGGAATAACTTACCTGCGGCAATACTTTCGAACTTACCAAAAAGAGTAAATGTTTCCGCAACCGTCTTCTTGCTCGTTGAAATAGGAATATATGTGAAGTACAGTGAAGTGTAGTGAGGTGATTGGAATAGGTATAGAAAACGGTGTAGAAAATGCTGAGTGAAAGTAGTTAAGTGTAGTGATGTGTAGTGAAGTGTACATGATTGCTCTCAGCAACTCTTTTTTGGTTTTATTTTTTAAAGTTAAAAATTATTTTATTTATGTTATAGCAATTACTTTTACGCTAAGTGTATGGGAGGAGTAATGACACGTGTGTATATTGAGCGTGTTTGATCGTATGAGTGTGCTTCTGTAACTGTTTGTAAGCGAAAATGTGTTTGTGTGTGTATGAGAATATACACACATATGAATCTCGTGAAGATAATTATTTTCCTAAATCTAATTTCTTTTTCGTTGTACCATGTGTACTAATTTTCTAAGCATTTTATTCCGTTTGTGCGTGTATTTTATAGATATTTTTAAATATATTGACGATTTTTAAAAAAATCTCTTATTATTTTGTCATGTATGTATTCTTTTCTATCTGCCACCGAGCATTGCTCACTAGCAGAGTAATGTGTTGTTATTATTATTATTATTATTATTATTATTAAAACATATACTCTCTTACAAATATTTGCTATCTTCTACTCGTATCGTTTCCTCCAACCGATTCCAGTGTGTACGTGATTTGTTTATGGTTTCGTGACGTCATAGACTTGTGCCACTCATCACTTTCCTCCTCCCCTAATCTCGTCGCCACCACACGCTCCTTGGCAGGCAGCTGTTTCCTCCCGGTGGAGGAAATGGAGGAGAACGGAGAGCTTTTCTGAGGGGAGACGGTTCGGCGTTCGCCCGTGCAAAGAGGCAGTCACGACGCCCCGGAAGCTTCGAATGGAGGCTCTTTGGTGGAGTGGAGTGGAGTGGAGGACAGGAACGAGTCGCGGCACTCGGTCAATTCACTCGCTCGTGAACGAAGTGCAAGGGCAGTGACACTTCTTACTATCACTTCTTACATCTGTTTTCTAAAGATGAATAACATTTTTCATAATCTCAAGAATAATTGACACCAGAATATACAATACGAAAGTAACGCATTAAAATATGAAAATTAATAACTTGAGTTTGAATAACATAACTGTAAATGACGAATATGATTCGTAATAATAATAATTATTATTATTATTTCGGCGAGACTAAGACCTTAAGGTTCGCTCTTCCGTCCAACCATTTTAAAACATTTACATTAAAAATATAAGATGAAAATTGGAAGGATCGTATTTACATTACTGGTAATTTTACTAGCTAACGCGTACCGTAACCATATGTAGTAATCAAACATTCTAATACATAATTTACGAGAAACACAGAATGTCTCATAAATATTTGTACAAAGGGTGATAGATCACATCCAAAGAAACGAGAATTGCTGAGGAATAGATAGATGCAAACGCCCCGGGAAGGGGTATCAGAGGCATAAGATGAAGCACAGATAAAAGAAAGGACAAGAGTGAGAAATCAATGCCATGATATGTGTTGGACTAAATATTTACAAATGGCGTTCCAGATGTAGCACATGACACAATTTACAGTAAATGCTCAAAGTTACTACTTTGTATCGTGATGTCTACGTAACACTGTCGGAACATCGACTGACGGAAAGGCGTAAAAAATTATTACGTACAAAATTAACAAATGTTTGAAAATATCAACTGAAACGAGAACTCGTACCATATATACGTACCATATATGTTAAAAATTATAATGTATGATAGCTCTCTTGTAGATTATTTTAGTAATTTTCTTAATGAACTGGTCAGTTTTTTCTTGGCTATCCTAGATTTGGGGAAATACTTTGTTTAGACTCTTAAAAATACTTTCCGTTTCGTACGATAATATTTATTGGTTGTACAACGAATAAGAAGACCGTATTACACGAACAATCTGGAATGGTGAGTTTTGGCATGCTTCCAAACCCATGCGTCATCGATTTCACCAATCTAATTGACATGTTTATGGTGAACTTTTGTTTTAGTGGATCTNGAACTTTGGTTTTAGTGGATCTGGGATGATTGGACGAAATGCATCAAGAATTAAACTACATTCGCCGTATGGTTGTCGTAAAGGTGGTTTAAACTGTCGCCACTTGGAGTAGTAGAATTGGGTCGTTCGACGATAATGTTGAAAGGGCTCCGCCATTAAGATTAAAATTAATCAGGACATTTATACTATTAATTAAAGTATATATTTAAAATACGCGTCACAACCAGTCTCATTACATGAAATAAGTGTTAGATTTTTGTTTCATTTGTCTTTGATGTAGTAATTTTAACACTGTTTCATAAAAAACGTCCATATTTTTATACAGGAAAAAAATATCAATATTTTCTAAGCAAATATATCTAGAACACACAACAGAATTCATAAACAATGGCGATATTTTTAAAATTAAATGTAGTACAATCGACACTAATTTTAAATCACAGATCGCTTAAAGTATTTTTGGTAAATTGTCAAGTATATTATTTTATGAACCTATTATCTGATGATTTATTTTTGTCTAGGTTCATATCAAAGTACGTTTCACGTGTATACATTAAAAAAACCTTACATGCCGAGTCGTAAGAGACTTGCGCAGGGTGTGGAGTACTGGGGAGAACCACCCTTACTTTAAAGGGCATCGAGCTATGCAAAACCATGACGTGAAACAGAAGTTGGACCGCGTGAAGTTTTAGAGGATTCTGCAGAGGGCGTTAGAAAGCGCGGGAACACGCAGGTGTCATATTAGGTTCTTCCTTTCGTGCTGTTGCTCATTGGACGAACGGGAGTGCACTCCCAGAGTGCACGGCTTACGTTGGCTGGAAGAAGATAACTTTTTTCATTGCAAACGGAGTCCAGGTTACGCTAATAAAAAGAGAATTACGGTAGAGAGTACATTGATTGGAGTTGGAAAATTAACATGGAAAAAATTTGTAAAATTAAAAAAAAAGTTCCATTCATTGTACTATCTACGCTCATTAAATGATCTAATAAAAAACAATGTCTGNCGTGTATACATTAAAAAAACTTACATGCCGAGTCGTAAGAGACTTGCGCAGGGTGTGGAGTACTGGGGAGAACCACCCTTACTTTAAAGGGCATCGAGCTATGCAAAACCATGACGTGAAACAGAAGTTGGACCGCGTGAAGTTTTAGAGGATTCTGCAGAGGGCGTTAGAAAGCGCGGGAACACGCAGGTGTCATATTAGGTTCTTCCTTTCGTGCTGTTGCTCATTGGACGAACGGGAGTGCACTCCCAGAGTGCACGGCTTACGTTGGCTGGAAGAAGATAACTTTTTTCATTGCAAACGGAGTCCAGGTTACGCTAATAAAAAGAGAATTACGGTAGAGAGTACATTGATTGGAGTTGGAAAATTAACATGGAAAAACTTTGTAAAATTAAAAAAAAAGTTCCATTCATTGTACTATCTACGCTCATTAAATGATCTAATAAAAAACAATGTCTGTTTGGAATTGAGCTCTGATACAAAAAAATAGTATGTTTTCAATACTATTTTACAACATGTTTGTATGATTTCTGCTCTTCTGTAAAATATTTAGTTTATTTTGTCGTTCAATTTGATATTCAATTGTTTTGTTGCTATTTGTTTACCACTGATGATGACTCGAGAAGAAATACAATGTATTAAAAATACACAATAGTCCAGTCATTAAGCAGTAAGAACCAAGTGGTTTGACCAGGTAAAAATTAAGGCGTCAGATTTCTCACTGGTTCTTTATGTATTTTAGTAAGGTAAATTGCGAATTCCAATGGCACGTGGACGTAACGCAACATAGTGAAAATTTCAAAAATATCGAAACATTAACCCATTTTGAGATTTTTTGCACGTAAAACACATTTAAAATACACACAGGTTTTCTCACTAGTTTTTTATTTTATTTTTGGTGGTGATACATTCGAATTTTTACTTTGGTGACACGCACGGGTGACATAACTTGTTGTAAATTTAAAATGTAGTAAAAATGTAGCTCTTTGCGATGATTTGGTTGATAAAAATAAATAGATGGGTTTCTTACTGGTTATTTCTATTTTCTGCGGTGCATAATCCAAATTCAAACTTTTATACCCACTACGATTAACGCAACGTAGTGAAAATTTAAAAAAGGCACAACTTTTCCCCTTTTTGAAGTTTGTATTTTTATCTGCGAAAACATCAAAGTTTGCTCATTTTTGCCATTCTGTTTTGTTTTTTTCGCCATGTTACGTCACCTCTACTTATCAGAAAATTTTAAACACCCAGTGACCCCAAAATATGAAAATAACAAGTGAGAAACCTAAATAACAATTTTTTCCTGGATCGCTCACTTTTTTACAGTAATTATTGAACCAGTATATTTTAATTGTGATCATCCAAACATTGTCGTAAGTTAAATTTCATTTATATACCTAGAGTTTCATTCACTTTAAAATTGTCAGCCCAAAGTTTTAACGAGGGGATAGAGTAGCATTTGTAGCGGGGGATGGCGATAATATTATAAATTCAAAACATTCAATACTTTTCTCACTATACAATAATCATTTCAGTTCCTAATTTTCAATTTTCTGAATAGGTTTTCTTCTTCATTTTAAGTAGTATTACATTTCTTAGTTAGTATTTTAGTGCTGAAAAACATTGTTAGTTCTAAACAATAGTTCTTCTAAACGTTGTAGATATTTCGGTCTCGTATGTGTGATCGATGAAAACATTTTCATTAAAGATTTTGCAAATAATTCCGGATGCAGGTCGTTGTATTCTCCCTCCATTGGAAAAAATTCTTTGCTAAAATTGTATATTTCTTCACTCTTTTAGTAAATACTAATAAGATAAAGTAGTCACTAGCGAAAGATCTATTCATACAAATTCACAAGCGTTCATTTTCCATATCATGTCAAAGAAGCCATGACACGTTGCAAATGAGAAACTTCTGTGTCCAGGATTAGAGTAAAGTTCCGTTTATGAAAGGTGGATTATTTGTCTTGCAGAAACCCAAGTTGCCTGTGCACAGGGAGGAGCAATGCTTAGCAAAGACGACGTAGACAATAAATTAATCTACGTGCTATGTTTGCTTGCATCTTCATTCCAATGGTTATTATTACGTGATGGCGGTTTTGCCTTAATCATCCGTGTATTGTACACGCCCATTTCGTATTCTTACCTTCCTTACACGATCCGTTAGTACATAATTTAATGAGATAGAGGAACATTAAATTTAGAAAACATAAAAGACCTTCTACCATGTTCGGTTTAACTAAGAATAAGAACCAAACAAAAAATAAAAATTTCAGAACTTATAGCTCTCTCTTTAATTGCGAGAATACCTGGGATTAATTTACGTCCTTATTCACCGCTAAAAGTTTCCACTTTATCCGATTCGTATCCTTAATTTGTACTTCCATGTTTCTCGGTCGTTCGATTCTACATCCCTCTCATTTTATTTGTCAAAGTCCTAATTTTCCTCGCCTCCATTTCTCAAACTCTCGCCCCCGCTTCTTGCTCTCAAACTCTTCCCCGGGTCGAATCTTGAGGGAAACTAGTCGAGCGCGAGAGAACCCCGAAGTGGGTCATAACGAGCCATCTGCTCCCCGTCCTTGGAAGTGTGGTAAGGGTTGGACGAGAACGACAGAGGAAGGGAGGGAACGAACAACCCTTCGTTCCCTCCTCTCTCTCTTTCTCTTGCACTCTCGCAAACTTCGCATGTTGCGGTGTTGGTCGAACGCAGGATTACGTGACGAAAACCTTTGCTTGCGTTCGCACTTACGAGACGTCGCAGCTTGGACGCCCGCAGGGTTCCCTCGTGTGGCAATGAGATAACGCTATTTATCGATTGGAGTCTTATCAGCTGCGTGACGATAACACGCCGCAACGACTTCTCGTCAAGTGCCTCTGAGTAAACTCAGTCTCGATTCATAACTATACGTCATTTTGTTCCGTACATTACGTGCGTCACTTTTCTTCCATTTTATCTCATTATTACGTGTTATAGCGAGTTTACATTCATGCTGCGTACCATTTATGACATCAACCTGAATTTTTTACGAATATGATTTACGACGGGATGGAAAATCGATGTAATAAAATCGAAGAACATCTTTCACAAAAACTACAAGCAAATATTGTTTCAAGTTTGACCAATGCTCGTACTAAAATTAGAATTCTCAGGCATCGTAATGGAAGTAATTATATTTTATAATTCAAAAGTATAAGCCCTGTTTCATGATATTCGTTGTTTAGTTATTGCCAAATACTATTAATAGCAATAAAATTTGCATGTCAATTTCGTATTTCAAAACCTTCTTTAAAACATCGACTTAGAAATGTAACTGATGTCACTAATATCTTTAATCAATTTTTGATATTAATGACAAAATTACAGTTCAATAACTATTCATCCGTTTTTTTTGTCTTGTACAAAGAAAACGTTTTTATTTGAATTTTTTACATTTTCATGTACTTTTACTGAAACAATTGAGGATAAAGCTTACTCTCTTACTGCTTCTTTAAAAGAAAATGGTAGAAAATAAGATTTTCACCTTTTCTAAATTCTCCAGTTTCGTTTCGTCAGTTAGTCTCTAACACCATTCTTTTACAAATCCAAGATTTACTTACATAATTGTAACAGTTACTAAAATTGTATTACATAGTGTCACGTTAATATTCAATTTCACAATTTTGTCAAGATACCCCGATTCTAAAACATTATTGTATATAGTTCTATTATAAAATGTTTCATTAAAAAATAAGCAGACCATGCACAATAGCGACCAAGACAGGAAAAGGACGAAATTATCTGGGGGTGGGGGCTGTATTCATTCGAGCCCGACAAAGCCCCCGACATTGAATTCACTGGCACTGCGCACACCATCGGCAAGCTGTTGTAACACAGACTCAAGAATGCCATGTCGTGGTGGGCACCCGTTTTCTATTCAAATTCAAAGGGGCTTTATTTTAGCAAAAAGCATACAATATATATGGCGGGGCTTAGGTCCCGTGCGCCTTACATAGACCCTAAAATGTACCGTGGGCTGTGCATACTATTCCCTAGTATTCACTCTCAATGAACTGAAACAGTAACTAAAATTAGAGGTATTAAAATATTTCGATTATTTGGTAGGTAAATGATATCAGTAGCGGAAAAAGAAATTAAAAAGTATTGATAAGTTATAATAAGAAATTTTTTTTACTGTCATGGCTATTTTTTAAATATTAATTTTAATTTTTAATCTCAGCTATTGTTATATATACTTAAATGACTGTTTTGTTCATTGAGCACTGTTGGGAACCACGTTAGGTCAAGCGCTCTAAGCATAAAAAGAATCTGGTTGGTAACTGGAAACCTGTAAAAGAACAAAAAAATCGGTGGCAAAATCAAATAAATTCATAGAAAGAGTACATACTTATCTGCAGGGCAAATAACATATGCGTACATACCAACATACCCAAATAAATCTTGTTTACATATTTACCTCCATATACGTACATATACATGGACCCATATCAGCATATGTACACATTTTTAATTCAATGAAAACAGGCTAAAATAGAATACTAATATTATTACTACTATCACTTATAATATTAATAACAATAATAATTTAAACAANACCTGTAAAAGAACAAAAAAATCGGTGGCAAAATCAAATAAATTCATAGAAAGAGTACATACTTATCTGCAGGGCAAATAACATATGCATACATATCAACATACCCAAATAAATCTTGTTTACATATTTACCTCCATATACGTACATATACATGGACCCATATCAGCATATGTACACATTTTTAATTCAATGAAAACAGGCTAAAATAGAATACTAATATTATTACTACTATCACTTATAATATTAATAACAATAATAATTTAAACAACTGCCACAAGTGTCCTAGACCGGTAGTTTCGATTATAGTTCTAACTTTTGACCCCACCCATCGTTACACGTTAACTCGTAGCAATCGTATATATTGTTGTTCCTTTCCCCATTTATTATTGAAACCCAATATTTAATGGTCCTAATCTTAATTTTTACGTATAATGGTTAAACTCTGAATTCTCAATGAGTACCACAGTTAGCTGTACTCGGAGTTACGTCAAAAGTATTTTTCAAGAATTTATTTTGAAGCGAATTAAGTGATGCGCAATACCCGTTTTCTAAGCCTTAAGTGATAAGAGGAAATTCATTATTTAAAAATTATGCTATTTTTATTGTTTACTTCTTTTATATATGTTATGAAAGAGATAAGAAATGATATATTTCGAATAAATTTGAAGTTTATAATAATTTACATGTTCTCATCTTAAGTGTTTCTATGAACTTCTTCTCAAAAGTTTAATTTTTTTAAAATGGGGTTTTAGGGCTCGTCAACATCGAGAAAAAGTTTAATTGAAAGTGACATATCGTATATCATTCTATTCACACTCTTTAAATCACGTTGTGATTTATATTTTGCTAAATAGACACAAAAAGAATTTTCTTATTTAAAAATATCCACTCTTTGACTTATATGTAAATTCTTCGATGAGGACTACAACAAGCGATAAGATAAGGGCATCCATCGTACGCGTGTCATCGGTCAAATGCACAGATTATAATATCACGATGTGATATAAACATTATTATACTTACTTTTAGGAAAATAAATATAAAACATTATAATATTTAATATAGGATTATTGTTAGTTTTTCTTTCTAGTAAGTATGTTCTAATATGTAACTTTTTTGTACCAGAACTGCATACAGGTAATCAATTTACCTCTGTAGGATGTAACTTTGTAAAATTTTCTAGTTTAATAAATTAATAAGTAAATAATATTTAATTTACGTAACCTTTAGTTCCCTTCATATCTTTTCCGAACAACTCGCCTCGAATAGTCGTTTAATTATCGCACTGCAAACATACATCAACTTCGCTTGAATGGAATACGCCGTCAAAAATTGGTTTAAAAACCTCTCCGCATTTAAGTGGAAACGATGCGGTTTAACCCTCTCCATTTACAGAGTTAATAAAATGCACACAGTATGTTTGTATGACTCAAACCAATCTGCACTCATAAGTGGGGTGAAAAACGTGATTTATAGTACTTATATTTCTTCTCATATTAGGGTAATATGTTTAAAATGGTGACAAATAATGACATGTTATTAATTTTACTTTTTATGAACCGAAGAAAACTACAGTTTTCAAAATGTTCCCAAACAACAAACATACAAAAATATCATAAACAAAAACCTTTACATATACTAAATCATGAGTAATAAATACTTATAAAACCCAGGACAAAAAATTGGGAAAACAAATAAAATTTACAACTTTCCTCTCACCTCCTCGGACATTGTTTGGAAATTTGTATACAAAAATATTAAATGATTGAGAGATTAATCCTTCTGTTGTAGAAATATAGCATTTGCTTTGTTTGTGATTTGTCTTCTAAACCATTGGATTTTTGTTCTTTTAGGATATATTACGAAAATGTTATTCTAATAAACAAAAAGAGATAAATGCGAGATCGGAATACTCGGTGCATTTCATGAAAAAGAAAGTTCTAATGAGCTCAAGCCTTTACGGTGTAGCATTACAAACTTCATAGCCTTGGTATACTTTTTTTTTTCGTTGTGAATTCGGAGTAGTAATTTTCTCCTTTCGAGAGACTGCGCTTCAACTAATTATGCATTCACTGCTGTGGTAAACATTTTCAGTAGGTGTTAAGAAAAATCACTTCTGGCTGGATCTATTTGAGCCCTTCTCTCTTCTGCCAATATAATTATAATAAATTTACTGTCCAAAAACAGTTACAAGTGCGTATGAACACGTGGAGGACAATAAACTGATTTAATCTCCGGAAGCAAGCAAGGGACTATCCCATCATTTCCAATAAAGAACCCTAAACCAGAGGCGGATTTAACATTTCAGGATACTCCTAAATAAGAATAAATTAGTCGGTACATGTTATAATATTAACAGAATACCAACAATTCCGGGTTCGAGTCGCGGGTGGGGCAAGATAAAATTTGTAGCTATTCATTTCTGTCTCACTTTAAATAGCTGTGATGTATGAAAATTTTCCCCTCTGCGACTAACAACCGCCCTCTGCGACTAATCACCGCAGTTGTAATACTCGGATACAGTAATCTGGGTCCTATCTAGACGCTGTTCCTCCGCTGGACGACATATTTCTTGAATGCTGAAGAGAATCGCGATTTGTGCTGGTAATCGAGGGGTCCTCGAGAGTTTAAGAGTAAATCGCGATTTTCTCGTAAATCGAAGTTAGTGGAACGCGCATTTTGATAATCACGATTTACTGCACAGAAAATCTCGTTTAAGACATTAAACGAACTTGGTGAAATTGGGCCTAAATGGTGATTATCTCTTTGCTACGGTACGAATGTGCTCATTGACTTTGCAGATCTGAATAGTTGTCACGAACGTACTCGTAAAAAGAAACAAGTGTAAAAACAATTCACAAATATTTACAGTGTTACGTAAATATTTTTGGAATGAGTCTTGTAAGTCTTTTTTATAGATTTGAGGTTTGGGATGCCATGAAATACATAGGACAATATAAAGTAACTTTAATTATCATGTAAAACTACCGTCCTCGTCACACAAAAAGTTCCGTTACTTAGAGTTTGAAGAAGTTGCCCACCAGTACTTCAAGCACATAAAACGCCTCACCATACGTATTTTTACTTACGAAAGCCTAACCAGTTACGTGACGCCATAGCCTAGTAGGAAGACTTTGTGTAATTACTGAGAAAGGAACACTATAGTACCGCTTAATGACTCTCTAGTCGTCAAGGCGAGACAATACAAAGGAACTCGATTGGTTCAAAATTTGGTGCGATCTATGGTGATCGGTGAACTTGATAAATTAAAAATTTTACAAGACCCTGACAAATAACACCCGGAGGTAGTTTGTTTTACTCTTACACTGTAACTTTCCGTAAATTGAAAATCTCATGAAATCATCGTTCAAGTAACTGCTATAACTTTCATGTACAGGCATTCAATCACATGATTTCATAAACGCGACATTTTTTTCCTGTTTCATTTGGTTGGTTGTATAAAAAGTAAATAAACATTTTTGTGAGAAATTTTTTTTATATTCTGACATTACAATTGTTATGTATTTGTGAATTATTCATATTGCGGTGTGATGTTCTAATTTAAGATATTACCAACCAAAATTATTTCCCTATGCAGTGAACATTTTAATATATTTAATTCATGATTGTGGAAAATACCTTTAAAAACTTATACTAACGACATATTTTCATTTTGTACCACAAAATTCTGACGAGAGGCATCGTTTAAATTGATTTCATTCATAAAAGTAAATTTTTTCAAATTACACAGAAATACATGTTTGAAGCATATAATATTGGAAATAACAACTTTATGCACCCAACTCTGAAAGAGTGAATTGTTTATTACTTTTACTCAAACCAGATGATGCATTATAGAATTACGTGTTGAGAAATTCACCGAGTACAATCACGGCACAGAAATTAGTGAAGGAAATGGAAAGATATACAAAGTTTCATTTTCTTCGTATCGCATACCTTGGAGCACGTCAGCCGCGAGCGGTCGCTGCTGCTGCTGCTGCTGCTGTAGCCTCAGTCTCAGCCGCGGTGGAGGCGCTCTGCATGCTTTCGCCAGTAATTACATTAACGCGGACGAACGCCCACCACAGTATCTCTCCATTAACAACATGATGTCAAGCGTGAGATGGGTGGGGTGAGTGCGCTGTGGAAGGAAAGCAGCGTGGAAACGGTGTGTGAGGGGTGGAAAAATGTTGAGTAGCGATGTCTTAGAAGGTGCTGAAGTTGCAAGTTCTCTCCAGCCCTCATTTAGGCCGTGTCATAAATTAAATTAAATTTGTTCTTAAACTCTGGACTTTACATTGTATAAATTGTCTGAGGATACGTAAGGTAAAGAATTCTTCCTTTATTTAACGTATTTTTCACCTTCACAAATTAATACAAACAAATTATCTCTAGTACTACAACACAAATTCTCATTCGTTAAACTAAAGCAAACAAATTGTCTCTAGTGTACATTATTTATATAAATATATTATTAATTTGTGTTAAACATTCTAAAAACTTACGATATAAGTTATTTTTATTTAATTTAATTTATTAAAATTGAACACACTAACGTATTTATTTTAGTGAATGTATTGTTAAATTTTATAATATACAAAAATCGTCTTAGTAGTAGATTCAAACAATGAGAATAAAATCGTAATCGTAAGAGAAAATACACACAATTGAGTTGGACGAACCTAAGATTACAATTGTTTTACTCGCCCGAGTGTCAAATATACAAATTATTCACCCAAAATAAAAAGAATGGATATAACAATTTAGTGTTCATGCTTAAGAGGTGAATAGTATAGCTTTTATCTATAGAAATGGCGATTTCTTATGGTAGTTTAACTTTGGTACTTTTGTATGCACTTCATCTAAATATTTTCTCATGTCCAATGATACTACTGCACGCAAAACAACGTGATAAAAACTACGAGGATGCGGCACTGTATCACACCATATCACCCTAATGAACATTTTATGACATCTGAGTGTATGATGGTCCAAATGCTAATTTTGAAATATCATTAGTGATTTGACATGATAAAATGGACTCGGTGAAGCGCAGAAAATATTATATTATTGTTGGTAATTTTACATTCATCAAATTGTTCGAGGAAAGTCGATAAAACCGGACATAATACTCGAAGTTCTAGTGAGTTCCTTCTAGATTCACGTATTACAAAATAAGTGTCACACTCATCTCGTGTTTTAATAGATGTATTCATTAGATTAAAAATATCATTGTAAATAAATTGTAAATAATTTATTTGTAAAGTTTTGTAAATAAATAATATGTAAAAATTAGTCATACCATTCTATTCCTTAAATGTAAAAATAAATATTCAAAGACAAAATATTTAAGACCGTGGCGTAAACATGGTCTGTTATTTCAATAATTTAGCGACAAATCATTCAAAATTATGGATTCATTTTCGTAATTAAGCAAGGCACATTGCAAACAACTTACGAAAATTTAATGAAAAAGCAACAACAATAATACTTATAATAAATAATGATATTTATTGTAATAGTCTCAAATATATATTCTGATCCGCAACCTGTTTTAACATCGTNAAATAATGATATTTATTGTAATAGTCTCAAATATATATTCTGATCCGCAACCTGTTTTAACATCGTTGTAATCATCACTGCTTCTTACGATAAAATGAAGCGGATGCGTCACTCCTCGGACAACCCGCAAAGAAGATAAAAGTTTAAATAATCAACTTTTTAATTTATTCTGATTAAAATAATATAACATGAAAGCTTTTGCGAATACTTAATTCAAATATTAATTTGAAACCAATAAATTGCGGTTGAAAGCGAACAAAAACTCTTCAAATGATGAGCAGGTAAATTAACGCTGGATAGGTTCGAATTGTAAGAGTGTTTTCCGAAAAGGAAATCCTTCCCACCGTAACTGAAGTGTTGATTTCACCTTAAATAACATTGTTTCAATTATTGCGAGGAGAGTTTGATTTTATGTGAGTGAATGCTTCGAGGCAGTTTTGGATTCGTGAGCAAACATCGAACATATTTACGTTTTTCGATAGAGTCATTCTTACGTAGGAGGAGCGTTTTGGTTACCGTACGTGCTTCAATCTCATGCAGGGAACACGCTCATCTTACTTCGTCAAATATTTGCGATCGTACTCTGTTTCACTTCTCCTCCAATAACTCCTGCTAACGATGCACGGTGCTTCGGGAGAATTATGTAAATAAAATCTTGTCTAAACAAAGCGTGTCTATATGGACACGTTATAATGTGAGGTATGAAATAAAAGAACTTTTGAAGGCATCATTTAGCATGTCTACTTCGTGAAAATCTGTGAAGTGAAGAATATTATTCGCTGCCTCTTACCTCCATTTTTGCAATTTATTTCTTTTTTTCATTTTGTCTCTATGCCTTAAAACAAATTAATTAGATAATACATTAGATTAACTAATATGTTGGAGAGATGAATTTTTTATTTGTATTTTTTTTGTGGGCCTTTACGGCTCGTCGACATCAAAGGTCATTAGAGCCCTAGAAACTTGTACAGGTAGGGAAAATGCAGTTACGCACTAGGGAGAGCCAACATGACTCTCCCCGCGTGTGGGACTCCCCGAATGACTCAACCATACCCACTAAAAACCCTCCTGAATTACAAGATACAAAAACACGCCTCAAAACCAAAAATCAAAACATTGAGGACAAAAAATGAGGAAATGAAAGATACCCTAGCCTTAACAGCGTCGAGATCGAAAAGAACAAGAGGTGACCAAGGAAGGTCAGGAAAGAGAAAGGAAGGAGCGTTACATTAGTAAGTGGAAGTAATGCCAGACTCAGCTCGGGGCCCCGTGTTTGCCAAACACGTACTTACTAGATGTAATTCCTCTGAGGGGTTGGAGAGACTGAATTTATTATATGTTAGAAATATAGATAAATACAATTTGAAATAAAATTACTTGATGAAAAGTAATAATAACACATAAATCTTTTTCCAAAACACTGACTTAAATGTTGTGTTTCTTCGTGAGAAAGATTCCCCAGTTATAAAAGTCTTCCAATATTCAAATGTGTATGATACAATATTTTTCTGATTCAGTCATTTACTCTGGTGTCCACCGAACGAATCGGAAAGCATATTATATTTTGTACATAATATTTTTCTTTGTTTCAGCCACGGAGGGAAATTAGGTTCATACACCGAATTTAATTAAAACTAAATTTAGGTTGTTATTTTTTATATTACCGAAGATATTAATTCATTTGAAGTAGAATATTACAAAGAATAGTGTGTCTGAAAGTGATAAATTGAGCGTTATTTCATCATAAGTTTTTTTACCAGGTTTTTATACATGCACATTTTTAAAAAAGTAATATTTTCAGCTATGTTTTCTAGTAAACTCTTTCAATTAATTTTACTTGGCAATTTTATGTACCTCATGACATTTTTTTGCAAATGTAAAAAAAAAAATCTTCTTTTCTATTCTAGTGTAAATTACTTTTGAGTTTCGATACGATTGCACCTTAATTTCTTATACTTTATGTCTCTGCATATGACCTATGTTCCCAACTACTATGTGTATAAGTGAGCATTATTAATACTAAATCATATTCCTACATATCAACCCAGATATCAGTATAGTATCTGAAACGCGAATAGTCGTACTTACGAAAACAAATTAAAAACTTTAATTGATCAAAAGTTAATTATATGTTTAATTTAAACTAATTAAAAGTTAAAATTAAGTAGCAGGAAATAATGACGGATTACAGTGAAAAATTAATTACAAATTAACATTTTATTACGAGATAGAAGTTTACTCGTACATGGTATGGTGACAATAATAGCTATTTTGATATCATATTTGTTCCGATCAAAAATTCTGGTATTTTTCAACAAGGTCTGACGTTGTAAACGGTTTATATAAGAACGACCAAAATTTTTCATTGTTTAAGAAACAAAAAAATTATGATTTCGTTAACTCGCGCGAATATTATTGATTGAATTAAAATTTCATTATATTTTAAATGAATAATTTCATTTCTTAATTATTGTATTACATGCAAGCAAAACTACCCAGCGTTGCTCGGGATTTGAAAGGAAACTTACACAATCATTTTTGGACATTCTGGTATTCTCACGTGTTAACAGGTCTGGAACTTTTGGCTCATTTTACCTGGAAGTAACTAGAGTTCTTGTATAATTTTTCACCTGTAGGTTATGCTCGTGAAAACAGTGCTCTTCAAAGCCTTTGTATAATTTTGCTTCTCCGATTCGGTCCCGTTGTTCAGTGGATTGTCCGTCGCACGTAATACAATTAAACTGTGAACACATTAGTAAGCTTTATAGTCAATGGTCATGCGAGTGAAGATTCACTTCTACTGATAAGTAGCCGATTGAATTGTTTTTCTCCGCTGGTTATTCATAACTATTAATTATATTATGTTGAATGAAAGACGGGACCGAGATTCGAACTCGGGAACTT
>NNCF01134153.1:14348-41242 GCA_002313205.1 Laupala kohalensis | reverse complement strand
CCCGGGTTCGAATCCCGGTCCCGTCTACCATTTTCATTCGACGTAACATGATTAATCTGTTACCTGGCGGTGAGGTTCACCGCAATCTAAGAGATTTCTATGTTATTTATTGCTTCAATTGCTATGTAGTTTCGTATTGCGTCTACTTCTAAACTTTATATGGGGGAATTTTGATAAACTTATTTTAAGAAATCACATCTCCTGTAGAAGCCCCAGGGTTGTTGGTCTTTTATTCACTATTGTGGACGGTTCAAATTTATGATTAATATGTATGTGTAATATAGATTCTTCACCAAATATAGGAAAAATCCAAATTACACTGACATACCAAGCCGTTAGCACTAATTCATTAAGAAATATAAAAAAATATTTTGTTTTAGAGTGGAAAGTTAAACAATACGTAATAGAAACAGGTGTACCCTCATGATCGGTAATAACGGAAAAGAGAATATTACAACATACGTTTACTTTTAGTTCTTTGCAAAAGAGATTTCAACTATTTCAACAAAATACAACCTGACCGTCCGTGGTCGGACATCTCACGGATATAATGTGTAAGTATTTCTTAATTATTTTATGGCTACTGATAAACACGTGCGCTTTATTCAGCTTGACATATTCAGATAAAAATCATAATTTTAGTGCCAGAATGATACTGAGTTTTCAACTGGTCTTCTCTTTATTTTATCAATTATGCGTGCATTTTCACTCATAAAATGATTCGGTTTATCATATTCCGTTTCATTTCCTATTGGTTCCCCAGTCGTTTGNGGGGGGGGGGTTACGGCTCGTCGACATCAAAGGTCATTAGAGCCCTAGAAACTTGTACAGGTAGGGAAAATGCAGTTACGCACTAGGGAGAGTCAACATGACTCTCCCCGCGTGTGGGACTCGCCGAATGACTCAACCATACCCACCAAAAACCCTCCTGAATTACAATATACCAAAACATATCTCAAAACATACGTTAAAACATTGAGGACAAAAAGTGAGGAAATGAAAGATACCCTAGCCTTAACAGCGTCGGGATCGGAAAGAACAAGAGGTGACGAAGGAAGGTCAAAAAAGGGAAAGGAAGGAGCCTATAATTAGTAAGTGGAAGTAATGCCAGACTCAGCTCGGGGCCCCGTGTTTGCCAACACATACTTACTAGATGTAAGTCCCCTGGGAGGAAAATGAAAGATAATCTTTCCCCATTCGCGTAGTGTGTCTATCCCGTATCAGGGAACCTCCGTCTTTTCCATCGTTTCACACTGAAAAGTACTTCCTTATCCTATCACGAGTACTGGTACAGTGTTGTCTTGATACGTTTACTCGAAATTCACTTTACTATGGATGTTATATCATACAAATCAGATATAACGCGTATAATCTGTATTCGTGTTACTTACAATCAATGAACGTGAAATGCGAGTCTGTGAGAGGAGAACTGGAGTATATTAGCTGCTATCTCTGTTTTAGTCAGCACTGTGTCTGACGTTCCGAGGTTGAACACCTAACCACTAAAGCGAATTGTCCATTGATTTTCCCCATACGTTCAACGTGGTTTTGCAGACTAAGCTCTGCATCAGTGTTAGGCTTATGGAGTGAAATGGATGCGAATTCTGCATCACGCTTATATCACATTCATCTCGCTGATTCTTGGCGAAACCACTTCACCACATCTCCCACTCGTTGCGTGTAATGGTATATCTCGTTAAATTGAAAACAGGAAATAAATAAATTATTGTCAAGAAAGCAGATAAATCTACACATGACCGAAACGATGACAATGAACTAACTTTATCTCTGAAAGCAAATGATGGACTATCTCATTGATTATGAACAAAGATCCCAAAGGCAAGTGTGAATTTACGGAACAAAACCTCCTCTCAAATGCATTGACTACGTTGTGACCAACATGGGGATGATTCGCGCCTCAGAAAAACAAATACGACTAGAGAAAGAGAGTGACAACTAGGGCATTTCTTCGCCCCGCTGCATCCTAGTAAATCTCCTTATCGTAGATACGTTGATGTAGGAGTACTGACAGCTGTGCAAATATGAAGCGATTTGGACGCAAGCGTACCCAAGAGAGAGAACGAACCTAACCTTACCGAACGTTTAGAAGGGAGGCGAGGCATATACCATATCTGGGATGACAGCCACGACGGGTGGACCACGCGGGATAGTGTTGCTGTCAATCGGAGGTTCTGTTGGACATCACCTTCTGTCGCATCCAATCATGGACACCACATATCGTAGATTACTGGTCATGTACTTATGACGCTATGCAGTGTACCACGAACTCATTCTCGGGGAGATTAATCCACATGGTTTTATTATATGAACGTGAACACTGGTACTGTGACGAGCCAATATAACTTGTCCAACCACCACCGGCGAGAACTAATCCAACACGTCGCAATTCTACAGAATAATTAAAACAGTAATATTGTCAAATTTAATGACAATTATTTATGACACAAGTTGATAAAATATCACACCAATTTTTATAGTTAATATGAGTCTTCCAAATAAGAATTTATATCACACTTTTTGTTTGGAGATATCTGTAAAATCTTTCTTTTACTCGCAGTATTTTACTTCCATGTATTTACACGTGGAGAGTAAATCTGATAACTGTATCTCGTATAAATTGCGACGAATTGGGGTTCAAACCCGAGATACTCGTGTGCGGCGTTATCATCTGCGTCAGCAGTTATACTCACAAACTTTTATGTCATTCTCAGAAATACTTTTTAGAAAGAGTGAGAATATCATGGAGTGTGTATAATTACTGTTTCTTATCGTTTATTACTTAATACTGTTAGAGTAAATGTAGATGAATAAACACGCATAGGAAGCATTGTAGATGTAGAAGTGTACTTACTATTACTATTACGACGGGTCGGTCGTGATATACAAGGATTTCAAAAATTAGGTATCTGGTTACCATGATATTGTACATTACATCCACCACCTGAATGTATTAATAACGTAAATAAAAAATGAAATGATTTTATAAACACAAAAATTATCATATCCTCCGAAAATATGTAGCTATCCATGTGTGAATCGCGTTATAATAGTTACGTATTAATATTATCTCATATTTACATGATCAGATATTCCGCATGCAAGATAGAATGTGGTGGAGCGTCTCTTGTCCATTCATAATAATAATAATAATATTTTTTTTAACAAAAAGGTAGAAACAATGTTTTACGTTAATGAAAAATCAATCATATTGACAGAAAATGTTTAGGAGTAAAGTTTGGTCTGCTCAATGGAAATCAAAAGTTACAGCTTTTTCATTTGACAAATATGTCGTGATGTCTCCATTATCCAGAATGTTGCACATCGCTCTAGTCTGTTACTCCGTGTGCTAATCAGATTGCAACGGACATGTTGTATGATGGAGCTTCGGTAGCGATCATTTGCAGACCTTGGCGTCGTTCCAATCAGCTCAATTCGCGTGTTGAAGATATCTACTTTAGTTTTCGCGGAAGCAGCTGCCAAGGAACTCGCTCTCTCTTATCCACTCCTGCTTACTCACTCGTCTCTGGCAGTTTGTTCAAACGTTTCCGCCTCGCAATAAGAAAAGAGGAGGAAAGCACATTAAGTGTGGATTACAGATTAAATATTGGATGCATTAATTCCGTAATTTTTTTTTCTTTGATTCGAGTCCACTTCTATTTTTAAACTGTGTCTATTAGTTTTTAAAAGCGACTAGGAAATATAAGAACTACCGATGATTGCAAACCGCTCGTGTGTCGAAACCTTTCCCTGCAATAGAGCATGCACATGATTAGTGACTTAAGAGAACCAAAGGAAACAAAATGTTCCAGATTCATAGAAAGGGGTGTGGTTAGTAAAAATAAATTTTTATGTTGTTGCATAGGTTCCAAAAAATACGTTTAGTTATTTCTACCGGATAGGACAAGTAAAAATTCTTGATTACATAATTACACTAATATTTATACGTAACATATACATTTAGACATTCTTTCTTAGATATATACGCAGTCTATCTTGACCCGTTGAAGTCACTGATGGGGTCAAAGCAAATTCACTAACTATATTCCACCTCAAATGTAGGAGAACTATTATGTCAAATTGATATATGATGGTATTCACAAACAAAAATGCAACAAAAAGAAAATATTCCCATAACGTTATTGGTATAACTATTACCATACGTGGGCTATATTACAATCCAAAATCTATTCACACGAATGACTTTATTAAACTCATCTACAGTTACTTTATAGGTTTTATGGTGTATGGAATAGGCACTTCAAATTTTTTGGAGAAAAAATCTAAAATACTTTTTATTTACAACCGATATTAAACTGAAACATAACTGAGATTTCACTGCGAAACTCTAAGCACCACGGAATTCAAGATTTAGTTTCAAACTATTGAATTGTTTTGTCATCATTGAATTTAAAATAACTGTAGAAAATTAAAATAACCTCGAGGATTTGATCGAATAAATAAAACACTACGTAAACTCGCCACATTGATCAAATACTCAAAATTTATCCATATGTATTTTTTGTCAAGTATCAAGAGTATATTGTGAATAAACTATGAAAAGGATAGTTACTATTTTATTGTACGCAATAAGTATTCTGAATATGACTAATTTGAAATAAATCGTAATTATCAAAATTTTCAATCCCAAGATATACACGGAATTTTTTTGTAGTGAAAGTGCAAACAAGTGCCATGTTGCAGTTTTTTTTCCTTTCAGCGAAGTTTGAAGTTTTTTTTTTCCTTTCAGCGTTTTCTGTGTGTTTGTGTTGTGGATATGGCGCTTTTTTTTGAATGAGAGAAACGTACCAAATTTTTTTACTGATTTCCTTTACCGTTGTGTAACTTCGTGAAAAGTGATGATTATAGAGTTGAAATTCGATTTTTTATGACATTTTTGACCGGTGAATTTTCTAGATCACATCCAGGAGAGAGTTATTAAAGCTCTTGCACTAGTTGTCTTTTCTTAATTCAGTTTAGTAAAGGATTTAATAAAGAAGTTATGCAAAACTAAACCCGTGCGATTAAACTAAGCATAAAATTAAATATAACTAACATATTCTATGATAATATATACTTCTACATTTTTAACACGACTATTTTATTGACCTGAATAATATGCAAGAAACTACATTCCCCATTCTCCTAATTGTAATCAACTTTCTTTCTGTTTCATATTTAGCATGAACAATGTAAAAAGGTCATCAGAACAGTTATGAATAGTTTATGATAATATACAATGGGGTATTACGTAACTCACGTACAATTCTCTGTGAATATTGATTATACCAGTGTAGCGACACGCTAAATTGTGACATTCACAAATAGTCACCAAAGCCAACCCCCACGAACTTGACTCCCATCATTACAAGGAGACCTGGTCGACTGTTAGTACCTAGCAACGGGACTTATTGATTTAGAAACTAGAATATCAGTCTACTGCGTGCTTCACTACGAGTGACATCAGTCTACCGCTCTTCCTCACGGGAATGACATAGTACGAGTTCTAGTACGGATTCTCAATGCCCATGTGCACTATCAACGTTTAAAATCAGTGCTGAGTTCCACTCGTCCTCAGAACTATTTACTTGCCGAATTATTATTCGAGCCTAGTGTTATTATTCAGTGATTTTCTCAGATTTCCACGGACTTAATGTATTGCATGTGAGTAAGTTACATTGATTTATGTCCTATTTGTTTTAAACTCATTTAACTCTTTCAGTCATCACTAGAAGGCCTATGACAGAATGACCGTGTATATTATTTCATGTACCTCGTTATGTACGTTTCTCGTTCTCAGCCTACGCACATTAAATGACCTGTGCCTTTTAAATTGAATCTACGTGTACATAATTTCTTATAGTGTATTTAGATTTGCCTTCTCTTAACTAATTATATTTTGCGGGGAATTGATACTCGAACACGCTTGCTACATTTAAGTATTAATACCAATCAAGCATTTACAATGATGAATAACTCCCCGACCCCAGCATGGTCAGACGCGTCAGAGCTGTCACTTGTCAGGACTCACGTAGTCAAGTAATATTTTTTTTTCGAACAAATGAGTCTAGTAGCGTTTTTTAATTTTAATAGCTGTTGTCTCGGTAAGGAAAAGGTGAAAGATGATGCAATAGGAAATCGTAAACATTTATTTGAATGCTCTAAACTACTATACACTGTTTATGTAATTTATTTCGTCCAGTTATGTAAAAAAGGAACTAAAATTTCTGGCATATTTGCAGATTAATGCACACTAGCTAAACTCGTGCGATTTAATTGTACGGGAAATTGAATGAAACTAACATAATTGTATGAATTTGATTTAGGATATTGTATGATAATTTGATTTGTATGATTAGGTTATCCAGTTTTTCAAAAATAAAGTTTTAGCTACCTCCATGGCTTTTTATTTGAAGTTCACTCATCCCTTATCTATCGCTAATGTTACCTCTCCGGTAGCGGAACTACCCTAGGAATAGTGGGTGACGAAAGACAACCAACCATTACCAGACGGATAAGTTATCCGAGAAGTGCAATCCGGTCATAAAAAACTCTGGTGAAAGACGTTATTAGCAAGATTGATTTATTTTCGTTGGATAATATGCAGATTTTTATTTCCACTTTCTGCTAGTTTTAGGTAAATTTCACTGTTTCATATTTTGCATAAACAATTTAAACAGGATATGAGAATAGTAATGAATGGCATAAGATTATACACAATGGAGCATTTCATAACTCGCGTAGAACTCCCTAGGAATATTGTTTATACCAGTATAGCCAGGCGCATCATTGATTTGATTTGTCCGGAATCAAGAAGTCAAGTTACATCATTTCAAATAAATGAGTCAGATTGCGTCTTTTCTTGATGTAGTTTTAAATGTTTTTATTTCGGAAAGGAGAAGGTGAAAAATTAAATAATATAGTACTTCAAATACATCTTTTATTGCTCTAACGTACGATTCTTAATTTTTGTGATTTGCTCAGGTTACGTAGAAAAGGAACGAAACATTTAGGGTACATCTGCGAATTGAAATATAAATTTATTTTCCAGTTTTGCACAAGTTTTATATATGTTTGACAACCCTTTTTTACAAATGGTTTACAAAAAGTTGACAATAATGATTTTAATAATAATCTGGTTCATATTCATTAAAATTGACAGGTACGAGTATATAATAATCATAATAAAAAGAAAAATAATAATAGTAGTACATCAAGTTTACAAAAAGTTATATAACAATTTAAGCAAATTATTTTAATATATTGTTTTCCTCAAATTTTGACAAAAATAACGAATCCTAATTCTTACAAATTTTCTAAAAGACCTCTCTAAGTTATCCTGAACTTGTCAGAGAGATATCTGTATATTGACGTATATATGTATTAATGTATATAATGACGAGATCGTTTTATTATAAGTAATTTTTCACGTTACTATCAACGTTTATATACGTAAGTTGGAAAATATATGCAAAGGTTTTGCGTTATATTTGTGTTCCTCTTGGGAAATACCTGATTTTCTTTGTCGCAAGAGTAAAGAGCATGTGGCCCCCATCGCTGTTAGATGCAGTACTCTCTTCCCACGCTGCGTCCTTCCATCTCACGCTTCCGCCTCTCGCAGTCGATGTTTCCGTGAGGAAACCTGCCGCCAGCCAATACGCGACTTCCGTAATCTTAGGAAGAGAGATAGGATTTCCTCGCCATTAGCGGCGGCGACTCTGTCCCCTCCTTGCACCCCAAGAATTTATTCCGACGTGTTCCTTCTGAGTTTCATTTCCTCTCCAACTGTCTCTTTTTATCTGGTGGTTTTCTCCCACTTCTTTTCTTATATCTAGGGAAATAGAGTATAACAATATTTACCTTTCTAGGGGAATACTAATTTCTATGATTCGACACGGATCTAGAAAGATAAGTGAAAAATGTCTTCTTCACTGTGTATCTTCATTCCATTGTTGCAATAACTTGATGAAATCGTTGGTTTTGCATAGATTTTTTAAGTTATTAAAATTGCATTCGTAAATATTAATACTAAACAATAACGGAAAATATATTATACAACAAAGNGGAGAGGGGGGGGACCGCCTGGCGTGACAGAACCTGCCGCTTAGTGCATCCCCGTTTCGAGCGCCTCGAAAATTTTTATGATGGTGAATCGCATTTTCGACACGAAAAGTGCGAAATCGTTTTGCGTATCGCTAAAATACTATTGTTCCTTCTTCACCGTAGATTACAATGAATATCCTTGTCGAGTTTCTTTTGTTCCACTGATCACTGTGCCTAGATTGTTTACTGTTTGATTAAAAATATTTGAAGCGCGGTTGTGTGGGCAATGGAAAAGTATTTCAATTGTGTTTTGTTACAACAGGTCTATGTCGATTAGATTATAAATATTAGTTTAAATTAATATGAGATAATATATGTTTACTATGTTGAAAAAAAATCCTGATATTGGTCTGTGAATAATGCTGATTATTTTGACTAAAGAAATATTTTATTCACTACGAACATATTTTACCTTATCGTTTATAGTGACTGGGATTAGTAGAAACGTAGTTCAATCAGCAGAAAAAAAAACCTTTTTAACTAACCCCAGGGATTCTAAATAGCTTCTACCTGCGGGCATTAAAGTACCAAAATCAATAATGCTATCACATAGTCAGATCTGAACTATAATTAGAGTCCTTTACCAAACAGATAGACGATAAAATGTAGTCACACCGATTTTCTCGAAAACGTTCCTATTGACCCTCCCTACCCTACTTTCTCTAGTGGCGGAGAGTGGGTAAAGTGACTAGTTGAGGTAAAGTGGCCAATGACTTATACTCACAGGAAACTAACCCAATTTTGTGACGAAGCTGTGATCTAACTAATAGAGAAGTCATTAGTGTTTTGTCTAAGCGTGTTCGATCAGTTAATAAGATTTCTCATTTTTTCACAATTATTCTAATCAGCTCTAGTACTGATGTAACGTAAGTGTTCAGTAATTTTCTATTTATATGGTTTTTCATTTCTGATGGCATTGTAATATCTCTGAAAACGCAGCCTAATTTCCTTTATAATGATATAGCATATAGTGGAATAGAATGTTCGACGTTTAAGGTGATTTTGTGAAATGGCATCCAAGGGGGCAAAGTAGCCTGGTAACGGGGCAAAGTGGACAGAGCCTCAGATCGGTTCTTAAGTTGAATAGAGCTTTTATTGAATTTCTTGTATTTACAAAATCATAAGTATTATTTGTAACTAGTTTTAATTTCTATTTAATTTTAAAAAATTAATACTAAAAAAGGTAAAAATATCTATAAATTAACAAAAAAAATTTCAAAATTTTATTTGTTTCTTATTATTCTTTTTTTATATCTTGTTCCAGGTAATTTTGATTTGAGATAATAAGAAAGGCAATAAAACAAAATAAAAACTGAGCAAGATAGACGTGCTACTCGCTAACATTAAGGCAGTAAATTACCTTAATTAGGTAAATTACGTTAGTGCAGGTTTGGAACCCATCAACGCATTGGGACACCATTTAAACAGTTTTTATTTTTACATTTTATTGCAGTAGATTTTAACTTAATTGATAAATTATATAATTTTGAGTTTCTAGAAAATTACAATGTTATTTTACCAAAAAAAGAACATTACTCCATTTTCATATATTGATATGCAACATAAATATTGATTTATAATGATAAATACCAAAAATATTGTGTGAGTTACGTATATATAAGTATTTATCACTTGAAGATGTTCTGACTGCAAAATGGGTGACCACATTGCAAGAGTTGGAAAACACAAAAATATCTTTGAAGATACTGTTGATTTAACAACATATTTTGTACACGTTAAAAACTTTTTGTAATTTAATTTCCTTTTAATAATTCTACTGAAGAACGTTTTTTCTTAGTGTGTTCACTTTACCCGTCCCCCCTACATTGTTTTTCTTACATCTATAAAAATTTTGTTCTAATATAGTTATTTGACCTCACAATTTCGTGTGAACAATTAACCATATCGTGTAACACGAATTTTATCGTTAGCATTAATACATGTTGAACAATCTTTTTACTTATGAGCGCCGTTGTCCCGACTGATGAATAATTCAACGCAGGGGAAAGAAGGCATTAAAGATGTTAACATTAATGTCTGAGGGTATGTTGCGTTTATATGGTAAAGGTTCGCGAAAGAAAGAATTTTCGAAATCTAAATTTTTGATGGGAGTGAATTAGGGTTGGGTTATCATCTCTGTTTTTGTTTGTAAAACATTGTTAATCTACACATATAAAAATCTATTTCGGAATTTTACAATATTTAACTTAAAAACTATTAAATTTCAAAGGAGTAATATGTTTTATTCACGCTAAAATAATTTTCACTTCGTTTCACGAATTAATTGAGACTTAATTATTTCGTTTTTTTCTTTGTGAACGTGCTATTTCTGTAGCAATAAATTATAACTGTGTGGAAAATAACTGCAATGCACGAATCGCTAAACAGAACTTGAGAGTATGTTAGCGTCGTTCAATGGCACACCTGACGAAGTATACGCCAAAGGACTTTCACATATCTCCGAACTTTGGTTTGAGTAAAATAATTAATCAAAATCAAAGTTACAATTAGAATTATCAATGATTTTACACATATTTAACATATCTCAGTGATACTTTTTTCTTCAGAAACGTTTTAATTAATGCATGTAGCTCTTCTTAATTTACCTTCGTTTTAAACCGTTTTCTTCTCTCTCCAAATTTTCCTGTCTGTATTTCTCCTCTTAAACTGTTTCTCTTGCATTAGCAAATTATTAACATGAAGCTGATGAGTAATTACACTAAATGATTGTATACTACGAATGTGTCTCATGATCTTGCTAGGTTTATTCAACTGCAGTTCTTTTTTGAGGAACATCAGTAATCGGATGAAAGTCCACTTAAGCTGCGATTAGCCCTTAACCAACCCGCAATGAACTTGGAATTATGGCTGTTCCTCCATCCAAATATTAATTATGTTGCGTGTTACATGCGTGTTTATAAGCTCTATGAAGTGGAGTGAGATGCGCGCGGTTACTCCACTGCGTGTTTGCTTCGGGAATCTCCCTACAAACTGGAATCTCCATCCATTTCATGTTGAAAGGTTAGCAGCAATGGGAACTCGCTGAATGGTCAGTTGGAAGGGAATCAGAGTGGTGGCGAGTCATTTTCTTGTGTTTGAAAATAGTTGCAGAAGAGTGAGATCCCATCCAAAGTCAATTGTCTTGTGTTATTTGACAAAGACATTTCAATTCTAAGTATGAAAGACGTCATAAATTTTGTTTTTGAGAATTCTTTTGAAAACTCAAATAACAAAGATTAACTAAATTTTGGAAGCCTTCATGACAAATATCAAAAAAACCGGTACAGATTGAAGCAATACGTTTATTCGGTTTTGAAATATTTTACTACGAAGTTGTAAAAATTCTTTAAAATCACCAATGTTTGTTTTTCCACACATGATACCGAATAAACTACAATGCAGGATGGAGAGTGATAATGGATACTATAAAAACGAAAAAAATTACCAGAATATCTATTATCCTGGCCCGGGTTTTTCTCCGTTTTTCCTTCGGGTAGAGGCGGATTTATTATACAGGTTCTCTAGGCTATTTAGTGTTTTTTTTTTCAACTCTTATGAATTTTAAACACTATACTCAGAATAATCTATAGTTCGATAATAACTTGTACATGTAATTTTTAGCGTAAAATTACAAACATATTGACATTCTATTAGTATTACAACTCGGAGCTAACTTTTTGTCTTATCTAGGAACTTATGCTGAATTTTTTTGAATCCGCCTCTGCCTTAGGGCCCTTGATCGGAATTGATGGGATGGTCCCTTGCTTGCTTCCGGAGAGTAAATTAGTTTATTGTCCTCCACGTGGTCATACGCAGTTTGTACTGTTTTTTGACAATAAATTTATTATTATTATTATTATTATTACTATTATTATTATTATTATTATTATTACGGATAGTTCACTCCTACTTCGAGGCAGAATAATCCCATCCGAAATAGGAAGGGAGATAATATTACGGGAAATGGTATAGGATGTCCACAAGGTTCGTCTAGTGACCCATCGTATTGAGACATTGTTATGGGCAATGTATTACGAGATCTAAAAACGAAATTAATAGCTGGATTGGCATATGCGGACGATCTAACATTGATGATCCTTTATGATCCAGTGAAAATATTGAAAAAAGTTTACAGGAACGGTTTTATCAATATTACTTTCGCTTGAGGAACCAACGTTAAGAAAATCAAAGGGCGGCCATTTTTATCGCGGTATATACCTATTAGAGAATGATGCGTGCTGATAAGTTCGAGTTGTCGCCTCTCTCCCTATAAAGAACTGTTGCACGTACCTGCTCAAGGAGTCGTAAATAATAAATTATTCCTGTTGGCAGCGATCAGCTCGTGCACGATGTCTGCGAAAGAGCTTGTTGGATGGGAGAGCTCAGAGGGGGATAGGGAGTTACAGAGGGGTGTAATTTCTGAAGGGAGACTACGAAGGCGGGAGAAAGATGGAAGGGGAGATGAGACATTTTGAACTGGCCTGGTCATTTAACTCAGACATTTTTGTTCCATTCATCTCTGTACTTCTAAGGAATCTGTTTGATTGGATCTTTTTCTCTTCTTTTTTTCTTTGTATTCTCTTTTTCTTTCGAGTCAGGTTTTCTTGGATGATGTTCATCTCGTCATCAGTCTCATCTATCTTTCGTCCTAATTGCTCCAGTTGACCGCGTCTTTGAAGTCTTTAAATAATACAGTTTATGACATCTTTGAATAGAAAGATTAATTTTTGGTTTGATGAGGTTTTATTATGCAATATTTGTTTATTACGCAAATCCATTTTTCAATTTGGTGGAAATAGTTCTTACATGTCTGAAAATAGTATTAAACTTTTTTACCAACGGATTAGAGTTGCATTGTCTTATTTAATATTTCCCAAAACTATGTATAATCGTCTTTATTAACTTGAGTGAGAATATAGAAAATTTGGAAGACTTTTTTCTCTGAAAGTGATCTCCTTGGATGCCTTCTATAGTCAGGTACCAGATATTATGTATTTCAGTTAATTGTACATTATGCCATTAAAATCAAAACTACAATATCCTTGACTTTTGATTGAATTTCAAACCGCTCATCTCACTAGAAATAATGTAAAAACAAAATGTTTATCGACAAAATGCTTAGAACTGTTTTCTCGTAGTAAGGTGAAATACGTATTTTCTTCTTCTTTCCCTTGTAAGACTCTTATGGAAAATAGATACAACTCATGTAGTATAGTTCCAAACCTATACTACACAAATCAGACTCTACCCTAAGAAAAAGAGAGAAAATCTCGGGTCATATGAGAAAAACATGCAAAACTAGACAGCAGTTATCCAATAGGATAATAATGTCATAAGTGTAGACTTGTCTAAAAATATTGACTCTTTGACTTTGACATTTGATTATCTATTATTGCAACTCATCCACATGACTTCCATACTGAAGCGAAGTCTAGTTCCTGTCCACGCTTAGATAGGCAACCCTCAACTTTCCCTAATATCACGAATAAACATGACGAACAAAAGTAATTAAACAATTACAATAAATAGTACATTGTTAGAATGTAAAATTGTTATCTGCCTGGTCACAAAATTATATTTCAAGTAATATATAGAAAATTGATAATTTTAGTCGAAATTTGGAGAAATAGTGTGTTGAATGTTTTGAGTTATTCAATAGAAAATTTTATTTAATTATAAAATCCTATTGTCAATGTCTTAAATATGGTAGAATCCAATAAAAGTTATAGCTGTATGAGGAAAAAAATGTTCCGTGAAAAAAATGTATGCGTTTCTTTGCGTGTTAGGAAATTTTTAATGGAGCATTGGTTATTTTCGAAGTGACGGAAGAAACGTTGATAATTTCCTCCTTGAAAAGAGATATTGAAAGACATGAAGAATATCTCAATGCACATTAATTATTACTCATTTGTATAAGAATTTAATTGACAGACAATCCGATGAAATTATTTTGAGAACATTTTGAGAAGTGAATAAAATATTGTTTGACATGGAATTGCCCAGGTTTAATAAATGATTATTAAGCATTATAGATCATTATTATTAATTTATGTTTAATGTTGCTTTATACTTGTTTTTTCTCTGTAATGGAACGAAATTCAGCCAACTGAATGTCATGGCTTTTTAATATTGATAGATTTGTACCACACTGAACTTGTACTGTTAATAAGAAATAAAACATTTCACTAATCAAAAGCGTAGTTTTTTGAGTTAATATTTGAATCAGAAAACGTCAGTTTCAAGCGCTTACAGCACTTTCTTGTAAAAACAAATTTAATGGATTAATGATGAATAGTTGTCTCTAGCCATGAATAGTTGCCTATTTACTTCTCACATTTCATCTTAGTCACATTTTATCTAAATCGTCATTTCTCTTCCTCTCAACCCGCGCAGTGCAGTGTTTTTCCACGTTAGCAAAAAAAGCTGTCGTCTCTGTCTGCAACGGTGGCTCTCATCCACGTGCGTTACGCTTACGAGCGTCACGCCGTGCGGAACGTTATTTCATTTGTCTTTCGGTAGCTGCTTCCGCGCTTTCTGCTTCGCAAATGGCGACATTTCCTCTTCCCTCGTCCCTTCCCACATTCGTCCTTCCTGTCCCGTCCTGCTCTTTGGTCAGTGGTCGCACAGACACGCCGTCTTGCTCTCAACGAGAAAGACGTTCTGGACTATGACATGCAAATATCATCCGGTTTTTAGGTCCGATTTTAAAGGCGTCTGGTTATATAGTCGAGTGCAAAGAATATGAACATAAAAATGTATTCGGATAATTGAAAGGCGTAACTTTCATGTCTTATAAATGTCAAATAAAAACAAAAATATAAATCTGTGTACTCCATAAATGTATATTATAAATATAAATTTTAAATTATCTATACATATGCTGGAAACTTTTTTCTTCTAAATTATAAAATATGTTAGTGACAATTCTTTCCGGCAAGAGACAATGAACACTGGAGTTCAAATCATGCACAGCAAGAGAAGTGTTTTATACTGACATGACCCCTGTAATAATATTTCCTGGGAACAGGAATTCAATTCTTGTGTGTTCTCTGTTCCTCACCAATATCGACTTACGAACATTAACATGCACGTTTATGTAAAAATACAATAGTTGGAATATAATAAGAAGTTTAATGCATTATTGGATCATACGTGACTTTTATATCTTCTCTTTAATGCTCCTTGAATGACGTTTTCATGCAACAGATATTTTAAAGCACTTAAAAAGTTATACCACTAAGATTTATTTTTATTACATATTATTATATTAATTTTTCAAATAATATTATATTCACCCATGTTATCTTTTGAAAACTTATCATTAAGTAGTGATCCTTATTTTAATTTTTTTAACAACCGAAAACATTAAAATAGTTTATAGCATTTGTTTGTCTTTGGAGTAAAAATATACGAGAAATTCCAAATCAAAAATATAAAAGAAAAACATATTATATGCATTACTAAGATATTCCAACAGACCTTTTCATAAACTACTTATGAAAAACTACTTAAAAGAATTTTTTGATTTTAATAAAAGTTAAATCCGTCTTGTACTTTATCACTCCATTGCTGTAGTACTTTTAAAGTAACTTATAACAATTTCAAAAATTATTTTCTTGCATGATTGTGTTGTCTTACGGCTCAAATTAATTTAGTTTTATGTGTACTCAACTTTGGCATGGTTGTGTACATTAATTCTGTAGCCCCATCCTGGCCCGGGTTTTTCTTCGGTTTTCCTTCGGGTAGAGGCGTATTTCTTATACAGGTTCTCTAGGCTTTGTCTAGGGGCATGTTTATTGTAACAATAAATCGTGAATTTAATGTTATTTCAATTCTTATGATTTTTAAACATTATACTCAAAATAATCTGTAGTTCGATAATAATTTGTACATGTAAAATAAATTTTTTGTGTTAAATTACAAACATATTGACATTCTATTAGTATTATAATTCGTTGCTAACTTTTTATCTTATCTAAGAAATTTTGCTGAAATTTTTAATCGGGCCCTTGATCGGAATTGATGGGAATGTCCCTTGCTTGCTTCCGGAAAGTAAATTAGTTTATTGTCCTCCACGTGGTCATATGCAGTTTGTACTTCTTTTTTTGACAATAAATTTATTATTATTAAAATAACCCATTTTATTTTACAACGCGCATCCGTATCAACTTGGCCTGATAGTTTCGTGTTGAAACAAAATGTATTGTTATGAAGTTATTGAAGTCTATTCTTGAAAATCAACTTCTCCAACAACATCCATAATGAGATAACAAAAACTTTTTCTTTGCTAATACGGGTGGTCTTTCAGTGTGTCGCGCCTTAGAGGGACTCTCGCTGAAACGTTGATCGACAAAGTTTTACGCAAAAACCGCGAAACGTGTCGGGACGAAACTTCCACGAACTTATATCTTCCCTTTTGAGATAGACATTGAGCTGGGTTTCATTTTTATACATAAGTTTCGGAGAAATTATTAATAATATTAGAAGAAACAGTTAGTTTTATTATAATTATATATTTGATTAAATTTAAAAAAGTGTATATATCGCAATTATAGAGGTTATTAATAATGTAGGAATGTTATTAAAATTTTAGAAAAAGATTTAACCTTTCCTGGTATGCTATTTTAATTAAAAATTGACTAAAAATTACAAACCATAGTTAATTGTTTTGTTTAATGACAATGAGTATTTAGTGTGTCATTAAAACCAGATATTACATTAAAACATTAATGCGTTAGATTTATTTATTATATCATTTTAATAGTCATAATTTGTTAATATTTGAATTCGAACTTTTACATTTTTATTTGTAAAAACAACTACTATATCTTCTAAAATATAAAAATTCGGGACACAAAATGAGATCAGAAGACCGTATTTTACCCATTGCGTAATGTAGTCTTTTCCAATTATTGACCAGTACTCAAAAAGAATTAGTCAAGGGAATAGTTTTGTTTGGAAGTGGGTACATTTATACCTGTTAACTTCAATATCTTCATGAAATAAAACGATTCATTACTCGGAGAATGAAGTCCGTGCATCTCGTCTTTCCTTAAGCGATCTCAGCTCGAAGAAAAATCTCCGCCTCTGCGCACTGCCTTGGAAACTCGAATTGAAATGGGACATCAGATCTCTTATGCAGCCGCAACTGTCTAACTTATAAGCGCTCATAAATCCACTCCTCTGAATATCTGGTTCCTCGTTCAGTCGCAATGAGAGTCATTAGTAACTAGATGTCATACTTGGCTTTTGTGAATCGATGAGCATCACCCGGCGCGCTTTCCCAGCTCGCTTTCTGAAAAGACTGCAAATGACTACTCTCATTTGAGGATGGAAATGTCTTACTTTATATTTTATTCATTCAGACATGGCTCGGTATTATGTTTTTGACTCTTTTATTATTTTTGCTGCTCTCTGATTTTTAGATTAATTTGCGATCGGCTGTGACTACGGAAGTTGAGGTTCGTATCGAAGATATAGCGTGTTACTTCGTTGAAATAATTTATAGAAAAAAATATATTGGAAAGACATGTGGTTGATAAAGAAGAGACGTTTTCTGAATTACTAATTAAGGTCATAAAACGTTTATGGTTCACCGACAGCGCCTCTGAGCGGTAGAGGCTGAACTAGGTGAGGTTTTCAGCTGGAGTTTCTCTCACCCACTCCAGTTAAATTTCGGTTCTGCACCATAAGGTACCCTAATATCTCTCCTTCCCAATTGCATCTCCCGAGACCAACGGTTAGGGGGAAGAGCAGGCCACATTTATTATATTTTATTCTACCTATTTATTTATTTTATGACATTGGAACATTGTTTCGAGGTACTGGTACCGTCTTAGTTGGATTTACTGGTTTCAAATTACAAGAAGATACGTGGATCCTACGTTCATCCAGGTTAGACAAAATGTGCTGACATCCTGATCTCTCCTCAAATGTCGGTCATGTAATCTTATGTGCGGCATTCGTGCAGAACAACACCACTATTTCTAATGTTATGATCAGAGGAAATGCTAGAATGGCAGACAAAAGTTCATTAACAACAGGCTGCAGGAAAAGTAGCTATTCAAATGTGCTTGCAACCCGTAAATTTACGTTTGAATTGTATCCTAATATCTCTGCTGAGCTGGAATGCTGTAATAGTGAGGGTCGATAATGTAATTGTATTTTGCTATGATCAGTGCAATGCGACATTTTCAACTGTCAGTACCACATATTGGTCCCTCAATAAATGTACATAAATTCAAACTCTTACAAATTGGACTGGTATTGATAGAATCCTATGAACTACTAATCGTGATATTTACTGCGAATCCCAGAATTCGGTTATACTTAACACCATAAATATTGAAATTTATTTCTGTAATCTATACCTCAAAAAAAAAAATTGTCCGTAATTTTTGCGCATGAGAGGGGTCAAATCTCATTATTTTCTTCTTTCAAATGATGAGGATAGAAATTGGAGGCAACTTATCCCTAGTTGGTGAGAGAGAACAGGTTCAATTCATAACGTTTCCTGAATCTATCAAATACGACTTATATTAAAATTACAATAACAAAAATTTAAAAAAAAAACTCTTAAGAAACTATTCTACTCTACTCATGGCGTGACTCAAATGAGCAAATGACTTTCAAGCTCTCTACATGGAATTTAAGTAAATGATAATAATCATGAAACGACTTCTTTGAGCCAAAAAAGACAATAAGAGACTCTAACAGAAGAAAATAGTAATAAGGATGATAAAATAGAATCCTATATTTCTAATTTGCAATCAATACGATTCTAACATTCTGTCCTTTAATTATTCTTATCATTATTTATTAACAATTTAACATTAGTTATATAAAATACGCTGAGACACTAAAACCCTAGTCTCCTATCTATAAATACATTTATGATATTAATGCGCATAAGAATATATAGCCTAAATTACTTTAATGTAGTTCGTTCACAAAGATATAACAAAATGTATTCTCCGTTTAAAAAAATGTACCAATGTTCAAAGAATATTTTATTTTTGTTAAGTTAGCATCTTTCAGATTGAACTGAACAGAGACATCACATACTCTGAAATTCAAATGCTCAGAACAACGCGATAGAATTGTATTAGCCGTCCTCCCCGTTTTGTATCTGCGCTCAATGGAAAAATGCCAATTTTTATTCTCTCATTTTTTTATGTGCTCGAAGCATCTGCTTGAACGCATGTGAATTCACTGCTCCATCGGCGGCAGAGGAAAGTCGAGGAAATGGCCGCTCGGAATGCTTTGTTGAAATGTTGATTTATCACAGAAGTGCTGTTGCTTTGAAATTTCACGCACGAACGTTCTGTTCACAAAATAGCCACGAGTGTTCCTTCTTGTTATGCGCTCGCGGTAAATAAACGCTCCTTTTTCCATTTAGTGTGTGTTAACGTGCTGCATGCGAAATATGTTATTGTCACGTTATTTAACAAACTCGTAACAATGAACGTTGCAGATATTTGTTTATTCTCGAGGTATTTGCAATTAGGACGAGAATAACAATCCTAGGAATAATCAAAGAATATATTGCATATATTAAAATAAAGATTTTGTGACGTTATCATCTCTTGGTATTTATTGCAAAGCACTGTACAGGAATTAGGTGAGATTCCTTGTACTACATGTAGGATGACGTTCGGGTTCGAAGGATAAATGTACAGACAAATTACAGAACATGAGGACGGTTGATGAGGTGAGTTTGAACAATAAATATATCAAAAAAAACACTTTAATGACATGAAGCGTGAATAACACAAGAAATAATGAGGTGATACAAATACCTAAGTAGAAATGAGGCGCTGCGATAATGTTGAGCGCTATATGATGTGGGTTGACGTCGAGTTCTGAATGATCTTGAGTTGAGGATGAGGCCGAATGTGCGCACAGCTCGGCACGTGGCGATTTAACACAGAGCTTATCCCGTGATGCATGTCGTACCGTTGCTTCTTTTTGTGGGGCTTTACGGCTCGTCGACATCGAGGTCATTAGAGCCCTAAAATTCTGTACAGATAGGGAAATGAAGTTACGCACTAAAGACAGCCAACATGACTCTCCCCACGTGTGGGACTCGCCGAATGACTCAACCATACCCACTAAAAACCCTCCTGAATTACAATGTATCAAAACACATCTCAAGACATGTATACGAAAACATTACAATGAGAAAAATGGAAGATACCGTAGCCCTCGCAACCTACTACCGTCGGTATCGAAAAGAACAAGAGGTGACCAAGGGAGGTCAGAAAAGAAAAAGAAAGGAGCCTAGCACATTAAGTGGAAGTAATACCAGACTCAGCTCGGGGCCCCGTGTTTGCCGAACACGTACTTACTAAATGTAAGTCCCCTGGGGAGTGTACCGTTGCTCACGAGAGGTGCTGTATCTGGTTGCAAAAAAAAAAAAAGGATCCCAGCTGTCTCCTTAGAAGCTTCAGGGAAAGTCGTCGGCTTGCGCGCCGGACATGTGTTACGGTCACGGTATCCTGTGGGGTTGCGGTGAGCGCGGTTAGAATATCTGACCGTAACATGGCGTGACTGCCAGATGATGGAAATGATATGAAGATGATGACTCGTCGGATGACTAGTTGCAAGTGAGCGAGTGTCCCCATGTCGGGGCTCGCTTCGGAGAAGCGGGCTGTTCGCACGCTGGCGCCAGGTGAGAAGCGATGATGATGACTCGTCGCGTGAATCGCAGTCAGTTAGCGAGTGTCCCCATGTCGGGGCTCGCTTCGGAGAAACGCGCTGTTTGCGCGCTGGTGCAAGATGAGAAGTGATGATGACTCGTCGAGTGGTTTGCAGTAAGTGAGAGCGGTTGCTCGTCAGAGGCTACCTCTTAGCAGTGAAGGGCTCGCACGCTAGCTCTGGTTCATTAGATCGATTAATAGAGTGACGTCACAGGTCGAACGTGCATCGATCGCCCATCTCAGTCGTCAAAACAGGTTATTTGACGCTGTTCTTGCGGGAATAAAGTCCATAGAAACCTAAATCGAAATACGTCACTCAGTTGGCAGAAAGAAAATATAGTCCACTTGTCTGATGGTTCGATATTTAAAAAATATCTGAACAACAGTAAGACTCCTCATTTTCACGTAATATGCATTGCCATCGTCTAAATGAAATTTCAAGATTTCTTCACATCTTAATTCATATATGAATCTGTATATTGATATATGAATAAATAAATAACGACCTTTTTAGCAGACTGTGTAAAACTCTAGTTGAAAAAAATCACTAAATGAAATACAGATAACAATACAAACATTTTAAACGTTTAAAATTCACATTTTTGTACCCATTGGTATCATTATCAAGGGCGATAAAATATTGCGAGTGAAAACTCAAGTCAAATTAAAAAACAAGAAGAATTAGATTTAATGAATTAGATTCAGGAGAATATTGTGTCAAATTTTACGATGATATCAGGTGTCGTGTGTGAGTGTATTAACTAAAACTTTATTTGCTTTGTAGTTCTGCTATTTCTTAATGTAAAGAAAATATTTTCTAATTTTCTTTTGCTAATTTCAATCAAACCAATATTAAGCCATTCTTTCTCTTTTTTCAATTTTAAATATTCTAATTCTTTCTATACATATTCATCTTCTTACTTTCAAAATAATTTTGTGATAGATGGAGCGCTAATTTAACACTATTCAAGTTTTTATTTTAATTTGTGAATTTTCCCAATTACATCTATGTCCCTCTTTCCCATTTACGTACGTTTTGAAAGTGTCATCACATCGGGGTAAGATTTATAAATGCGAAGTCAATATTTAAAGAAATGGGACGTTTTTTCTGACGCGACAGTACGCTTCGCGCTCGCTCTAGGCGGGTTTGATGGAGGGGGAAATCAGCTTTAAAAACGCAGCATCAGATTTTCGGTTGATTTTTCCATGCGTAGCATCGCCAAAGATTTTCCATGCGGTTCATACTGTAATTTTAGTAGACCCGGTCAATAGGTTGGGTCGTAGTAACATCGTGTCGAACACCGTTATACCATTAATATACGATGTGTATGTGTAAGGGTCTGAAATTCGGAAACATTGGTCATGATCTAGCAGTGTACGGGAGTTAAAGGCCATGATCAATAGTAGAACATGACCCACAGACATAACGGCAAGGTGTCGAATAACACCTCGTCGAAAGAAGCTCGAATGAGCAGATGGCATGCGTTAATCATGCTGATTGTCTTTGGGTGTTTTTTTTTAATGTGGAATTGTTGAGAAAATTGAATGGTAGGGTCAAGCGAATGAGGCCAGGCATCGGAATGTCAGTTGAAAGCTGCGTGATGGCAATGGACCAAGCCACTGCTAGACAACGATTTCCTGGACCAGAATGCAACCGAAACGTTCCCAAGCACCCCTATAGACTCGATGTGACACCGATGGACTTTATCATGTTCCCTCGAGCTGAGACAGCCTCAAAAGACATCGTCTCGGGACAGCAACAGACAAAGCGGTTCCGATGCACTCTTTTGAGGGAATTTCGGAAACGTACTTCTAGACCATTTTCCGAGTGTGTAAAAATCGTTGTTAACGCCCAAGGCTACTATTTAAAGAATTTTAATGGTGTCTACAATAATCTTTTCTCCACATTTGGCCTTATTACTTTATATACAAGATTTATCTCAGTGTACAATAAAAAAGTGACGTCATTCTAATTCGTTGGTTTCTCTGTGTTTCAGCTTAGCTTCGTGGAGTGGGGATTTAAACGCCGAAGCTCTCCATCTGGAGAAAGCCATCCGAGAGAATGACACATTGCGAGTGAAACACTTCCTGGACCTCCATCATGACAAGTTCCAGGTAAGAAAATTCCTTAATTTTTTTATCCTGAGATTTTATTCTCCTTTCCTTTTAGAAAAACAGGGGTCCATATATTCATTTTCTCATTTATTCATTTCAAATACTTTGAAGTGTCATTGACGGTTAACTGTTTTTAAACTATACTGAATAATTGTGAATCTTTTATATGTCTACTTAGGGGCCGTTAATAGGTCATGTAATGTACCTATGGTGGAGTTTATAATACCGTAACACTGTGACACTGCGAGATGGAAAGATGTTAATCTTGGTGTTACGAATCTTGAAGTTATATATTCTTAAGAGTGCGTTTTTAGTTGTTAAGTCTGTTACTGTATTCCTTATTCACATCCACGCAGCAAAAAGAGTAGGTAGTGAGAAACTGACAATTAAGTCAATGTATCAAAATATATCCACTGGTCTTAACTGGGAAGGGGGTATAGAGCTATCCATATTATTAGGGAGTTAGAGTTACCATTACGGGTGCATTATGGAGGGGAGGAGGATGTTAAATTATTATACGGTAGGTTTTACATTAGGTTATTTACGCACGGCCTCATAGCACAACTGGAATGGAGCACTCCCTAAGAAGCGTGTCAGGTCTTTAAATTTGCTACATCTCTATACAGTGTATCTTTAATAAATAAGTTGACAAATTATTTTTTAATACAGAATACTCTTGAACTTATTCGAAATGTAACATAATTTTAAGCTGTAGGATATATAATCGTGGAAAAAGCAAAACATTTCTATGCAATTGTACGTTATATGTTAATAAAATTATTTACCTACTTAGGAGAAGAATTGGTTTCATGTCTTATGTTGTGGTGAAACATGTTAGTCAACACAAAAATCTGAGTGCACGTATCAGTAATATCTTTTCTTTTCTCAAACGTGCCTTCGTAAAAAAACATTTTAAAAATGAAGTCTCTAAGTAGATAAGGTGTACGAAGTGAATTTTCGGGTGTGGATAACGTCCATTATTACGGAGTCGGATAAATTTGAATATGTATGACAACCATGGCGCATTAAAATTATTGTGAAGGGGAGTAATCAGATGCCTGCCCTCCCTCCAAATGACATCTTAGTGATTTGACTTGAGGGGCTGCACTTTTAATTTCGAAACACCTCCAAAAGAAAGCAAATATCCTCATGACAGAATTATTTTCCACACACACAATATTAACATAAATGATAATAATACACTAATACACGTCAAAAAATATTTTTTCAAGTTGTTTGAGGTATCTAAAATTACTAATTTTTAACAATTTTTAAATTTTCGTATTAATTGAGTAGGTCGTACAATAAGTTAACATTGTTAATGTCCCTACCATGCATTGTTCATTGGAAAAAGAAAAACATGGTAAAGTTTGTGTTGCCACTTTTGGAATCTTTCAGACATTCAGCTCTCTTTTATAATATAACCAATGAATATGACAAACATTTTCAAAAGGTGTGAATGGGGAATTATTTGCGAGAAATTCAAAATCTGATTCAAGTGAATTCACAAGAGCATAAACACATGAGTAATAAACATAAAAAGCTTACTTCCACTAGACTATCTCATTACGACGTAACCACACTTTGACAGGGATTGTGTAGCGTGGAAAATCTGATCTGTGACACGAACTGTCCTCACTAATTGGTATGATGTAAATTATACTAATCATATGACAGAGAACGCAAATAGAAGTGTGTGTATGATCAAAGCGTTTGGTGAGTGGAACGTTGAAACCGCTTACTTGATAAGCACCTACGCGCTGAGGGGTACAGATACAATGTAGAGAGTAAATTGGTGTATTAAATTACATTTACGGTAACTGCACAAATGCCATTTTGGTGTTCCGAATGAGAGGAATCAATTATTTTTCTATTTTACAGAATATACTTCTGTACGAGTTCTTCCTCTCAAAATACTCCAGCCCCCGTATTTTTCTTCCATATTAGTTCTATTTATTTTTTAGTTCTGACATCTTACTTGAAACTATCATTAATTTGCATAAAACAATTCTAATATGTAAACATAAAGTAAATAAACGCATGCAAGAAAATCTATTTGAAACCTTTAATATCATTTTAATTTTATATTTAAATATAAATGTATTGACCGATAATTTTTAATTACGTTAAGTTAATTTGTCATTTTAGTAAAACTAATTAGTAATATTTTAACATAATATATTTTGTTTGTGAATTAAGAAATCCTTAGTTCAATAACATTTCCACCAGTAAACATGGAGAACTGTATTGAAATGATATTACTTCAATAAAAAAGTAAATAAGTTGTTCTTCAGTGAAGTGGAAAATAAGGATATAACAGAAAAAGGTGATATTGTGGTACATTCTTCTATTATGCATCCCTATCATATTTCTTCTATTATGCATCCCTATAACACTTCAGGAGGATTTTGCACTCGTGTGATGTGTTGAATCAAATCTTTCCTTCAAGAAAATAAGGGCATGCCTCTTTTCAACATCTGCGATCGCCCATTTGGAGAGGATTCTCGAGTTGATTTATTACTTTTCCAAAACATTTCATAACGTTGTTTTTATTATTCTGGATCCTGTAATCCAAGTATGTTTCTTTAATTATTCTGAATTCTATACTGTAAAATGTGTTATAATTGTTTTGGGGTAGACCCTTTGTTGTTGTCATGACAAGGAATTTGTGTTTCTTTCTGGGCCACATGCCAAAAATGTTTATTTCAGTATTGTTGAAACATTACTGTAGATGTTGGACCTAAGGCGTATACCAAAACTGACAATTGAAAAAATATATATTTTATTGATTTAAATCTTTTTCCCCTTTTCTTTAAATTTACATTTTTTTTTCTTCTCTCTAAATTTACTACTCTTACTTTGTTTTCGGTTTTTATAATGGTTCTAGGAACTGTGGTGTATTTTTTCCCGCATTTTCATGTTTGGATATATTGTAATTCAGAAGGGATTTTATTGGGTATGGTTGAGTCATTCGGCGAGTCCCACACGAGGGGGGAGTCATGTTGTCTCTCCTTAGTGCGTAACAGCATTTTCCCTACTTGTACAAACATTTTAGGGCTCTAATAACCTCGATGTCGGCGAGCCGTAAAGCCCCAATATAAAAGTACACTATTATTTTTCAATTTAAATAAAAATCATATAATATAGAGTCGGTTCCTTTTAGAGTGTAGAAATCCGCTAGAATTTTTCGAAAACCCACTTGATGAAGTGGGGGTTGGAATGTTAGACATACATATCCCTCCATAACTCTTGAGTGTCTGGACCAATTTGAACCAAACTTGATTCACGGATGACTTACTATCGGCCAACCACTGGTGAAGGGGGTAAGGCATCCCTAAGGAGGGGGTGAGAAGATTATAACATGAAAAAGTAATGGAAACATGCGATATTAGAATTGAAACCAAAGTTTTCGGTGCCGTTTAGTAGGATAGGGATACCGGACGCTTGGTAAGTTTACATTCCGTCCACATTATGGATAATATACCCCTAATACTTTTGGGATATGAAAGAAGGGTGGGAATGAGAGCAGATAACATAATCGAAAAACGACCAATATTGCTGTTGAATAAATCACTTTTGGAACCGCTGAAGCTAAGTGACACCCACATTGTCACATAAATACACAATTATCCTGTATAAGGAATAAACACCCTTTCTGTTGAGGGGGGTGGGTGGAGGAGTGAAATGTAAATATATTCGGAAGTGACCGATATTAGTGTTGAGATCGTGGTTTCCGTGGCCGCTGAAATATAGTAGAGTCATTCTCGAACACGTCCATAATCATTCCGAATAAAACCTAGGTTTCTGAACCAGTTTGCGGGAATCCGTACTATGAACACATATTCCCTTTCTCTTGTTCACGCGCTCCAAGAAGTGTATCCTTTGACAATGTTTTGGGGGACCAGGAAAATAGGTTCAGTGCCCGTCCGGAGGGATTGACCGTGGCAGGTAGAGAATTCT
>NNCF01134151.1:758263-795807 GCA_002313205.1 Laupala kohalensis | reverse complement strand
GTTGTGTTTCTATGACAGCAAAAAAGTAAACAAATTACATACATACATACATACAAACACTCTCCTTTATATATAAGATATATATATTACTATTTATTATAAAATATATTATCATATAAAAATTAGTTTACAGAATTACGAATACCTATCCGTAGGTCTATGCGCAGCGATTCCGGCTAAACGGAGGAGAGGATTTCATTCTCATTTTGTAGTTGGAGTTTTTGTTCCAATATTGACAAGGGAATGAGTTGACGTTCAAAGAAAAGTAGTTTTATCATGACAAAAATTGGAGTACACAAACTATAGGATGGAATACAAATAGAAGAATTTTTTAAATATAATAGATAGTGTTTTTTTATAAATGATCTCAAAATTCCATATCAGGCAATTCTATTTTTGGTTTCGGCAAAGCGCAGTGATTGCGGATGTCGGAGGTAGTTACCATTCTGTTTTGACGATGTTGTGAAGTTGATATGGAATTTCATAATCTCTATAAAATTCTTTCTTGTTCTCTCGTCTCGAAAGTCACTTTTTAAACCATTGTTTTCATCAAACAGGTTAATTATTTTACAGTTTAATTAATGTAAAGCAATTCACGCTAGTGCTCTACGGAGCTGCATAGGTTCGCTCTGACTCGCAGTCCAGAGGGCGAAAGTGCTGCGTGCAGAAATATGGGTCTAACGTCACACAAAACAAAACTAAATAATATTCCCACATAATATTCTTCTTAGAAAAATCAACTTAAACTCTCCAATAATTGATACACTGAAAACAGTACATTAAACACTTTAAATTCAGGAATAACTTAAAAGAATTTCTTTCAACTGGGATCTTATAACAGAAGAAAGTAAATTTGGCATTTACTGTGAGACAATGAAACATATGCAGAAAGTTTGTTTAAAAAATAAGGTGCTAAATATTTTTCTATTTATTCTACATTTTTCGGCTTTTGGTGTGTGTGATTAAGTGCAATTTATTCCCAGAACACTATTTAAATTATGATCAGACAAGGAACTTCTTAGTCTTGTCTTACTCATAATCGTGATCAAAAAAATCGAAATGAGCAAAAATCGAAAAAATTCTTCAATTTTATTCAGCAATAACTGAAGTTTGAACAATTTTGTGTTCTACACTGAAGTGTCAAGAAATATGTATCCCTACCCTCAAATCTCTCAGTGCTTGGTGGTTTGATCATCACTTGATTATTGCGTTGAAATATACATTTATTTTTCCGACGTTTCGTCACTAATGATAAGCACTAACAAAAGTAACTTCTTTCTGTTATCTAACTTTTGTGTCAAATATTATTGTTTGCGTTCTGCAATGTTGTACTTTTCATTCTGTGAATAATGTCGGAGTAAAATAAACCTCAAGTGGTTTTAAATTTGAGGAACACCAAGAATCCCCCACTATCCACATTAAGATACAAATATCCTCATTCAGAATTAAAAAGGATTTGCACTCAGAACAGCGCTTCTTCCGACACGACGGAAGAGGATATCACTGTGTCTTACAACACGACGATGCTCTTCCGTGAGCACCAGCTGTTTGCTCTGGCGCTCCGTGATACTACCTGCTCCCGTCCGGCCAATGTGAACGGCCCTGAAATAAAGGACGCAGTTTACTGAGAGGGTTGCCCTCGTGGTGAGCACATCCAGACCAAGTACATCGCAGAAATATAAATATGCAGAACACAGATACATAAAATCCCCAATATTAACCCCATGTGTAATATTGTATTGAAGTATTTCTGCCGCGAACAGAATTCGTTCGAAAAGGGCAGTATTATTTACTTGCATCGAACGAAAATTTTCTCCCATATATCATATTTTTGCATACATCATTCCTATCGCACGGAATCTGCAGAATGACGCGGAACTACGCGTAAAAAAATTGGAAGGATGATACTGCGCATTAAAAGGAACCAGAACCATATAGGAACACAAGCCCGGAAATCTCAGCAGGAGATAAAATGACACCAAGAGAGAATAAAACAGAGGGAAAAAGGCGTTCTTTACGGGAAAGAAAGAAAGTGATATAGATGTTAAAAGTTCTCAACAAATTGCAGCACACGTTCGAAGTTCTACTCATTAACAACGATGCTGGCCTCGCATGAATTGGCGAATAGTTTTCCCTTTTATCTCGCGAATCCTCGGGACGCCCTGCGAAGTTGGCATCATTGTTAATGGGCAGAACTTTGAATACAACTGCTCAGCACCAGTGCTAACACTTATCCACCATACCACAGGAAACTGTAAATATTGTTTACATAACGCAACAAAACTACCGTTGTACTTCGTTCTATCTTGTCTTAGCTTAANGGAAACTGTAAATATTGTTTACATAACGCAACAAAACTACCGTTGTACTTCGTTCTATCTTGTCTTAGCTTAAATTTTAGCACAACTGTAAAATAAACGAAAATTGTAGTCCATAACACCAAAATGGATGGAAGAGAAAAATGCACAGTTTATGTAGAAAGAGGAAAAAGTAGCGGTAAGGTTTTTATTTGAAGTTAGGATAGTAGATTAATTCTTCTCTGGATTGAATTTTAATTGTTATTGTTATCAATATCAATTATTATTATTATTTTAATCAATATTTATTGTTATTGTTCATATGAATGTTGTTTATTTATGTAGGAATCACTGTTAAAAGTATTAATAAGATATTATTATTAATGAATAATAAAATTTTAGCGCATATATTATTATTATTATTATAATATCGCATCCTGGCCCATGTTTCAAGAGGCATACATTTTATACAGACTCTCTAGACCCTCGTCCAGGGGTGGCGTCTATTGAAATATTAAATCTCGAATTTCGTGTTATTTTAATACTTACGATTCATAAACAATATTTTCCGAATAATCTGTAATATAATGATAATGAGTACTTGTGAAATAACTTTTTATATTTTTTATTGAAATATAAATTTGCTGGTATTCTATTAGTATTGTAACACGAACCGAACTATTGTTATTCTTATCTCAGGAGTAAAGTGCTGAAATGTTAAATCCACCTCTGATTTAAATCCGATTGGAATTGATGCGATGGTCCCTTGCTTTCTTCCGGAGGGTAAATTAGTTTATTGTCCTTCACGTGATCATACGCAGTTTCTAACTACTATTTTGACAATAAATTTATTTTTATTAAAACTGTAAACTCTCATGATAAATTAAAAGTCGTTTCTATGTTGCTCATTTTTTTATTTTTTTATTATTGGTATTAGAAAGCTTTTTCGGCTGCATAGCAACCATCGTCAGTAACATACACTGGAAAATATAAATGTACATAAGATGACAATAATAAAATAATAAAATAAATATAAAATAAAAAATAAAAAATATAAAAATAGATACATAATATGAAATTACATAATATTTGGGTGAAACAGTATCGAAAGAAATGTATTTTGGTTGTTGTTGAAATAAAGAAAGGAAAGAACAATGAAAAATGAATAAAAGAAAGGAAAGAAAACAATTACAGAGTGAGCAAGCCGACAAAATTACGTACTGTATAATAAAAAAATGAGCAACATAGAAACGACTTTTAATTTATCATGCTTTGATAATGTTGCTAAAGCACCACAATTACCAAGTGTAAACTCTCAATTATATAATCCCTGTCATCACATATTATTTTGTCACCGCGATCCAATGCACATGACATATAAACCACTATACCATTCATTTTTGTTTTAAACTGTCTTAAAACCCTGGGCCTAGTTAGACACCTAGAGTGTTGCGCTACGCCCTCTCAACATTAGGAGTTGAGACGTTTCACATCGCGTGACCTGCTACAAACGGTCGACCGTTGTCGACCTTGTTAACGCCCATTCGTTCCGCCAATTCAAAACCGTATTCGGTCTCACGGAGTTCACTAGTCATCGTGGTCAATGCATTACCACTCACTGAGATGATACGCTATCTGACTATTTTCTCTTTCAAAATACACAGAATGTCCCAGAACTCTTCGTTTGTGTGTGTTTTGAACATGGAGACCCCAAAAGACTCCCGCCACGAGTCGTAGACACGTCTCTACAGGCAAAAATCGGATCAGATTTATTTAAATGTAAACATTTAAGTGTGAGAGTAAAATCTCGATTTCTCTCTGTGATTCAATCGGTCAACAATTCAATTGGGCGGACGCAGATATGGGTTATTCTACAGAAATTGGAAAATGTATGTCCGAAACACCCTATTCATTTAGGTTAGGATTTTTTAATTTTTTAATATTTTTTGCTAGCACAGCATATTGATACAAATGAATTGCGTCATTTAACATCATCAGATTCAATGTGCATAACACAGATAATATTTTATTTACAACTGTTTCCTCACTCCTTTATCAATTGTCTTACACCTTTGTCATTTTCTTTAATTCACACCTGACAAGATAAAGATGATCTTATGGTTGATGTGGTGGCAACCCTGCTGGTTCCCGACGAAACCAGTGTAACCAGCTCCATTGCTCAGTAACCTCAGTTGTTTTGTGCTCACACTTTGGATCTGTTAAAAAACGTGAAGTATTTTTTAATGGACGTCACTCCTTTGTGTTCATGGATCTCTCTCGTTGTGAATTCAAAAAATGACAAAGGAATGAGACATGAAATGATAAAGTAGTGAGAAGACAGTCGTAAATAAATTGTTATCTGTGTCATGCACATTGAATGTGATTATGTTAAATGAGCTAATTCAATTGTATCAATATGCTGTTCCGATAAAAAATATTTTAAAAAATTAGAAAAATATCCAAACACAACTGGATAAAGCGTTTCAGACATTTCCCAATTTCTGCAGAATAACCCATGTGTAAAATTCCCAATATTGAGGATATTAGTAATATTGTATTGAAGTATTTCTGCCGCGAACAGAATTAATTCTAAACGGGTAGTATTGTTTCATGGCTTTGAACGAAAAATTTCTCCTATATCCTATATTTTGGCATAAGCCTATATGCTATTGAACGGAATCTACAGAATATCGCAGAACTCCGCGTTAAAACATTGGAAGGATGATGCAGCACATTAAAAGGAACCAGAACCACATGAATGAAAAAATGAAAGAAATCTTTATTAATTCACCAAATACATACACCTCATATGATACATAGTATATGGATTAATAAATGCTAGTCCCGAGGACATCTCCTGTGTGGGAGAATTACACTAAATAAAATATACGTAAAGCTTAAAGAATAGAAAACCGATGGTCGATCGTTACATCTAACACAACTCAAAACACTTCCTTTGAAACAAAAATCATATAGTGTTCCTCTAAAGAACTTAGATTTAACTAACAAAATTGAACACTTTAGAAAAGAACTAATGAAATCTTCAAGTTTAGTTTATCCTATGTATCCTAACATTAACAATATTCACTAAATTCTTTAGCTAAACCATCATATTTTATATCAATTTTAGTTAAGACATATACTATTAATTATTTATATCATTGAGTAATAGAAAGTATCAATATCGTCTATCCCAACTAGAAATTTTGTTAGTGATTTTAAAAACATATATTCACTTTCTATTTTTTAAGGTTATTTGGTAAGACATTTAAAAATTTCTTATATGCAGTAAGGTTCGGTTTTGGTATATGTACATCAAATTTACTCCTCAAAGTCATGGTTTTGCTCCTTACTTTATCTTTCCTTGTTCCTTTTGTTATAGAACAGCTTTAATACCTTATAAACGTACATATTTATAAATGGGAAAATATTTAATATTTTAAATAAGAGCCTTGTGTGCTTCAGCCTTTCTCTGTTTGCAATCAAAGGAATAAAAGACTTTTGTAAGATTATCAAAGGTCTTAAAATAGCAACATACGTTCCCTCCCCCAAACAGGAATATATGACCGGGAATGTCACCAGTAGGAGATAAAATGATACCAAAACAGAATGAAACACAGGACAAAAAGGCATATAAAACACTATTTTAGGAAAGAGAGAAAGTGTTATAGATGTTAAAAGTTCGACTACAAATTGCGTACAACGTTCAAAGTTTTACCCGCTAACAGCAAGACAGGTCTCGCACCGATGTCGCAGGAATTGGTGAATACATTCTTCCTGGAATCCTCGCGATGTCGCATCGATGCTGTTAATGGGCCGAACTTTGAATACAACAGCTCAGTACCAGCGAAAAAAATTATCTATATTGGCATAACACAGGAAATTGCAAATATTGTTTACATAACGCAACAAAACTACCATTGTACTTTGTTTTAACTTATTTTAGCTTACATTCTAGCACAATTGTAAACGAAATAATCGAAAATTATAGTCCATAATACAAAAAGGACAATTCCAAAATTTTTATTATATTTAAATACTGAAGTATTTAATGTTTTAAAATTTGAAAATTCAGTTAATTATATTTCAATTTCGTTTATATTATAATTGTATAGATATTTAAAAAGTATCCCCCCAAAACTCGAAAAATATGGGGACCCTCCGAAATACGATAGAATTTAAAAATTCAGTACTGGTCATTGATACTAATTCCAGCCAAGGCAATTGAATCACTGGATACTTTTCCGATGTACGTACCTTGCCAACGTTTCGATAACGAACGTTTGTCTTCATCAAGGGTGGGTAAATAACAACGCCCAAAGAGAAACACACGAAAACAGGAAGACATATAGTGGTACACAAGAAAACTAAGAAATAATTAAATAATATGTAGAACAATGAAAATCAAACGAATCAAGATCGAACAGTTCATAAGTCACTATTAGAAGAATTTCCTAGTCTACAGTCAAAGTCATTATATGGTTCACTTTTTTGTCATTATATATTATTTATTTATATTACGTCCTTATGTGATTAAATTTTTTTATTGTCATTATAAATAATTTATTTATATTACAAGTTGTGTGATTGCATTGTCAGATATTCCGTGTGATTCTCTTACGAATCCGGCCAATAGTTTTCTGCGGTCATTATACTTCTTTTTTTTTTAATCCAAGAGATCGTAACCTCACAAAGACTTCATCTGACCTCTGTGGAAGCTTCACTGACTCAGATGACATCGAGCAAATGATACCACGGAAGGAAAAAAAAAGGAGAGATAAATCCATTCATATCAACGGAACAGAAACATTGACTCGACGGGAAAACTAATCGCTTGGATAAGAAAGAACAGAGACACATTCGAGCTACGCTGATAGAGAATCATCTTAGTAAGATTACATGAAAAAAAATATTTGCTCACGGAATACTAAGTAATTTTGTAATGCGTAAAATGTTTAAAAATTGACAATATAATAATTAAACAATTTTCGAAAAATAATAATTATTACGAGGAACAACAGACAATTCAAAGGATTTTATTGTAACATTTCTATGAGCAAAATACTCGTAATATTATTTCCTATGCTAATCGATAGATTTTCTCCACTTCCAATACATAAATAAACTAATTAATTACTTAATTAATTTTATTTCAACATATCAATTGGTATGCTACATATGAAAATTGTTACATGTTATCCACATCTTCAACAGTCAGAATGTGGATATTTAAATGTAAATGTTACTTCTCCCTAATTTTCTTCTTCTTTCAATTGTATTTTTCACTTTCCTTACGTGGTCTGACGGTAGAGCATACCCTATGGTCGGAGTCTCGCCACTAAATAAAGACATTATTATTATTATTATTATTTCTCCTCTTCTTTTCTTTTTCATTAATTCGGTTTTTTTTTCACGCAATACATAAATTAAAAATATTACCGTATTTTACGGACTATAAGACGCACTTTTTTCTTCAAAAATTTGCCTCTAAAATTCAGGTGCGTCTTATACTTGAAATTAATAAAAATATGCCCAGTGTTTGATTTAAAATTCTCGCCGGTCTAAAAATTGCATATATTTAATGCCGCGGGAAACCTATCTCTATCTGGCAACATTGGATTCAACTGGCAGCAGCAGTGCACCGATGCGACGAACATGAGTTGCGGGGATTCACAAGCTTGCTAACACGCGTCTCCCTCCCGCCCCGCCATCACACACCCATAACATTGTCAAGCCTATGATGCGTCATTGCAGTCTACGGCCTGTGAACTTGAATTGAAATGATTTGTGTTATCGGTCAGTTCGGTTTCATAAACTAAGAATTTCTTTAGTCTGGCTTCGCAATCTTATAATAAAAATGGTAAAAATGTTTTTTTTTTAATTGCTTAAAAATTAAGGTGCGTCTTATAGTCCATAAAATATGGTAATTGATTGGGTTCGTATATTACATATTTTGTTAAAAATAATAAATGATTCAATTATTTATTCATATATATTGTGATATTGCCAAGGTTTCCATAATTTGTTGTCATCTTCAACGGTGATTTGTTCAGCATAAACATTTCAACTTTCCGTCATTACTTTCCCATGGCGAGCCATTTGTCCTACATTCTTACGTTATTATTAGTATCAATTCCATTGTTAATTAACGTTACGAAATTATTATTAAATTAGGAAAATAAAAGTAAATTAAACCAAACATCAACTCAAGTCTAAGCATGGAGTACTAGGTTATACAAATATTGACGACATTGGGATATGCTTGAGATCTCGTCATTAACACAGAAAAGTTGACCAAATTATTGTTCCCAAGAGGAACACGAATCTGCATGCCAAGGCGAACCGGACAAGGTATGGAAAGAAATCTAATAGTCGGCTTACAAATCGTTTTATGTTTTGCACTTATATAAATGTACTTTTGAAAAGAATATTACATTATTGTACATTTCCTAATATATCTGTTTCGTAACATACCTATTTGATGTAATTGGTTTTTCCTGCTCTAGGGAAGTTCGAACTCTCAATTCTTACCACACTTTTGACGAAAGTGGGTTGGGAGGGGGGGATGCCGTTTCTTAGTAAAGCATAAAATGGACTAAATATATTTGCAATGCTGAAGACAAAATTTGAAAATTCTTTTTTACTTCCCTTACTTTCCCTTAACCATGAACATGATTACGGGTACTGCAAAGGAAAGATTAAAACCTATTTCCTCTTTGGTTTCAGACGAACATAACCTAATATTGTTTTGTCGGGAAATCGTAATTCACTTTCGGAATAATACACGCATTCCTAGTATTGTAGTCACCCACCTGTGATATTAATTAATGGCATCATTCCATAATATGAAACTAAGGAGAACGGGTATCCGATGAGATCAATGAAAACATTTTTTTAAAACATACTTTTAGAGAAGAATGATACCTCAAAATCGTAACATCGCGTTGTCAAATAGCAGCATCATGCATTAAAGAGTCTTTACGACACTAAAATTTTAATGAAAATTATCTTACGGTGTAATTCATGACTTAAATGTTTGCAAAATGATAATTTTATTTACATATAACAACATTTCTAATAATTATTATATTTTTTGTTCATTTCATTTATATTAGCACCGGATTGTCGCAGTGGAAATATACTGAGCCCGTGGATCTAAACCACTCTACTAAAACTGTCTTGCCTGGAACTATTCTGATAATAGAGAATTTTGTGACTAGTACAAATAGTTTCTTTCCAACTTTTCATGCTATTGTTTGAATGAACTACTATTGCTTCGTTACCCAATGGGAATAATCGGCTGCTCCGTCCCAAAATCAAACAAAGCATCACCTACCCTCAAGTCCTTTTCCAATCCCCCTTTATATGAAGAAGGATTGAGGTTCTTCTGGAACCTAACGTTGGTTGGTATACACAGCTCTTATGTGGTTGTCACTCAATCAGTCGTGTGATAAGAACCACACGAACGACGTCTTTCCCTTATCGCACGTTGCATGTGGCTGTTGGATTAGGCCTCTATTTGCTTAAGTTAATTTTTCATTCTAGGCATTGTGATAGCAATTGATAACTAATTTTACGCAACAAAGATTTCATATTCATTCACGAGATATGTCTACTTATCAATTATCCATCGTGTTTTAACTGGTCAGGATTATAACATTGAACAGCATAAAGGTATAACGAGTGAGATTGAAAAAATATTTGTTGATGTTACAGATTAATAGAAAATGTAACTTCTGGATTAGAATAAAGAGATGAGAAAGTTATTAATTAGCAACGTTTTAAAAATGAGTATTATCAAATTCATTAAGACATTTTGAATATTTTTTTTCTGTTGGATTATAGGGTAATATTATGCAAATGGTTTACGAGATGGAAAAAATAACATTAAGTGATCAATGAACTAATGATAAGCTAATATTGACATTTAAAAAAACGCGTAAAAAACGTCCACAATTCGCAGACATTGTGAACAAAGTTGTCTACTGTTAATGTCCAAAAAAAGCTAGGAAAATGCCAGATCAATTCAGTAACAACAAATCTCTCTTTTTCTATTTACTTTCAATTTCTCTTTCGTCTCATAAGTTATTCATCGAACCGAAAATAATTTCAAAATACACTAAGAAAGCACAATGGACTTGAGTACCCTACAATTGGACGCGAGAAAAGATTTCTTCAACGGTTGGGATGGCACATCCAGAGATTTGGATGTCAGGTCCAAAGTTTTGGAGAAACCCTCTTTCTATGAATTTGGATCACGCAACCAAACATACGACAGTGTGTTATAACTTTTAATGTGGATTGGTAGAGGTAAAGAAGTGAATATATAAAAATTGGCTTATGTGAGGGACTTCAGTGTTTGAACAATTTATGTTTAAATTTGTGGCACTGAGTTCCAAGAAACGGCACTCCACACTGTTTCGCGACTTTCCTAGGCACCGCAGCACACATTTTGATAACCACTCATATATTGAGATACCGTAGAGAAAAGGGAGAAAATTACATAAATAGATTCCTGCTTGGCATGAAGTGAAGTGAACCTAGGTGGGAGTGTGAGAGGCGGTCAACCCCGGATCTCATCCTGTAAGGGACCTCTAAATAGGTCACTAAAACTATTAGAAGTAGGTAAAATTGAATTTAAATGTATGAGAACTAATGAGGTGAAATAACTAATAGCTAATCTTCTTATTAAATACAACCTCAAATTACATTTCGAGTTATTTTACGTAATCCTGAGCTCAGCATGCGAACACATTGATGTCTGGCTGGAGAAGGATTCCTCCTCTGAACCCCGTTAAGTTACGGGGCACGAACCGTATTGCCAAAGGGTGGTTGAAACGCTAGGACGGTGAAATATTCTCTATACTAGATATTTACTATTGAATTAGAGGGCTTCTCATAAAGCAAAGGTTCCACTTTTGAAATTCACAAATACTTCCGCTTCATTAATGTATCTATTCTTATTTATATAAGATCTTAAATTTCACCTTGTTCGATTAATTCCTCACAAATGTATGAAACACTGGAAAGTTAAGAAATTTGCCAAATGAGAACATAGTTACCAATCGACAACTACTGATAATGAAATATAAAACGAGATAACTGCGGTCGATAACAACATGAATTATATCACGCGAGTCTTCAAGAACTATCGATAAAACATTTCTCTGGATTATTGAAAGAACTCTTGATTTTAAAAAAATACTACTTCGTGACAAACCAAGTAGTTTTTTTATATAAATGTTTTTTGATATGATCGAATATAATTTCACAGGATATGGTTATATGACTCATTTTTTAATATTCTGCTTTCAACGTTGCCAGTTACTTGTGAATATCCCCATTCGTCATCTTATATTTTTAGTGTACTAACAAACGTCTTCCAGACCAATTTTTGTTGTTTCTTAGAGAATGGGAAGAACTTTGAAATTACGTTGACACTTTTAATGCTTATATGCATAAGCATTTCTTAAGAGGAGGTATATAATTTTACATAAACAATATCGTCCGTAATACTGTAGACTTACAGGAAATATGTGAAGACTTAATGATGGAGAGATAGTAATTGTGTTTCAAAACGCAGCATATATATCGTGTCAAAGTTCATTCAAAGCGAGAAAGATATTCTTTATGGTCATTCCTCTTCTCGATAATCTGGTTCATTAAGTAACATATTTTACTCTCCAAATAAATAGAGAAGCATTTATAAAAATAAATTAAGTATTATTTATAATAATGTAAACAAATATAAATATTTTGTTATCATTATCAAGAAGAACTATATTATCTTTGTGCAAATATGACAGTTAAAGAAGTATGAGAATACTGTAATAAGTGAATATCAAAGCCAACAAAATACTTAGAAAGTGATACAAAGTGTTATCAAGGAAACTAAAAAATCATATCAGAGATACGAAAGAAAACTCAATTATTAAGATAACTGCAGTATCCCAGATCTCATTTACGAAAGCCACTGAATCCACAATCACATGTAAGTTTTTAAACAATCGTCTTTCGAGATATCAAGTGGTATATAAAGTCTCCTGTTAATTTCGCATGAAATATTGCTGTTTTGTGTCTTGACTTTTCATACTGTTTATAATTATAACTTTACAAAAATCCAAATGTAGGAAAGCGAGTTGGAGATAATATAAGATGAAGTAAATATATTGCTAAATTATTTTCAAAAAAGGAGTTATGACTGCATATTACAATATGGAGTAACTATATAACTATACATAGTATATAACTACTACAACTTGGTAACAATAACGTTGTAGAAAAGGTATTACATGGATAACAATAAACAAATTTTCATTTATAATTCATTTGTGAGAGAACGGAAAATAACCCATTCATTAGAATAGATCTTATTCTCCTACATTTCTAAATTTAATGTCTACATCAGCACCATAAATAACATTCATGTCAAATTTCCATCTAACGCAAAGAACGAATTTATTTGCATTCCTCATGGCTAGAATCAATAACATTCTACGAGAAGATTTGTTATTGAGTTTTGCGATTAATCAAAATAATATAATTAAAAAACATTTCGTCGCAGAAAAGTTGAAAAGAACGTATTGTGAGAATATAAGCCATGGGAAGCTCCACCGAAATTTATTATTAATTATGAAAGTTTTTAAAACTATGGTTAATCTACCATTTGTTTAGTAATTAACGAGTAATAAACAATAACTGAGCAAATAGAAATAGAAAATTAAATTTTTAAGGAAAACTCCGCTCTCCCCCCCCTACACACACAAATACAAAGAATACATTTCTGGTTACTGACATAGTCCTGTTAAACTGTATTTTTTTTGTTCAAGCAGGGGTGTCGAAAGTACGGGTAGAGGGAAGATTTGCACCCTCTCCCCTCCTAAATCGAAATTGTTGGGGCATAGCCCGCGCTGATGCTCCTTGTACATAAGTTTTGCAATTGTGAGTGAAAGAATGTTCTATGTTTTGTACATTGAGGTGTGAGGGTCTGGGCGATGGTTTATCTTCTTGCTTCTCGATATCTGGGAACTGATGGTCCTACGACAGTGTACCAAACCCTGAGGAAGAACGTTCCTTTACGAAAGGTCAACTAAAGGAGTCTAAATCAAGAAAAGCATATATTTACAAGTGAAAGAAGAGTTTTGAGAATGCAATGTTTGGAGAAAAAAATTATCTTCTTAAAAAGCACGTCATACATCTGCGACAAGAATCCTAATTTCCTTTCCTTGTCGTAATTAATAAGTTTTCCCCCACCTCCTATGTCACACTATTATAACACGTACCGAACTACTTTATTATTTTCTTAGGTGTGTGCTGAAATGTTAAATCCACCTCTGCCTTAGAGGACCCTTTGATGGGATGGTCCCTTGCTTGCTTCCGGAGAGTAAATTAGTTTATTGTCCTCCACGTAGGTCATACGCGGTTTGTAACTGCTATTTTGACAATAAAGTTTATTTATCAATGTCAGTTTCGTCCAGCCGCAACCGAGGAAGTCTGAACCCATGCCAACGACATCGGCGCAGCGACTCTTGATAGACGTTGTGTGAAGGGAAGAGCCGGAGAAGTTTGATGGAGGGAAGCGGGGAGGGGGAGCTGTGGCAACAGACGAAGACCTTCGGCGTCATCGCACTCACGAGCAAGGCTTAGGAGCGCGTTTAGATAATAGTAACAGCATCGCGCCATGGAGGACGGGAACCCCGGCCACAGAAACAGCACTGCACACAACCACTCTGGATAACAGCTGCAGTCCTCCGTTTCATCCGTGGACGAGGAACCGAAAGGTATGACTTCGTATTACGTCACAGAAACGTTGGAGTAGGACAGTGTACCGTGAAAAAAAACTCGCATTTATTATTTTTTTCACATAGAAAATTTTAATCATCCCTAGTGTTTGTCCATGACAGAAGAATATTACTTCCGATTATGTCTTTGAAGCATTGGAGTAGGGTAGTACAACGTGTTAACGTAACAAGCAGTAATTTTTACTTCCAATTTATCCGAAGAGTTTTTCTCCATGAAGAATTTATAATATTTCGTTATTATCTGCATGAAGATTGATGTTGGATAGCGCAACATGAAAGAAAAACGTGCCATATTTTTTCTCATGTAAAATGTAATTTATCCAAAGTGGTATGTCCGTGACAGAATAATTATTAAGTTTTACTATATTTTTTTTACTTTTCTGATGCGGCGTATGTGTTCATTATTGTCATTATTGAGAAGTGCTGTTGTAACCCAGACCTCCCTATTTGACCGAGAGTGTTGTCAATTTGTTTATTCAAGAAATGAAGCAAGTTCAAGAACAGAAATGATTGTCATCTTCTCTGATATTAAACCTATTACGTCAATGATCGGATTCTTCTGTAGTATAGCTAAATATGAAAATTTCCTTCCGTGTCATTTAAATCCATATAGTGTTGATTTAGTTCCTGAATGGTGCATTAAAAAAGTGTTACAGAAAGTTCCAAACTCGTCTAGTATCATCAGTCTCATTCCCAATGCTTACCGTTTGAAAAGTTATTCATTTCCAATACTTCTTCAGTGACAAATCTTTTTCTATTACTGTTATCTTTTTCTGACGGTTATCAGTATCGATCTTATCACGATGTGGCAATGAGTTGTTTATCTCTACGCCATGAATAGGGTGGCCAATTGCCCATTTATTTTGGTTGAGTCCCAAAAATGCTTGTAGAATTCCGATACACGAAAATCAGTCATTATGATTACTGTTCTTCTGACCACTTCTCGTTGAATTGAAGATTAAAACAGTTACACAGAAGTGAACGATGGTCAGAATTGGAGATTGTACAGTGTTTACTGGAGAGTATTGCTAAAAAATTAATAAACCGATAATTATGTTAATCGACATCTTTTCGTGCAACAGGTAGTAGTACCATAGAACACGAATTTCTTACTTTCGGTGACGTCACATAACATGATTGGATGTAAACAACTTCTCGTTAAGGAAGCTAAACTATAAGCCGTAACTATCGCGTGGGAGCGTCTTCCTGGTTCCTCGTGTAGCCTCATCAGATTACGTGGACGTCTTATCTCTTACGCGTCGCAGGCGCAGAATTCCACGTTTCTATTCCTTGCATCGAAGACCGCAGAATTTTCATACAGAGCATCCATTCCTACAATGATGGACTTCGTCAACCCTCTGTCTAGTCATTGGTGACGACCGTTTACCATTACCCATTGTCAAAAACTTTTTCTTTAGGGGTAATTCCAAATAATATTATTGACCATCAAATAATTCAACCACTCCTCTGACACTACCTGTATCTAATAATACTTGTACTGTTTTACCACAACATTCCGCTCCTATTACGAAACATCCCTCCGCTCGACATGATCTAATTAATCGTTCTCACTCGTATAATATCGGCCCATTACATTTATTTCCAAGTACTGATTTTTGGGGTTCAACGTGGGGCACGGAATCACCTTGAACCGGTGGCGTTTCCCACAGTTCCGCTCGGATGTAATTTGAGTCGTACACTGCGTATTTCCTTCCACTGGTCTATGAATTCTTCGTGAGATATACTTGGGTGAAGTTCGAAAACAAAGAGTTTTATCTCGCACCACGGTCTCGTGTAACTGAATTGCGTCGCTAGCAGTCACGTCGTTATCGAACGAACGTTTTCCTTTCGTGGATTCTCAGAGTATCTGGCAACATGTCCTACGGTTCACGTAGTTCTTATTATTTCGGGCTCTACGCCTTACTGGGTAACTGCTGTCGTCTTCAAGACCTATGCATTCTATCACCGGACTTCTTTTTTTTTACGTCGGTCCGTAACTTCCATCGTTTGGTCAAACCTACCGAGTAGCAATTAAAGTTTCTCAATGTCCATCGGGATTATACTCTTTAAGAGATTTTGTACGTGAAACGGCATCCGATTAATGACAATTCAAACAATTTCATCGTTACATATACTACCGTCCGACATTTTGAAAGCTGCTATCTGTCTTGTCCCAAATCTCTCCTCGTTTCACCAGACTCACTAAGATATCTCTCGTCTAACAGGCGCATCTTATAACGGAGACGTTCTTCCTTTCCCCAATACCTTTCCAGAAACGATTGCTTCCATGATTGAAAATCATCTGGCAGATCTATGGTGTCCATCCATAATTTAGCCCGTCCCTGAAGCATTTGATATACCAATCTTGTTTTTAGATCTTCCTCAATGTGCGCGATCGAAAAATAATTGTCTACAGCGAGAATAAATTCCCACAGACGTTCTTTGTCACGCAATTTTAATCCGCTGGGTATATTCATCGAACCCACTGCAAACATTCCCGAACATTGTACGAGAATAATGTACGTTATTCTCCATGTCACGCAATTTTGCTTTCAATAATTTAAATTTTTTCTTTCAGTTCATTAAAGCTAAAAAGCCTTCCTGTATTTCAGACCTTACGTCTTCTATTTTCACGGCCACTTCCGCGTCAATTCCTTCCACTTGTTCACTCGCTGATGCCTCCGCGACCTCGACCTTGTCGCAGCGCGCCGCTACTGTTTGATGGATCTCAACTCGAGTGGATTTTGACTCGCTACCAGAACCTTCTTTTACGTTATTCACACTTTCACGTATCTCGTTCTCGGCAGGGACGGATACAGACTAATATTTTAGGAGGTTCATAACCAAAGAATATAGCCTTGGGCATAGTAAGTTCCAGAAAACATCCTATAAAAAATATTGAAAATTCTAAAGAAAATTGTAAGGTTAGAACATCTAAGTGCTAATTAATGCGCAATTCCTACAGTCCTATATTGGGTAGTCACGTCCTACTTTCGAGATTATTTTACAATTTTTGTATGACAGGGAAAAATTACATACAAAACTTTAATTATAACGAAAGATGCAAAAAATTTATTTAACTTTTTAAGGCACAGAACCATTTAATTTTTCAAGGAAAAGAATGAAGAAATACAGAAATATCAGCTCACCATCATCTCCTATTTTGGGGACGGTCTTCTCAATCTTCCTCTCAGAGGTCAACATTTCATACGGACGTCTTTGTTGCTCATTAAGGCAATATTTCTCATTCTTCCAAATACATTAAAACATTTTGGTACTCTCGGGCGGGGTTTCTCTCGGACAGGACTCTCATGTATAATCATAGGGTATATTTATAAGACGTTTTAGATAATATGTTTATTTCCATGCTGCTCTATTACTAGACGGTTTATCATCTAATCAGGGTTATATATGAGTACTTAGTTTAATTATTAGTAGTTCTTGCGGCTGTAGCTTGAATAATTATGTATTCACACGAAGATTCCGATGAAAATTCGTGAGAAAAAAATCGATGAAGATACGTAATTAAATAGTACCTAATTTGCTCTCTTCCTGAATAATGCTTCTGAGTATATTTAAAACTAATTAAAGATAACACGATTTACCTACCGTTAGAATGGAAACATTAACTACAATCTGTGGGCCATACCAAATTTCATCGTCAAGTGACCGATACGTCATCGTGACCTGAACGTGATAGTTTTTAGGAGATTTGTAAATAACTCTAGACAGCTGTTGACTTCAGGGCGCCGCTGCTGAGTCATAGGCGAAGTACACCAAGTGTGTAAAGAGATATCTTTCCATACGTGTGAAGAGGGACAGGTCCACCAAAGCGATCATGTTCACAGAAGGATAGTAGTGGCGATCATACCGTCAACTGGGCTGCTTCAATTCACTAAGATAGGAGTATTCGTTCTTTTCGTGAGAAAATCTGTAGTAAAATGTACTAAAATACAATTAACAATGAAACGGGCATTAAACGATTATTTTAGAGAAACTAATACAATTGATATTGCTTATGTGAATGGTAAAAGGAGTGACAGAAATCATACTCGGAAGCAGGAAGTCTGGTTGTCAGACAAATACCGGACAATTGGTGAATTCAAATTTAATTTAATCAACCTCCAGATGTGTAGCCCCGAGTATTGTACTCGAGTCTCTAGTCCAGAAACTAATAGTGATTATTGTACACTAATTTTCTAGAATCATTTTAAAAAATTTACAAAATTACCATACACAATTATTAAATTAGTAGATCAATTACTTGAAGTACTGATGATAATGAAATATAGTTTTTTCGATTCTGATCTCGATTCCAGTTTCTTTTACCTCGATTCCAAATTCGTTTCAGATTTCTGAAAACTCAGTGATTTCAGAATAATGGTCAATCGTCAAATGTGGCGAGTGAAAAAAAATTATGGTCTCCCCTTCATTACGAATTGGTGGAAGGAAACCCAAGGAACAAACGGGTGAATATTCATGTCTAGCGTTGCTATAGAACAATCAATGCTTAATATTCATTCCAGGGAACGAGTCTTTTAAAATGTGTTTGACTCCTTCGTTGCGATTGTTAGTCACAATACATCACATAATCTACAATACGATAAGAAAGATGTAATTTACTGACAAATCGATAATAGAATTTTTTTCTTATAAATGGTAATTTTCTAGAAAAAACCTGTTTTTACCAAGGAAGTTTCTTTTTACTCATCTTTAAATTGTCATTTCTGTAAGAGCAGTTTCCTCGTAACTTACTTCTTACTTCATAACATTGTTAAACTCTCAATCGTAACTCATAATATGTAAACAGAAATAAATATAACATGAAAATATGTAAATGATGGGTACATTTCACATTCGTTATTGTATTTTTCATAAAATAATAAATATTACGAGACCGATAGTACAATAACCTATTAGCTTTTAGAGTTAATTAGAAGGAAACATTGAATCCTATCGATATAGTGTCATTGCTATTTCTCTCCTTAACCCAACAGTTCGCGTTTATATATCTACGTCTATTGGCCACGGTTCGGGACACAAGAAAAGGAGATTTAACACGAGGGTCTCGTAATGACCCTGTTTACAGACAAGGCGGTCATTTTGCAATGGGAAAAAGACAATTACCTTGAGGTTCAAAACTGTCCCAGGATGTGGAGGGAACTAAAAAATTTCTGTCGTTTAGTCTGTCAACAAATTTGTTGTTTATACGCCAGGAGCATCGTAAGTGGCCGAAAATATTTTTATTTATAAAGAAACAAAGGTGTTGTTTACAGAAATAAACGCTCCAACACCATAAACGTTCCTATGACTTCATTGGAACAAAACACGCCTCTCTTTCACAACGAGAACTCATTTCCTCTTTCGCATTTTCTCCCAAAGACATTGAGATTGTACTCTACAAGTCTTCTTCAAAATCGCTTCCGTGGAATGAAGACTCATTTCAAGTTTGCCTGAACGCCTTACGAACATCTTTAAAACGAAGGTCAACAAAAGCTAGGGTTCGCCACCTGATTGAGAAAAAAATCAAAGAAACCTTTTTTCGCACTCCTATATAATTTTAGCTCGAATTTTAAAAATATTGTGTCCAGCCTAACTACATGTGTCTTGTAATTAACTGTAACAATTGATAAAAATAAAAGACTTACTATAGACCAGCGCGAATATTTCGTAGTCATAGTAAAATGAGAATGCTGGTTAGTGTACTAAATATCGCCTAAACCTCGCGCGGCCTCCCCACGACGGGTGCTTGACGTTCAGATCGCCGGCGATGATATGTCTCCCGCAGAGGCCACGGAGAGCGTTGATGTCCACGACAGCTAGTGGGTTGTTGTGGACGGGGCGGCGATAGACGGAGACGATAGTGAGAGGGTCCTCTGTTCTCCCGAGTTCGAGCTCCGATGCTTCGATGGACTGGAGTGTTGGCGGTGGCAGCGGGGTGTGAGGGAAGGTCTTACGTATGGCGATGGCTGTGCCTCCGCGGGGCACCGGTAAATTTATTGTCAAAAAAGCAGTACAAACTGCGTATGACCTCGTGGAGGACAATAAACTAATTTACTCTCTTCCTGAAGCAAGCAAGGGACCATCCCATCAATTCCGATCGAGGGCCCCAAGGCAGAGGAGGATTCAAAAATTTAAGCAAAAATTCCTAGATAAGATAAAAAGTTAGCTGCGAGTTATACTACTAATAGAATGTTAATATGTTTGTAATTTAACGCAAAAAAATTACATGTACAAATCATTATCGAACTATAGATTATTCTGAGCATAGTGTTTTAAACATAAGAATTGAAATAACACTAAATTCACGATGTATTGTTACAATAAACACGCCCCTAGACAAAGCCTAGAGAACCTGTANGAAGGAAAACGGAGAAAAAACCCAGGCCAGGATGGGGCTACAGAATTAATGTACACAACCGTGCCAAAGTTGAGTACACATAAAACTAAATTAATACGAGCAACACAATCATGCAAGAAAATAGTTTTTGAAATTGTTATAAGTTATTTAAAAAGTAACGACAGCAATGGCGTGATANTTTAAAAAGTACTACAGCAATGGCGTGATAAAGCACAAGACGGATTTAACTTTTATTAAAATCAATAAATTCTTTTATAGTGTAGAAGCACTGGTGCAGGAGGTAGTTTTTAACCGCGGATTTGAATATATTCAATTTCATAATATCTGTTATATTCTTGGGCAGGGAATTATATAGAACGATTCCCGAATGATATGGACCTTTTTGGCAAAGAGTGGTTGACACTCTAGGGCGATGAATATTACTACTATTGCTAGCATTGTGTTCGTGAACGAGACTGTTTCGCATGAAGCAAGGTTGGCACTACAGTACTTCGATCTTAACAAACACGACCGTTTCATAAATATAAATGCAGGGAAGTGTTAAGATATTTAATTCTTTGAATAAAGGTTTACAAGAGTTTCGGGGGTGAGATTTACAAATTATCCGAACTATCCTCTTCTGAATTCTGAAAGTTTGAATACTCTGACCGGTAGAAAAAGAAGTTAGGAAGATAGAAGTGGTGGCTAGGACGGAGCCAGGTTTCTTGGAGAAGAAGAACGTGAATATAACAGTCGGAAAGAAATTGAGATAGATCGGCTTTGTTTTTAGACAAGAGATCTTGGCGATGTTAAGGAGACGGGGGCTGGAAGGGGTCGTTTAGACGAAAGAGGAGAGAATCTTTAAGATTTGAAGACCTTTAGAGAGAGGGATTTCAGTGCTGGTAAGAATTTGAATAATTTGCTTGGCAGCTTGAATTATAGCACGCAGATCGAAATTTTTAAAAGATTGAAGAAGAAGAGATAGTTCTGAACAATCATTAGAAGAAATGATAGGGTCAGTTGTGGGACGGCGGATGCGTAACTGTGGGTGGCGGTTGCGGCGTCACGCTGCTGCTCCTGGGCGCGGCAGACTGCGTCGTGGCGCCGCGGGACCACGTGGTTCGAAAACAAACTCGATTGTAAACACTCGACGGCACTGAGTATAACCGAAAACGCGGAGCGGAGTGGCACAGGTCCGTACTCCTCCACGGTCGAGCTCGGAATGTAAAATATTTTAAATGTACCCTATGATGTATTCTTCCCTCTCTTAACACGTGTCATATCGTACTCTCTACTCTATGAATTTGAGAAGTCTGCAAATCACGATACAATTTTTTTCTTTTGACATAATTTCTTCCTCGAACCCGATTGGGTGTTAAGACAGTACATCTATTTTCTAGAATGGTTGTATTCTCCAGAAGAGAATTTAGGTTTATTCAATAATGTACACAGTAAGATTGACACAGTATCCTGTAAAATATTTATTTCCGCATAAATTGTACTATGTAATATTTTCTTCTTCCACAGGCACTGCATGATAGCTGCAGGATACAACCTCCATCATGGTCAAAATCAATTACAATCTTTTGCCTATCAAGGCACACTTCTTTTTCTTCATGGCTGGTAAGAGAATGAATTTTAAAAGAGACACTATAATGCATAATATATTTTCCTCTATAATATATGAAAACTCTTTCAACACCTCACCGTCACCGAATATAATATTTTAAAATAGGTTTACGGGGTTGATGTGGCTCAAACTTTTAACCCTCAAAACAAATTTTCCCGACGGAAAACATATTGGGTGACGTAGCACGATCGTTTTCAAAAATACATAACGATAGTCGAATTCAAAATCGTTTCAATTCACTAATTCTTTAAGTAAATGTTAGAAGAAGAAAAAAATTTACTTAATGAAAATTGTTAAATTATCAGTCCCTAGAATGATATTTTAACCCAATTTAATATGATAGTACAATTTAATACTCATTTAAACTAATATCTAGTTCTTGGCGCGTGAGGTTTTCTACCCGCTCACGGTTGTGCAGAGTTCAAGTTATTTTTACAATACTTCACGAGATGGTTGCTAGCTGTCAGAATTTTTACCCAAGTTTACCCTCCTACTGTCCTCAACGGTAAAGTCGCCACTACTAGAGCTTACGGGGTAGGGCAAAATTATCTTTGCATAATTAAATGGATTGAGAACATTTACATTAATACCAAACTTCCTTTAGGTGTTATGACCCTGGTGTAATTACTCACAGTGCTAACTCCCTCAAAACAAAGTTGGAAGAAAATACTTCTTTTTTTTCCTTTCATTAGGTAAATACTTGAAAATATAAACGCAAATATAGAGGGTATAGGGTCGTTTCCACTGTTTTAAAAGGACCAAGAATTACGATATAGTTTAAATTGACATTATGGAAGGGATAGGAACAACAGATCACCTGCACCTCAATACTGAAAAAAATATTTGAACAAAAAAAATATTTTATTAGTCTTTCAAATCGTATCTCGTGTTGAGTAAAATGGATTTCAAGGTGCTTCGTTACCTACAGTAATACCACGTTAATACTACGTACAGCGTGGATGAACTTTTATTGCAGTCAAAGCTTATGAGCCATCGCATTGTACGACTTCCTTGAGGTGAGCTAAGCCTTCAGATTCTTCTTTAAACCTTTTTCGGGGGTTTAAGACGTACAAAATCTTTTAAAGAATTACCGAGTTTATACATGTTATTCGTAATTAAAATTACATAACATTAACGTATTTTGTCTTATTTTCATTGAAGAGTCCGCGAAATATCGGTGTATCTTTCTTAAGTTTGAAGTTCTACAGGTAGATGTGGACATTCTCACTTTGCCAGCCGCACTTCATGCACAACCTAATCTGAGGTCTCACAAATAAAAAAGTCTAAAAATTAACAGATACGAAGTAATGACTAATAACATTGGGATCATAACAATAAAAAGGATAATAAGAAACTGACGGCTGTTGTTTAGTTTTACACTTTCATTTGAACTAATATTTCACCCCACCTGAATTTAATAACCACAATTTAAAATAGATTAACAATCTATAAAAATCAGATTGATTTTACTTTCCTAAGAGAGTCCAATTTATGTAATTTACTTTTGTTAGCAATAGTCCGACTAGTAAAGCTAATATTTAATTGAAGACAAACAAAATGTCACCCCAGCACTTGTTCTTTAAAACTTTTTTTTATTATTTGTCTCCAAAATGCAGAAGTATATAACTTTCGTTTAACAGGACATGTTTTGAAATCTATTAATAAAAATTGAGTTCCATGGACTTCGTTCAAATTCTTACAAACAATAATTCTTAAGAAAAAAACTTTCATTTATTTCGGCTCGTCAAATGAGTAGCCCTGGTCAAGAAATTTAAACGAAGGGTCACACTAGGATATAGTTTTGCCAGTACTCACACAACGCAAACACTCATACTACCCATCCTTAAATATTACCTTTTTTTCTTTCAGCGCTTGGTCCAATACTACATCAGTTGAACGTTTTCGGAAAACAATTAGGTGTATCCGAAGTGGTTATCGGTGGAATCAATTTCATCTTGCCCTTCATGTTTCTGGTCGCGAAGCCAATATTTGGAATGATAGTTGATTACTTCCGAGATCAACGGAAGCTCATCTTCATCCTTCTAGTCAGCTCCATGAATATTTTTTACGTCTTAATGTACTTCATTCCACAACCCACAGTTCCCGTGCTTGACGAGTATCAATTAAGTTTTGTTGGAGGACAAGCTTTAATGTGCGATGAGTCTGTAAGTATGATTTTACATTATACTAATTTTTTAAAATATTGTTTTAAATTCCACACAAGAAACAAAAATTACAATTCCAACGTATATTTTCTTACTTACATTCTATATTAAATTTTAGGTAATGGTAGTACCCTATTTTATGTTAATTAACAATCTAAAACCTCCAAATTTCTAGTATTTAACAAAAATTTCGTTTCCACTTTTATATTGAAGTGAAATATATTTCTCGAAAAATAAATTCTATTGGAGTCCTACATTTTTCATAATTTTTTTTTTTGCGTTTAATAAAATGTTATTACGAAAGAAGGATTCAGGCTGAGTTAAATGTTTGTAACTTTTTTAAAAAAATTAATACGGATTAGTATGAATTTCTTACACGCCTTGCCTATCATTTGGTGGCAAACTAGGCACTAATTATTATCGTAATGCTTCTTAATTGCAGAATAAAACCTTAAACAACATCTGTATATTAATCTTAATAAGAGTTTAAATAATATGTGACCATGTTAGTATAAACTTTCTCTACTAAATATTACGAAATAAATTTCACTTTTTCAGGACAGAAATAAGCTGAACAAATGCGGGGAAGCTAGAAGAGCATTTTGTAACTGCGAATGCTTTTCAGATTTCCACAATAGCACTCTCCCTGTTGCTATATTGGGTGGAAGAGAAGATAAATCAATTCTAAGATTGTGTACCCTTGAAACGGATGGCAGAGCATTATCCAGCAACGAGACATATATAGCTAACTGTACCCTTGATAAAACAGATGAAACTGCTGATTGCTTGTATGGAACTTTTGGATTTTGGACCTACGTGATACTGATGTCACTGGGAACGATTTGTTTCAATGTAGCCAACAGTGTCAGTGATGCAATTTGTTTTGATGTTCTTGGTAAGTTATTTTCATTAACACTTTAATTCACCCGTAAGTGTTCAATTCTAATGCTTCAATTCAACTTTCCATTTCTTGGAGAAATACTGAGCCCCCTCCCTCCAAGGGGCTGTCTTTTGCGTGACACAAAAATAACAATTTCAAACACCCGACCCCTTCATAACGCACGTGTAACGATATCTTTAACCCCCTCCCCAATTATGTAACACTAACTCTACTTCCTCCATATTTCGATTCCCTGTCTTAATTGTTCGTGTCTCATTGCTCAGTTCTCTCGCAGAGCGGTTGAGTACATGGATTAGTGGCAAAACTAAAGGTTAAAGAGTACCCTATTAAACCTACCGTTACGTAACACCAAGGCTAACACCCCGCTTCTCCCCGTAACACAGTATAACGATATCACGATATTACTGGTCGCGAGGCCAATATTCGGAATGATAGTTGATTACTTCCGAGATCAAAGGAAGCTCATCTTCATCCTTCTAGTCAGCTCCAAGAATATATTTTAGGTCTTAATGTACTTCATTCCACAACCCACAGTTCCCGTGCTTGACGAGTATCAAATAAGTTTGGAGGACAAGCTTCACGATATCACAATATTACCCCCACCCACTCCCCCCAAAGGTGCGTTACGTAATTTATGTTAGAACCCCTACAAGGTTAAAATTTCCCCCCGATTTGACAAATTCAAATTTTGACTTAATCTTAAAATTAGGATCTTAAAGATGAAATGAACTAACATGCATACGTAATCGACTATTAAACCGTACATTAACTTTCATGGCAATTTAGTTTCCATGTCCTTTGAGGTCGACCTGTGGCGACCGGTTTTGGCGGTTGTCTACCGTCTATAATTACGGTGATTTGAACGTCTTGGGTTGTTGTCAGTGGAACTTGACTATAGGACTTAAACTATAACAAAATATAATTTCAAACCCGTATTAATATATAAATGCGTAACGCGAAAGTGTGTCTGTTTGTTTGCTACAAAACCACAACTAAGTCTGTTTGTTTCAACGTTATATGACGCATATCGGGTCTCATTGCAGCTCGATAAAGTTCCACAAAATATTACATAGATTTTTAATAATAATTTATGTGCATCAACAATATTAGACAGCCCTCTGAACCGGTCTGGTCGGGACCGAGACCCCGGCCGGTTATCAGTTTGACCGGTTAATTCAAGGTTCCCGTTCGATTTTCGATCAAAAAGAGCCTTCAATTTCATCAGGTTATCACTGATTCATCAAAGTTATCACAAGTAAAGAAAATGAACGTCATTGCAACTCATTTTATTGTATTCTATGTAGAAACATACGGACATACACGGAGACATTGATTCATAGAAAAATAGACAGGGAAGCGAGAGGGGAATGAAACAGGCGATCTCCCTTCCCCGTTCTGCCCGCCGCAACATAAACACATTGTACACCGAATGTTGCATCTCCCCGTTTTACTGTCTAGAAAAGGACGTTCAATCAATCATTGTTCGAGTCACTACCTGCCAGCTATTCCACGCTAAAAGGGATAGGCCGGGCAATCAGAGGACCGATTGATCCAAGACCGGTTAAGAGGGGTTATTAAGTTATGTATTAAGTTTGCACTGTTGCACAAACCCCCAATAACGTCGCTCCATATGCCCGACGACTCTGGCTCAATCATTAGCATCAGAAATGTTAAAACCACCTGACTTAGGGCACTTGATCGAAATTGTTTGTTTACTTGTTTCCGAAGAGTAAATTAGTTACGGTCAAACGATCATAAATGGTCAAATGCAGTTTTTAACTATGATTTTTACTATGAAATTATGCGTAGATGTAAATACATTGGAAGAATTTTTTTGAAAACATAAACTCTGTTTTACTCAGTAATATTTCAAGTAGAAGAATGATTACTCCCCACTTGGACTTGCTGTGCCACCCTGGAAATCAGTGCAAGACTGGGTGTAAAAATTATCCTTGGGATTTCATGAAAGACTGTCCCATGACCAAGAACAGTGGCCTCTTTTTTATAATAATTTTAACATTAATAAGTACGATTTAAAAATATAGTTATCAACATTGAAGACTATGGATAATATTTTTTGGGTTTATAGATACATTGAATTATGGCTTTAATAAGCAATGAATATCCTTGTCACACTGAGCATTGTTTTTATTTGTTGTCTTTCTTGCACCACAAAATCAGTAATTTGGTCCAAGTCAAGATTTTCTAAAATTTAAATGTGTTATATTGTTTCGAGAAATATCTAGACATATTTGTGGTACTAAAAAAGTTTATTTTATATTATTTTATATTTCATTATTTTTTCCCTCCTGATTGGTTTCCCTCTGGCTTTACCAGATCCAACCCAGCTGGAAACTGAGATAGTACTCGGATTTATGACTACGAGTTTTACTTGTTGGACAGACTAAAATGAGTGAAATTTGAATTCGTGGCAACATAAATACCTATAAATAAGATTTCTTTTCATGAGATGGATAGGATTTGAAGATAATTCTTGAAGATTAGCCATAAATAACAGCTCTCCGCATGCTATAGCAATAGATATTAGATGGATGCTTAGGTTTATGATATAGATTGTTTATGAATATATATTCTTTCCTAAGACGTGCTGCCGTAAGTTATATTATAGTAAGATAAAACACTCTCTGAGTGATTGAATTTCACTGATTAAAATTACATACCTTTTGAACAATTGTGATTGTTGCATTTTCATGTGAGACATATGCAAAAATGTCAAATCCACCTAATAAGGGCAATTTGAGTATTTCAAGGTTCCAAGAATTTCATAAACTATACACAATGATGTTTTGAATTCATGCATGTGTTTGTTTTAGGATGGAATCTCTGAATCATTTATATTTTGTTCTTCTTCAATGCTACTTCTTAGACAATTTCTTTCATTTTTGCCTATTAAGTACTTAAATAATGTCCTGGAGAAGGATTTTTCTTGTTTGTATATTTTAACAAATAAGTGTTGTGTTAATTTTATTATACAAACTCATACTGAAGTTACACATAATGTCTGGTGCAGTAAAGGACCAAATATAGACATCCATATTAAAGCTAGTAAATTATTCCTTTGTGAGAAATTGCTTTTCTTTGTGAGTAGGTATAGATTTTAATCAATTAAATGTTACTTACTTATCAATGTGAGAAGGAACTTAAACATGATATGTATATTCTTATTCTTTCTAGGGAACGGAGCAGAAAAGGGATATGGTAAACAACGAGTTTGGGGAACCATAGGTTTTGGAATCACAGCCTTGTTATCAGGATTTGCCGTGGATATGTGGTCTTCACAAAGTGTCCATAAGGATTACACTCCTGCTTTCCTCATTATCTTGATTTTTGGAATATTTGATTTTTACTGCTGCACTAAACTCAAGGTATTACCTATATTTCTCTTAACAAATTTGGAAAGATGTGTCTTAAAAAGATGCCAAATTTTTTACAAAAATAATGGAATTTACTATTTGCAGTTACCTGCACTTCCTCGTTCTGAAAATATTTTTAAAGATTTGGCAAAGTTATTGAGACATAAACACATATCTATTTTTATAGTATTTTGCGCATTGGCTGGTATTGTTGATAGTTTCATTATTTACTACTTATTTTGGTAAGTTATTCAAACATACTTGTTAGTATCTAAGATTTTGGTGTCAAACTATCCCCTAACCAGAACTTCCTAAATTGCTTTAGAATTGCTTTTAGTCACGTTTATTCTGAATTGATCTTAGGTATCTTGAAGATTTGGCTAGTAACACTGGTGATATGGCAAATATCAAATTTCTAGAAGGTCTTATCGTTGCGGCTGAGACCTTGGTTGGTGAGGTTATTTTTTTCATGATTTCAGGTATTTCTGATCTTTCTATAGTGTGTTTGGTTACCTTTTTTAATTTTAGTAGGTAGAAATATATTTATAAAAAATGTTATTTGGATTTTTGTGTTAATGTTATTACTTATATTTCCAAGGGAGAATCCTGAATCTTATTGGATATGGACATTCCCTGACTTTGTGCTTCATGGCCTATGGTATTCGACTTGGATTGATATCTATCATTTCCAATCCTTGGTGGTTCTTAGCTGTGGAATTATTCATGCAAGGCCCTACTTATGCCATGAGTTACACTACCATTGTAACATATGCAAGTGAGGTGTCTCCTCCCGGGACATCTGCATCTATGCAAGGGATTGTGGCAGGCATGGATGATGGATTTGGTAAAAATACATCTATTGTTTATTATAAACACATTTAAAATTAATTGACCTAGTGATTGCATTCCTAAACTCCAATTCTCCTTTGTCACAAGCCATCTGAACATTCACTTCTAAGCCAAGGGATGGGAAGGGAAGCGAATTTTATTCAAATTTCAAAGATTTGAACAGAAGTTGATTTGCTTCATCAAAGATGAAATTCAACGTCAGGAAGAAAATGAACCAAACTGGAAGCATGTTTTCAAATGCAACATGACATATTCAAATTTGTATTTATATAATCAAGAAGCACTATACGTACATTGCACATTTTTTCTAGATATGTGTATACAGATAAATTCAATTAAGTATATAGCACCTTCATGTAAGAAAACACACAGCGCAGTATTTGTATTCAGTCAGAGTTATTTTAAGGACATTTCCACAGACATTACATATACAGACCCTCTAGGCTCTTGCCTGGGGACAGCAGTGTATTGTAATAATTTTTCTTGAATTAGACTTATTTTAATTGTTACAATTTGTAAACAATATTTTCCGAATAATCTATAGTTTGATCTACATATACTTGTGAACTAACTGTTTGTGTTTTATTAAATACAAATTTGGGGGTATTCTGTTGATATTATGACACACAGCTCATTGTTTTATTCTTATTGTAGGAGTGTGCAGAAATTTTCAATTTGCCTCTGCCTTAGGGTACTTGATCAGAATTGATGGGATGGTCCCTGGCTTGCTTTTGGAGAGTAAATTACTTTATTGCCCTCAATGTGGTCATACGCAGTGCACAACTGCATTTTTGACAATAAATTTAATAAAATTAAAAAATAATTTTTTAAATTTTAATTTATTATTACTTAAGAATTATTACTTTTCCGTTCTTCTGGTATTCTTTGACTTTGTGATAAAAATGAAAATCTGCACAATTCATCAACAATATGTTCCATATTCATATTATCCATAATATCTTTATCACTTTCATCATCCAGAATAACAATATCCACTATCCAGAATATCTTTATTACGCAATTGTTACAGGTACTCATAATACTACTAATACTAATTTTTGTGTTACAATTTTATTTCATGCTTGACAAATGCCCCTTTGCATTCATAGTAGTTTATTTCTACTATACACTACCTTGGCACGGCTATGTACATTATCTGTTTAGCCCCATCCTATCTGGTTTTCCTTTGGGTCTGGTTTTCTTTTTAGGTGGGAATGTAATTGATATTGTTAATCTCGGTGGTAGCAATTNGGGGGGGGGGGGGGGCAAAAATAATTGACAAATTTTTATTTATGTGACATTTTCTGCAATTTCCACCAAGTATGTTTTAAATAATGAAATAAATCCAAGAAAAGACAATTGGTGATTACCATAAGGATGGTGTAATTTTCTTTTATAATTCCCAGTTTTAGATGGTTAAAATGAAATTTTTATTTTTCTTTCAAATTGAAAATTGGCCACACCCCTCCTAATTGCCGCCACTGGTTTATCTTGAATTTTTACTGCATTTTATAGCTTTGCTTTTTTGTTGATAAAATGAAGGGACAATAACTTCTTGTTAAATAACTTCTTTTATAAATATTGAATCCACCATTGCCTTTAAGTGATGACATCATCCTTTGCTTGTACCTGGAAAGAAATTTAGTTTATTGACCCCCAAATGGTCATATGCAGTTTGCAACTGTTATTTTGACAATAAAATTTATTTTTGTTATTAATGTTAGTATAATTTTTGTGTTACAATAATCTGACAGATTCATCATCTAATAAATCAAGGTACACTTCCTGTTATTCTTCATGTACTACACAAGAAATAACATTATAGACACAATCAAACTTGTCACTTTTAGATTAAATCTTAGTACAGGAGCATGATTTCAAATTTTTGTTTGTAGTAGTAGGAGAGCAGGGCAAAAATGACATACAATAGTATTCCCTAGATTTTGTTATTGTTTGGTCTTTTAAGAAAACATAGTTTATTACCTACTGTAATTAGATGACGAAAATAGTCACACACCTATTTAATGAACATTTTATATTATATGCATAAAATAATTGTAACTGCATCAACCTCTGTCTGTCCTTATAACAGAATCAGACCGTATTTATCTCTCATCATATGTTCAATGTCCCTGATTTCACATGTAATCTTCAATAAAATTGTATGGTTACAATATATTTTTGATTTGTCTCTGATGTACCAAAGGTCTTGTTTGTTTAAGAATTTCTGATTTTTCAATGGATTTCATATATTTTACATCAAGCTAAAGACAATAGAGTGAACTGCAATCAATCCATCTGGTAAACTATTAATGTCTAGGAACAAAAATCTGATTGTTTTTCCAATTTCAAAATACTCAAATGATACTGGCCCGGGTTTTTCTCCGTTTTTCCTTCTGGTAGAGGCGGATTTATCATACAGGTTCTCTAGGCTTTGTCTAGGGGTGTGTTTATTGTAACAATAAATCGTGAATTTAGTGTTATTTCAATTCTTATGATTTTTAAACACTATACTCAGAATAATCTATAGTTCGATAATAACTTGTACATGTAATTTTTTGCTTAAAATTACAAACATATTGACATTCTATTAGTATTATAACTCGCAGCCAACTTTTTATCTTATCTAGGAACTTTTGCTGAAATTTTTGAATCCGCCTCTGCCTTAGGGCCCTTGATCGGAATTGATGGGATGGTCCCTTGCTTGCTTCCGGAGAGTAAATTAGTTATTTTCCCTCCACGTGGTCATATGCAGTTTGTACTGTTTTTTGGCAATAAATTTATTTATTCCTGTATTCGGGACATCCAGTTTATTGAAATGATCTAATATTCTGACTTGCTTCATTTATGTAGGTTTCCATATTTAACCATGTAAATAAAGATCTAATTGGAATAGAACAACTTATTGTGCTTTTCGTCTTTCAGGATATGCAGTTGGTTCACTTCTTGGAAGTATTATTTTGAAAAACTTGGGAGGAAGTACAGCATTCAAAGTGTTTTCTGCCATAGCATTTTCCTGTGGTATATGTCATTTTGTACTTTATGAATGTTTTTTGAAGAAAATGACAATCTCAAAAAGTGAGTATTTTTACACAATAAGAATTAATTTTTACACACAGTAAGTTACTTTCTTATTTCCTCAAACGCAATTTTGAAACATTTTGTTACAGGTGCATCGAGTGATGCGGAATACAAAAGCCCATCTGAAGCTGTTAAAGCTACTATAGTAGCTGCAAATGAGACTGATCTTCCAGAACAAAAAGTGTCTTAAGGTTGTCATTATTTGTCGGCTACTTATGCTAAAGAGTGAATGAGCATATTTCTAAACAAAATAGAGTGTCTAAGAAGACTAGTGCAAATGGAAGTGGCTTATTTTCATCTGTGATAGTAGTGATATATTGCCTAAAGATATTGACAAATGTAGTCAATTTCTGGTGGCTTGAATTGTCTATTTCGAAACTAAAGGCAATTTATTTTTTCTTCCTTTATGAAGTTTAATTGTATTGAGAGCCAGTATGTACTTGTAATTTTGATATATATTACTTTTTATTAAATATATGTTGCATGTATTTACAACATCCACTATGAAAATCTTAACTTTTCCCGACGTTTGAGTAACTCTTAATTTTGGAGGAAAATCTTCCAAATTTGTTAATCAAATCTGTAAATAAAATTTTGTAGGTACATCTGTACCCAAAAATACATTTGCTTTCTGAGATACATTTCCGAGATATGACCTGGACTTGATTTCAGTCAGAATGCATGATGATAAAGCAAAATTCTTCTTCTGATAATAAATATCTGGTTCGGCCATCTTTACTCCTCCTGAGAAATCCTTTGTAATGCAATGGGACCTCTGTAACTCTACATTATTTAATTTGATATTCTTGATGTTTCGGATACTTTATTTGGTCTTCACTTGGAAAAATTTTCCTCTTCGCTAATTTGAAATTTTGTCATATCAAAATATTTCAGTAGCTGTGAATTTAAGTTGTTTAACTTTATGATAATGATAGATATAAATAGCTCTACTATTACCACAGGATTAAATAATGTGGAAGCTGGTTTATTGAATATGCAACATGCAACATCACTAACAACGTAGGAGTTTGGTAACGTTAAAGGATTTTTAAATTATGGAAGGACTTGCTTGCTAAAATACAAGTTTTGTAGTGCAGACACAGAATATCTGGACAAAAGGCCAATTTTTTTGGTTGGTGTATATTACACAATTTTATTCAAGATATGTTGCTAAGATACTGCATTGCTTACATAAGCAACTGATGAAGGTGAAAATCATGGCTGGAATGTTGTGTAATAAAATAAAGTAAATATTTATTTATCTATTAAAGGTCATTTAAGTTGATAGTCAACTATAAGATTGTCACATCCTTCAAACCAATGGCATAAACATTCTAAATGGGAAGAGTGAGTGTTATAATAATGCAGCTAAAATATCAAGATTCAGGATTACAAGCTAGGGGTCAAGAACTAAATAAGTTTACTCATTACGTGCCACTTGCTCCACATTCTCTGAACCCAGAAGGAGTGCATACCATTACCAGTGGTTCAACCACCTTCTACAAATGTCTCTATAAATGCTTTAAACATTCTTTTCATCATCAACACATTGACGGGTGAATTTGTCCGAACATTTCGGATCTCATAATAAAAGGGCACACCAGCTTTCAAACACTAGATGGACAGCACAATCCAGTGTAGTTAATCCTTGTGAACAATGGAATCACACAGAACCTTTGGCCCATTACCAAATAAGAAATCATCCAAAAATAAAATTTCCAATATTTTTTCTGTTCTGGCTGTATCTTGAAAACAAGTTTTTATTTTCCACTACTGCTATACTAAAGGGACCCAACTCGGCCATAGTATACAGACTTCAGGATTCTTGAGCAGAAATCCTAGAGGTCTTCATTAAATTTTTGAGAGTTAAAAACAACCCTAAAAGGTCAAATTATGAAAAATTTAGAAATTGTCATAGAGTCCAATGATTTAATTATGTTTTAAGTTAAATTCTCATCTCATCTGTATGACAGTGTCACTTATTTATGATCCATTATAGCCGAGAAAGTGGTTATCTCAGCACTTGAAATTAATGTATCACATAATTAATATAATTTGGTGTTAACCTAATTACAACTTTCAGATTTTTGTTTATTCAACTTATTATTTTTATGTTGTATGAGATAATAAATTATTTTAAGTTTTAACTCTTGATTTCTATATTACATAATTTCTCATTTAAAAGTTACAGTTACATCATCTATTTATGCTAAAGTAATAATGAATCATCTAACTTTGCAAGAAATTAATAATAGAATATGTTATGCTCCTAAGATACATGATAAGTTAATCTTAAATAATCTGCTTATTTCAACTCTTCCTTATTCACAAGAAATTTTTATATATCTATTTATCCAAAAGTAGGGACAAAATCATTAATATAATTGGTTTAGACATTTTAAGTGTTCATACAACAGGTTTGTCATCCAAAATTTTTCCCTACAGTTCATAAAAGTTAAAACTATATAAAATCATTCAAACTAACTAAAATTGTTGCCTTGTACAGGTGCTGCTGCACCTCGTCTCTAGGATATGTTCAAATGGTCCAAATGTCTTAAAATTTTGTATACAGGGGTTTTCTAGGTCTACAATTATGAATATGAAGTATATTTTTAAAAACAACAAATTATTAAAATTTATTGATTTGTTTAGTTTCATTTGTATCTTATTCATTAGTATAGTTTTAGATGTATAATTTTCATTTGCACATATTAAATTTGTAAATTTCTGTGTATTGCATATTTATATATTTTGCATATGTTTCTTATAATATATTTGAATTATAACACATTTATGGAAGAATTTGTCTCAAATCAATCAGCATATTAGCTCAATTACTTCCTCATTCAGTAATCAAAAATTGTAACACAGTTATCACTTTAAAGTAAATTAAAACATATATTTCCAGAAACAAAGTATTTCAGTTTTTTTAAGTAGATTCAATTAAAAAGTTTCGAGTTAATGTGTTCATTTATATATATGTACTCTGAATGATCAGATACTTAAGATTTTGTTACCATGGGTGAGGAGTATTTTGATCTTTCAGTACATTTAATGCGATACTTACAAAATCAATAAAATTAACTAAACGATTACAAGTGGGACCCACAATCATGTGACATATTCAGTTACATAGGTGTAGTATAGAAAGAAATGGAAACATAACATTCAGGGTTGTGGACAAAAAGGTTTCTCCCTATTTATTCCCTCCTGAACCTTACAAGTTATTATTGTAGATCATTGATAAAGAGATTTTTACATTTCAAATATTTTTTTTCATATTTGGAGTATTTTTTCGGAAAATTTTAAAAACGTATTTAATGCAACATGTAGGGTTGTAAAGAGAAGGGAAAAAATGGTTTATCCTCATCTATCCCCTAAAACACAATATCCTCTTCAACAAATAACAAGGATTAATTATTTGAAAAAATACCTTCCACCGTGAAGATATTACACTTTGAAAATATCAATATTAAGAATAAAATTTCTAGTTTTCAACCTATAATCGGTATCTATTTGTATTTTAGAAGGATTTTTCTTCAAAGTGAGCCTCCTAAGTTAATATTGTATGTCATTGATACAGAATTTTGTCTCTTTTTAAACCTATTAGGCAGTTTTTTTTGTTTTAAATTTTTAATATTTCTTTACAAAAATGGCTTCTTTTAATAAATTTAAATGTTAAAGTAATTTCTAAAAATATATAAATATTTATTAAAATGAAATAAGATTAACACTAATTTCTGCATAATTGAAAAAGATGTGAAATTTTTGAACCGCCATGTTGCATTCTCCATCTTGAATTTTGATATTTTTTTAAGTAAACTTCATATTCGTAATCGCAGACTTAAAAAACCCTGTGTACCAAATATTTGAACTATTTTTGATCGCTAATGGCACTTTCTGAACCATTGTGCTTTGGTCCGAGATAGAAATCTGTCTTCGCGTTGTCGGAAGGGAAGACCCGTTTCTATCATGGGTGTCGTGACCTTTCCACCCCATGTAAATGCTCAAGCATTGATCCCACGGCCTCTGGATGGACCTAATGTTGCGTCCTGCACTCGCCGTTGATCAATTTGATTTAGCCGTCTGAGCATTTACCGACAATTCACGAGAAAGGACGGGCCACTTTAGGGGACAACATGGGATCCGTTCCAACGGCGCGAGATTTCCGGCCATAGGAGACAAGTCGGTGCGCGTCATGAGCCATGGCAACAAGGCTTCATATATTAACGGCTCGTAGGTGGACTGCGAATGACGTCGTAACGTGCCGCGTTGCAGACCGCATCACTTGGTCGAGCTAAAGGCTACCCCGCTCCATACGTCGTAGAAACAAGGACCACCTACGCATCAGGAATACCATTAATATTCTATTCGAAATAACTTAATTTGTATATTTCTCATTAATCGGACAACTTTGCTCAGAATACTGATAAATGAAAGAGAACCAATACGTAGAGCCAATGCCTGGAGACGGCATCAATTCATATAATTATTAGCGAATATAGTGTTATTTAATAGTTACGAATTTTCAACAATACTTTCCTAATGATTTAAAGCTTGATAATAATACGTACTTGTGAAATGACTTTTCTGTTTAAAAAAAATAGAATATTTGTTACTACTGTAACACGTGTCGAACTATTCTTTATCGTTAGGAGTATGTTGAAATGTTAAATCCACCTCTGTCTTAGGACCCTCGATCGGAATTGATGGGATGGTCCCTTTCTTGCTTCCGGAGAGTAAATTAATTTATTGCCTTCCGCGAAGTCATACGCAGTTTGTAACTGCTTTTGTGACAAAGTTTATTTATTTACGTGCTGCCGATACGGCTGGGGTATGAGGACGCAAGAAGGTCAGTTTGCTTTGGGCCCCAAGAAATAGGGCTCTCAGGAGAGCTCTAAAGAAGATACATGATAACATTTCTAATGTCAAATAAATGAACATTGAAAAGTTGTCACCGGAAAACATAATATTGGCGAATTGGCGATAGTTGTTAAACTATAGTGACTGAAGAAAGTTTGTATGTGTGTGTATGTGTGTGTGTATATATATATATATATATATATATATATATATATATATATATATATATATATATATATATAT
>NNCF01134151.1:675424-758223 GCA_002313205.1 Laupala kohalensis | reverse complement strand
TATATATATATATATATATATATATATATATATATATATATATATATATATATATATCTGTGTGTGTGTGTGTGACGAAATAGTCGATTAACACAACGCCTATAACATGAATGATTTCCGGGTCGTGCCCGTCCATCACATGCCATTTTTGCAAGATTGGAACAACGGCTTCGGGAAACCGGCACCTTCAAGGCTAATAGAACCGATTGTGGTCGTGACCGGACGCGTCGCACTGTTGACGTGGAAGAGGAAGTCCTCCAACTGGTCGACCAGAACCCGTCTACGAATATCCGCAACATCGCAGGTGCCGTGGATGTTTCCCAGAGCAGCGTCTGGCGAGTTCTTCATGAACAGCAACTTCACCCATACCACTTCCTGAGGGTGAAGGCATTGGGTCCAGCTGATTTTGCGCCACGTGCCGATTACTGCGCGTGGTTCATACACCGTTGTATCGACGTTCTAGATTTTCCTCTGATCATTCTTTTCACAGATGAAGCGCATTTCACAAACGAAGGGATGGGAAAACCATCATGCCACATATACCCATCGCTCAACATTTGGGATGAGGAAAACCATCATGCCACATATACCCATCGATTTCAACATCGTTTCGGTATTAATGTGTGGTCTGGTATTATCCATGGTTATCTGATTGGCCCGTGTATTCTACCGCCCCGTCTAACAGGTCACAGCTACTTGACCTTCCTGCAAGACGTACTGATGCAGCATTTGGAGGATGTGCCGTTGCATATCCGTCGGACGATGTGGTTTCAGCATGATGGCGCGCCAGCTCACTTTTCACGCGACGTCCGTCAGCACTTTCACCTAAAATGGCTGCAGCGAAGATCATTCAGTACACTCCTGGACTTTTGGACCGTGTTTATGTGAACATTGTTCGCAGGTACACTTTATGCAAAACTTGTGGTCGCCACTTCGAGCGAATGTTGTAGTTCACGCAGGTACGAGTTAGTTGATGCACGTGCAGCGTATCCTTTGACGTTATTTCAAAGTCGTTTATCTTGTAACCAATAATTACATGTTTAATCCTCGACCTCTCAGGACACGACGATTATATGTATCCGAGTCTAGTTTCACACTACTACCGCTAGACTAGACTGAAGTACGCGTTGCAATACGCCACGACTCACACCGGGATGTAAACCCCACCCGTCTAATAAACAATACAGCACTTAACCCTAAGCCATGACGACTCCCAGTACACAGATAACAGTGGAAATAATGTTTAAATTGAATAGACGGAAAGCAACTTACCGATGGAAAGGCAGAAGTCCGAACATTAGGAGGCCACTCGGGGAGCACGTGTCGGAAGCTATTGCTGTTGGACCTCCACGAAACCATTTGACGAACTGTCGCTCATCGCATACATAGCCAACACCAGAGCAAGAGTTTCGGGTAACCCACCACTCATACTTGAGTTCAAGCACAGTTTAAAATAGTATATATTTGTAATTTTACGTACTCACAAATGACGAAAAGAGAAAGATGTCGCTAGCAGAACGAGCAAGACTCACAAAGCCCACACGCGGAACGGACGAACCACATCATCTGTCGAAGAACTCGCTGAATGCGAGGAGCGGTGTGGGTCCGCATTTCAAAAACGATCGGCAGCAGACAAATCTATGTACTTTCTGTGAGGGTAGTGTGGTTTTGTTTTTTGTTACTAAATGCTACATGAATATAACGTTCCTCAAAATGTGTTTACTATGCTTTTATGTGAACCCCCATAAAAGTACTTTCCAGTATTACCAATGAGAGTACCTTATATGATAGTTAATGGGCTGTGTAGTGAAGCTCATCTATGTGATCAACACACCTGCAGAGCAAACTTCCCAATTTGCAATTTTCTCTTGGTAGAAGTTTATAATGAATATGTTTACTTTTATACCAGCACAGTATACCTCGCTGTGTTCTATAAGGATCGATCCCCTTACTTCATGGTTCATATGAAACAAATAATTGAAGTTTAACAATTTAAGTTCATCATACATTCTATCTACTATTCAACACAAATGTGATTTAAAATCCACATGCATGTTCATTCTCTCACATTTATGACAGTATACCATTTGAGTATTCTGCCTGGGCACTGAAGTCACTCTGAAAATATACTTTTTATTTTTATTTCTTAACGAAGTCCACACCATTATGGCTCCTGTACTTGACAGGAAGATTAGGGATTGAGGAAGGTGTGGTGCTTCAGAGCCAAAATATTAAATTGTTGCAACAGTAATTAGTTATTCTGTTCCATTTTAAAGAAGTTTTTCCTGTCTAAAAGAATTTAAAAAATGAACCAGTCACAAATAATTCATTTACATAAAGTATTGCAATCCATTGTCAAGGAAATACAATTATAATAATACACAATTTTTACAATAATGTATTTATTATTATTTGCCTGAATACTTACATATAAGTTTTCAGACATACAATTTAAATCTCAAAATACATTCTCTGTACAGTGAACAAAACATGCAAAACAAAAGAAAACTGCACTTAGGATGAGGATATAATAACATGGATTACACACATTGCACTCAACGATTTATGTAAGAGGGACAGACAATCCTACTGACAAAGCAGAAGAATCAAGTTACTTGCCATACTTTAAGTGTAAATCCATGGAGTTAATACACACAAAGCTGTTAAGTTTGGCATAATGTAACCTAATACATACAATACTAAAATCGTGTACCTCCTATGACTTACTTTGCACAGTCGAGACAGACATCGTAGTCGTCATGCAAAGTTCACTACCAAGCTTGGAACACCTTGTTTAGTAAAAACTTTATAAATGTGCTTGAAACCAACTTGGTCTCCACCATACAAAATGTGAAATGACTAATAATCTTTAAAAAATAAATAATCTCTCAAAGGACCTTCACAAGGCAAGACCCTTCAATTAAAAAATACAGGTTTGTATGTGCAATATAACACTCAAATGTCACACAGGTATAACAACATCAAACTAATAGGGAAAGTAAGAACACCAGGAATATGTTTTTTACAATATTTTTTCTGTAACGAATGTTTTTCCATGTACAAGTTAAGTATTATGGAAATACAAGATTCAATCTTATTTACATAGTCTTAACAACAAGAGGCTAGAATAAAGCTTAAAGAAGTGAAATGTGACCATGTGTTCAATAACATACACCCGTCATCAGCTCAACACCACATGACTAGATTTCCACTACAGTTCATTTTAAAATGGAATGTATGTGATACAAATTCTCTTCTTTTAAGTGGCGTCTGTCTACAGTGCACTGAGCCACTGGTATTGACTGCATGCTTCACCTCGCATAAAATACAAAACGGATGAGCACATAATCCTCCATTACCGATAAACGTCCTGTTGTTATGACTCCAGGTAAAAGTATAAATGACAAAATTAGTTTTGGATAAAGCCTTTTTTCAGGATTTTCACACAGCAGGAAGAAAAAAAGCAACATTATCTATCACTGTTACAAATTTCTATTGAAGACTCAATATTTGGAAGAAAATTGGGAGATGCCTCATGCAAGTTCATACTTAACTTGGCCTCTCAGTTTACAACACATTGGAAGGGTTGAGTAACAAGAACGAGAAGCTTAGAAATAGTAGAAACATCAAAGTAACAGACCAATTACCAATATTTCCAAAATAGAGTGCTCTCAACACACAAATAATTTCTATCTACATTCCAAAACACGAGTTCCGAAGATAAATTGCAGAGCAAAAACATAATACAATTGCAATACTCAATACTGTTTTCTTGAGGAGACCACATGATCGGTTAAGTATCACTGGTTGAATATGAACTAGATTTGTGATTATTACTAGAATATACAGAACTGTAAAATTAACAAATTTGTACTACTGTTTTTAAAAATGCCATCCATTTGCAATTTCAAGTATATCTATCAAAAATACATTCAGGTTTAGAGTTTACAAAGCCTAGAACATAACTAGTTTCCACATACAACATTACAGATTACACAAAAGTAGAAAAGCACAATACATTATGTAACACTTTAAAAAAAAGGAATTTGCTGTCATAAAGGAGTATGTTTCAATCTTGACTTGCTCCAAGTCAAGTTAAAAACACTTCCAAAATACTTCCTTTCATTGGTAGTATTTTCTAAGCCCTGAAGTATAATGCAAGTTGAAAGCCTTCAGAAGCATCAATTTTATCATTTTTGCAATAGATTCCAATACACAGAAAATACAAATAACTTGCACAAAGAAAACTATTTAATCACCCAGACTTGTTTACGGAAAGTAAAAATTTTGTTAAGTAACATAAATGAACATATGAAAATGACTGAAAAAAGTGACATCCTGCTCACAAAGGCATTTCAATCCAATTTTACCTCTGGGATTAAAAATACTCCTGAATAAAAGATATTTCCAGCATATTTATCCAATGAGACAATGTATTGAATGACATCAACCACTTGCTCATCAACTTCATCTTTGGTTATGCTTGTAACACTAGAGCGATGCAATACAGAAAAGTATTCTTTTCAAGGCAATAATGTCATGTACATTAAGGTCCACAGCAGCCGTGGTGCGACTCATGACTATACTTCTTACATTCATTCCTTGCACATTTCTTGACTCTGTGACAAAATCTGTGATCTCAAGCGTTCTGGAGAGAGATTTTGCATCTACCAATCCCATCACTAGCACTTCTATTGTCCCAAATTATGATCTTACGGAGTCAAATAGATTGGAAGAAATTTTCTGAATAGTAGTACAATAATAGAAATTACCAGAATGTGCAGGATCTTCTTTCACCAGTGTATGGTTACTTATCACCACTCGAAATGGACCAATGATTCATGAACTAGATCACGTCCTTTGTATGGAAGAGATTTGACTATCGACTGCCCGACCATCGAGCAAAAGCCCACTATCAGGACTTGTATGTACGGATAACATCGCGTATAACTGCGCGGCAGAGGGGACAGTGGCCGCCGCCCTTACCTCTCCATTGCTGAACTGCACATTCGTAACACATGCACATGTGGCCACACATGTACAGAACACTGTCTATTGGCCTCTCGTAACAAATGGTACATTCAGTTCCTCCTCCAGTCGCTGCAGTCATAGTGTCCCAATGTGCCATGGTGCTGGTTGAATCCAAGGTAGAATAAGAAGTAGCAGACACAGGCTGCAAAAAGAAGAAATTTATAAACTAAAATAATTCAATAAATTTCAATTTTAAATCATATTCCTAACCAATATCACAGAAATGTGATTTACTGGTTAGTTCAGTACTACTTAATTAAAATAAATTCAAAATGTATGTGAAAATTAGCTGCAGATTGCTAAGCTAAACAAATTTAGTTCATATTAGGTACATTTTCTTCAATAAGAAATTTCACAGAATGAATAAAGTTAAAAAAAATATCCAGACTTTAACAAATCCAAATTTTGGTCATAATCATGGTACTTCAAAAATCTAGTAATGTTCTATAATTTTTTCTTTGCTTTATAGGAAAGTAGACTACAATATAAAATTTTCACTCTTAAGTTATAATGGTCTCAAATTTTTAAAATATATCAACAAATTTTAACACATTTACACCAAATGTTACATCAATTATGTTTATTTTTGGAATCAGTGATTCCAAATCAATAATGTAAAAGCACCTTTCAAATACTGTCGCTTAAGAGAGTTAAGAGAAATTCAATGTAAGTGTGGCTCACCTCAATGTAAGTGTGGCTGTATGTGGAAAGCAGTGTGCCCGAGGATGATGGTTGCAGCTCCAACGAGTGTGGGGGTGGAGTAGGGGCAGGACCTCCATGGACATGCGTCGCATTGCCGGACCCTGGCATCATTTGGTTGTGCTGATTCTGTTGGTTGAGGTAGTTGCTGTGAGCAGGTGGCAGATTCACCACAAGTACTGTGCCGCCACCGACCGCCGGTTGGTACTGCACCAGCTCTGCGGCCACCGCCGCCGCGGATCCTCCGCCCGCGCCGCCACCTCCGGCCGACGTCGTGGTGGGAGGCGGAGGTCCCGGCGCCGGGATGCAGAAGCGTTGCTGCGGGGGTGGTGGTGGAGGCGCGCCGTGAGCGTGGGGATGGGGATGGGGCGGGGGACCGACGCCGATGTCGCCCGCGACAGCAGAAGACACGCCGTTGCACGAAGGCAAGTTGACGCGCAGGCGCGGGGGTTCCACCCCCGATCCTCTGAGCACCGGCGGACACCCCGTGCGCAGCTCCATCACGCTGCCGCAGATCCGAATCTTCTGTGTGCTTCCGTACACGTCCAGGAAGGCCCACAGCTGCAGAGTTTGGTCCACGTGCATGAAGACGACGGGCGCGCTCCCGTTCTTAGAGAACTGCACTTCACCTAGAGATGGCAAAAGCAACATTTTGCTTAGAACAAAAACCACAAACATCTGTTCGATGTAATGTCATCCATTCTAAACCATAATTTTTTTAATCCCATCGACATTAAAGTCAAAAAATTTTTTTTGATTGAGATATGTCACGGAAAAGAGTACCCCACTGTACAATTACTTAGTCACCATTTTCAATTTCACCAAGATAAAAAATCATTTGGAGCCATTTACCTGTATGGGTGACGCAGAAGGTAAGTTCATCCCCTCTCTGTGGACAGCTGGCGACGTCCTTGCTGACCACCCAATACTCCTGTCGATCGAGAAGGTTGTCCGAGTCGTCGGGGAGCTCACTGCCTTGGATTGACGCAGGGTCGCATGACGTCAGACCGAACGCCAAGGCGCCCACGTACATAGGTTCGGTCGCCATGACCTAGTGGCACAAGACGGAGAAAGTGGAATAGCGAACGGTTCTCCGGAGGAGACGAGAAAATAACTCATTCACCGAGAATGTGGAATTCGAAACATATCAGATACGACAATTTGATTTGTCCTTATTTATCAACAATAAATATTAACAAAATTTTAAAAAATCTCACCTGAATTACTAGCTTTTCTCCAAGTTGAATTGGCCTCGATGTGAATACGTAACCGTGGCAAAATTCAGTGTCTGTTCTGCTTGCGATACAACGGTCATTGCTCAGTCGTATATTTCGACCTCTCGTACTGAAAAAATAAAATTAATACGTCAAAACGTTGTTTATGTAAAGGAGATAAGATACAGTCGTTACCTTTCATTTTCTTCTTTCACTAATCATAAATTTAACATTTTCTATTTCTCTAATAGTTATTACAAAATTCACAGTAATATTTTTCTTAAATTTATTTTTAATAGTTAGAAAAAAACAATCGCTGGGCGTCACGGCCAACAAAATAGGTATAATTAAACTAAAAGGTCAAATTGAAAGTGTTCCTGCAACAGGCTCTAACAAAAACCATAGGGATTCACCAAAAAAATATAGAGCTCCGAAAATTAATTGGCCTCATCAGAAGAATATAGGTACTACGGTTGCTTTGACGCCAGGATAAATCCATGACTATTAATAACAAGTTAGGAACAACCGAAGTCTGTCTGGATGTTAAGGTTCGAGTAAGAATCCTCTCATGACCGCATCGGGTCGTGAACCCTAGTTGTAGAGTTAGTACCTCAGTCGTTCCCCGAACCACATTTACTCCTAGCTTTATAGTGAAAACGCTGTAGGAAAAGCAACTTACCGATGGAAAGGTAAGGGCCCGAACACCGTCCCGGGCTGCTGCATCTGCTGATGCTGCGCCAATTCAGGGTCTTCCGCCGCCACCGCCGCTACCGCCACCACCACCCCAGGGACAGGTCTCTGCCCTTGCTGCTGCGGGGGCGGAGGCAACTGTTGGGACTGTTGGATGCTGAGTGCATTCAGCGACGGCACGATGAGCCTGTCCACGTCGGGGCTGGCATCGCAGCTGGCCGCCGCCGCCAAGTTGCGGCGCGAGTTGTTGAGCTGCAAACGGGGATCCACCAACTCGATGGCCGTCGAATTGCCATACACGTCGATGATGGCCCACAGCGGACCGCGGGTCTCCACGCCGCTGAAGAACAGCCCTTTCTCTTCGCCGTTAATGCCGAAGTACACGTCGCCCGCCTGAGTGACGTAGTAGAAGAGCACCGTGTCGCGTTCGGCGAACCGTTCGGCCAAAGCCTTCGCCCAATAGCCGGGCTTGTTCGTGAGGTCTGCAACAGGAGCGTTCAGAATCAATATCCGCATACGTTCAAGAGAGTTATGGCTTTCGGTATAAAATGAATAAAACAGGAGTATCACCACAGTCTAATATCATAGTCACCACATACCACACAAATCCCCTATGCTGGTCTTGCAGATAGCGACGGTAATGCAGTGATACTTGCTCACCACTTGAAGGCGCCACAACCGAGTTGCAAGTTTTTGTTTTTATTGTCGCGACTCTATGATATTAGACTGAGGTATTACATTAAATGAATGTCCTAAGTCATACATTTTAATTACTATTTCAACACTGCCCTATACTTCATAATCAAGTAATTATGGTATTCTGTTATTCATAACAAAGTAATTATTTATCTTGTGAGTCCTTAAGAGAAAGCGTAGTTTCTGCGTGTCGTATTTTAAGAGTAGCGATGCAGCAGATGAGATAATGAACGCGTCTACACCCGAGTAAATTTAAGACCTACGTATAACACGCCATTTTAAAACCTAAGTATTAATCACTAATAGAACGGGAGGAAGGCAAGTTGCCAAGTTGATGTTCTGGGTCGTGAAGACTTCTGGAACGCGGCACGCACAAAACACATCGGACGCACCCCTCCGGTCTTTATTTAGTAACGCTTCTTTTATTTTTCAACGATCGTCCAGAAATACGAAACACAATAATCCAACCGCAGCACAAAACACGCGCGCGCATCTTCCGACTCCGCAGACCCTGGAGATGGTACACGTCCTAAGAACTCCGTCGGGATTAAGTGTGACCTTCCAGAGATTTATGGCAGATCATTTCCTAAGCAATTTCCGCCTCACGACAAGGAGAAGGGGTTGGTTGCCATGGAGACGCACGAATGTCAAGCTACGAGAACACTGTCCTCTGATTCCCCTTTACGTTACAAGTAGTTACTTGGTCCACACACGTGCCGAATGCAATTTTTCCCACTTAATTTGTTTGATATTTAAATTTTACCGCTATTACGATTAGGTTTGCGGAATAAATTAATAAATTAAAGATAATTCAGATTAGAATAATTTGGTAGGTTAACATTCGTGGCATTTCAATGATTTTAGAAGAAGAAGAAAAATCAGAAATATGTTCTTTGCAATTTTTTGCCTATCAAGTGCGAAATAATATTAATAAGCGCGGTGTTTTATCATCGAGAAGAAATGAAAGAAGACAAATCTTGAAGTACCTACCTGGACATGCGTATTTTGGAAGCCCATATCGTAGGTTGTTGGGGTCATTGCACGTAAACCCAAATCGGATGACTCCACTCCAGTTGTTGGAAACTTCTAGGAACTTGACACAAACCTGAGAAAGAGAAAGCGAAAATTCCTTGTAATAAGGGAAAGGAAGGCGATACCAACAAATACTGGTAAGTTTCCTCATTAAGTTTCTGGAACAATTCAAATATTTTTATCAAAAGGTAAGAGTAATTCCACTAAGTTAACGCACATCCATAAGCAAGGTAATTTTCAATGAGTGCCATTATCAAATATGCGTTAAAGTTTAAATACACAATAGAGTATCTATTTTCCTAACTGGGATGTCCCAGAAACGCTCTAAAGTAAGTCGACTCTAAAGTAAGTCGACTCTAAAGTAAGTCGACTCTAAAGTAAGTCGACTCTAAAGTAAGTCGACTCTAAAGTAAGTCGACTCTAAAGTAAGTCGACTCTAAAGTAAGTCGACTCTAAAGTAAGTCGACTCTAAAGTAAGTCGACTCTAAAGTAAGTCGACTCTAAAGTAAGTCGACTCTAAAGTAAGTCGACTCTAAAGTAAGTCGACTCTAAAGTAAGTCGACTCTAAAGTAAGTTTATCCGAATTTGTTGTCATCAGAGACATCGAATAGGAACATCGGAACCGATACGCAAAAAATAGAGGATCTTAAAGCGTGAGAAAAAACAACGTTCTCCTAAGATCGCGTGACCTAAAAGCCAGCGTAGCGCGGCGATTGAAGATGAACTCCACACTTGCCATTTGCAATGGAGGAGAGAGCGAACGTTGGCTGGAGATCTCCTCTAGGAGACGCCCAACGCGCTCGAGTGACTCACCTGCCCCAAAGCCATCACGGAAGACTTTCGTCACTCGCGGATCCTAGAGAAATGGTTTATTGTCTCGACGTACACGATCAAACGATGTCCGCGTGACCTCCATAAGGCTTTAGAAACCCCTTGGGGACTCCTCACAAGTCGGATTGCGTTCAAGGGAGAAAAATATTGACGAATTCAGTGTTGACCAGATATTCTTCTAATGATTGGTTTTAAAAGTCTCGCTGACAAAGATCGCACCGTAAAAAGGAGAAAAAATGTTTTTCGTGAGTTTCGAAAAAAAATTGTTTTGTACGTATTGGGTAGTATAGATAATTGTATTACGACACGGTGCACATAATGCAAAAAGAATGAACGCAATGTATGACAGACATTCCGACAGTATCGTAAATTGCCTTAAATCATTTTGTACTAAACTGAAGAAAATTTTCCAGACTAAGCCCCTCAGAAAATAAATTCTTGGAACAGAACATAACTTAAATGTGTTGATTCTAATTAAGTCGTTATTCATTCACACAATGGCTTATATTGAAATCGCGATATTTCCAGTTGATACACTTAAATAAAACAAACATATATATTGTTTTCAGTTTACATTAGTCTCCAATAATATTCATTTACGATCATGGGAGAGGATTTCGTAGGCGCAGGTGACTCACCTTCTCGGCCACCTTGATGGGTCGACTGCTGAAAGTGACGCCCTTGCAGAAGCTCTCTGCTCTTTGGGCCACGGTGCCGTCTCGCGAGACGCGGATGTTGTCTCCGTGCACTTGGTGGAAGAGGATCGGCGGCAGATTGTTGGTGCCTCCGCTGCTCCCCGAGCGAGGCGCTGGAACACGCAAGGGATGACCACATCATTAATACACCGCCACGGCACGAGAGGATGGCACAGAAATGTTACAACCAAGGTAATCCAAATTAAAAGGTAAACAAGATGTCTTTCAGATAATACACAACGGTATTTATTTATTACTTGTCTTTTGGCGACGCTCAAGCCATGAGGTCTGCTCTTCCACTTAACGGTAATTGGGGAACACATCGTACCGAACTGACATTTATCTGGCGTAGGCGACGGAAATCCCAGCTGAAAAACCTCACCTAGTTCGGCCGAGCAGGGTTTGAACCTACGCTCTACCGTTCAACGATATCATGGAGGCAAAGGCTCTACCACTAGACTACCCGCTGTCGGTGGTAGATGATACATAATTCGATATGGGACCTACATTCAGAGGAAGGAAAAGATTTCTCCATACCATTGTATGTGACAATCCAACATTGTAGTGTTCGAACAAGGTTGGGATGTCATATCCAAAGGTCTGGAGAAACCCTTTCCTTTCCATGAATTTGGATCGCACGTCGAATCCAACGGTAATCACATCCAGCGTGTTTTCTCAGTGTAGACCACAAATAGGAGGTAGAGTGATTCCGGTGGAGTACATACAACGGAAAAGAGGATACGCCACAATTCGTTCCTTTTATATCTACACGCACACTCTTACATAGAACTCTACGCCGAAACCGTAAATCTCTGAAACGGTTTTTCCCTTCCTTCCCTTTTCTCATAACTCAGAAGCCTACTTCCCGAGAAACGCGGGGCGCAGGAGAGGAAGAAATAAAAATCTGATTGTGTCGCGAAATACGAAGAGAGAAGTAAGGATGCAGGACACGTCGAAGGAACCGCGTGCGACACTTAACGACTCCGCCGGCCACATAGCGAAGCTGCGGGGCATTGCACAGATCCGTTTCCATGGGAAAGCGTGAGGTCGGCCGAGGCATCCAGATTCCAGCCCACTCCGTTGTACAACCAGAAGGGAGGTGAACCTACGAGGCGGACTACGGGGCGAGGGGTGGTGTCGTGAAGAAGGTGATAGACGCGAATCACCCCACTGGAAACGCAGAGCACGTCCGACCTACTGCAATCCCCCAACTTCCTCGTCGGCTTTGTAACTTTCAACGAAATCATTTCGCTGGCAGACTCTGAAGGAGAAATGAAGGGGACACTAGGGGAGAGAACGTAGGGGCGTGAAGAAGAATACTTTACTGTCCTCATCGGTTTTCAGTGAGAGGCGTTCTGGCTCAAATTATGTAACTTCAGGATGAGGGATTTTGAAGTTCTCTCCACAGGACATTGCAATCACTTATTCTTTTAAGTCATAGACCCAAAATTAATAATGGTTGATGAACAAAAGAATAGAGTTAAAAAAGCGTGGTTTTTCAGATGTACAAATAATAGAATTTAACTTAAATTTCTTGACGTTGATTCGAAGAACCTGTAAATTTTTGAGTTAGTTCAAACATACGTGATATCAGTTCACTCATAAAGGATGTTTCAACTAACATCTCACGAATTAATACTTCCATCATGGAGAGAGTACAAAAAGGGCACAAAACGGCCCAGAGAAAATTTGAAGAGGAATTCTGGATTGAATCTAATGCTATTAGCGAGAAGAAGCCATAAAAAGGCGGAGTCCAGATGAACCGAACGACTTCCGCACTGGAAGCGATTTGTTACGAACTGGTCGGCTGCTGTCAAGGTCAAGGAGGAAGCTAAACTGCTACAGGAAGAAGAGGGAGGAGTGATTCAGACGCGATAATGCGGATAATTACGTGCTCTTCAAAAGAACCGTCCGACGAACATGAGACATTGCGAAAGGAAGTGGTTTACTATAATTTGTCAAATAACAGGTTTCAGTATCACGTATTTTGAAAACTTTAAAAGAACTATAAATAATTCACTTACTCTACTGATTATGGACTAATGGGAGTAGAAACATGAATATTTGAGAGAAAAACAAATTACATTTGGTCTGAAATTTATCTTTTACTTATACATTCGTAGAGAAAGATATTACGTAATAAATGAAACTTCCCGCCACTAGAAAAATTACGATTGTGCCTCTACAAAGTATAAAATAGCGCTTATTATTACATTTAATAAAGTAAGTTTTAGTGAATAAATTACCAAGAATATTTATAAATAGATTAGGTCATAAATAATAGAACAAACCATACACCAAAAGGATATGTTAAGGTAATGAAGTTTTAATGTTACTCCATACATCTTACCTTCCTACCCATTAAAAACGCAACAGAGAAAATCTTATAGAATATAACACGTAACAGATAAATTAATGAAGTATATCCGTTTGTATATTCATTCGCAATCTATTTAAATAAATTGTTAAAAATTTACAACCTTTATAAGGACGAAAAATAAAAATAATATTCGCCTTTACGAAGGTCGTAAATTTTTAACTATTTATTTAAATAGATTACATAATGGACGTTAATAGTAGTCGAATTCATTCGTAATGTATAAACGAGATAATCTCTCTCGCCTAAATCATCCACCAAGCAACATGGTAATTCTCCGTCAATAAACAGAGATTGGAAACGAAACAATGATACAAGAGACGCGGGGAAGAGTATCGCGGTTGCTCCTGACAGCAGTGCGAGAACGAGAGAGGGAAGGGGTATGGCAGAGAGCGCGGTGGCGTCCGAGAGACGAGGTATCAATGAACTCCGTGGGAAGCAGCTCCGAGGCAGCGGAGGTTCCCAGCTCACCTCCTCCTCCCCCTCCCCTACCTTACTCACCCCCACCCCATGGCAACAGACAGCAACAGAGGCCGCTCGCCACAGACGGACGCGATGGCAATGCCACAACAGGCAGGCATCGATTGAACGGAATCATACGCCTTCTTCGCGCTACTGACGGGCTCCTTGAATTACGATCCATCATGTGTTGGATATGTGTACAAACGAAAGGGACAGACAGGTGTTTAAGACACTGATATGCAAAACCACCGGAAGACCTCTCGGAGACGAAATATTTATCACTCAAATGAAAGAAAATAATTTAAAAAATTATTTTAAAAAACCTTTGTCACTACCCCCCAGTATTAATTATCAGTCGTTTCTGCTCTCGTTGCCTTCATTATCAATGCTCCCCATTACAGATTTTCTTTTTTACGTGTTCATTTACTGCCTCAGTTGTCACAAAATTAAACTAAGTTTGCCAATAGAAGAAATCAAGAAATAACTTTTTTTGGGGGGGGGTTGGGGGTGTATGCATTACACGGATGAATAAATATGCGTTCTGGACATTGATTCCTTTATACACTAGCATAACCAACCACTGTAAGGTTGTTCAACTTGATCCGAGGATGTGTGTCAAATCCGGATAGGTGAGGAAAGGTTTGCATAACTTGCTAATAAAAACTAAGTAGAAAAAGTTTCAGGAAAAATTTCAATTATTTTTCATGATTAAAACTTAAAACTAAAATTCTCATTCTTAAAAATATTTAATTATTGAAAACAAATTCTCAAAATCTTAATTTTTGACGTAAGACAGCTGTTACATCGTACACGATACTCCCACTGAGAAAACAATACATGTGTGGATTGAATGGATTCGAATTCGGAAGGAAGTTTCTCCAAACCTTTCGATATTACATCCCAATCTTATAGTCCGGATACTATAATGTCGGGAAGGGATGTCCCATCGAAATGTTAGGAAGTCACATCCAAAGGATTGGAAAAAAAATCTTTCCTTCCTCTGAATTAGGATCTCGTACCCAAACCTGTTCTGCAAGAGTACAGTTTTGGTAGTTCTAAAATAAAACCGTCTGTAATTCAAAAGGACCGATAAAACTGAAGACAGATCCGATGAAAAAAAGAATATTAATTAGAATAGTATTATTAAAAGAGAGAACGTTATGTATCATAGGAAAGAATCCCCGCTGAGTGTAGGTGAAATGAACATGGTAGGCGTGGACAGCCGGCGCGTGCCACGAGCGGGCAAACAGCAGCTGCGCACTCCTCTGTTGCTGCTGATGGGCGCTCGACGTGAGGGGGTGGGGGCGACAGCGAGCTCGTCGAGCGCCCACATGCGGTAACGACGGCAGCAGGGCGTCCCCAACCAGTCGCCTCCGTCATACCCCCCTCGAAGCGGCGTGGTGGGGGCGGGGTCGGAAGGAGCCACGTGCGGGATCCTGCCCACCCCCGAGCACAGCCCACTCGACACAGATGCAGCTGTCACAGGGAGCAACGCTCGTTAAAATGCACCCGATACCACATACGTGCTTGCACTGCGTTGCTGCACACTGAGCAACTATTACAGCATAAGCCAGGTGAGGTATGTTTTCAAGGCTTGCGCTTGGGGATTACAGTCGCTATGAGAGAGAAGTCCAATCTTAAGGACACTTCCCTTTAAAATCTCGCAACAACTCTTAGGACATGGATCGTTTGCAATGGAGATGCTATCCACGAGGGGGTTACATCTTTTGTTATTACGAACACTCAATAGAAATGACCAATTGATACGAACTGTCAAAATTATGTGTTATTTGTAAAATAAACACAATGAATAACTATTTATAATCAAATTTACTAACTGTAATGCTACACACAACGAGATCGAATTGTGCAAATCTGTAGACCCCTTTCTTTAGAATTAAAATAATGTCATTCATAAGCGACTTACAAAGTTGTGTTGGGACTTTAGTAAGTTATTCTACAAACTTCAACTGGTTATGACGATTTTAATCTTTTCTTCGATGTCAACACTCAAATTGTCACAGCATGGCTGCAAGGGTCCTTTTCTCCCAATTTGGAATTACCATCTACTTGAAAGACTCTAGTCCACTGTTCCTGAGAGAAAGAGCGAGCACGAAAACGCCCTTTACCGAGCCGGAGCACAAACAAGAAGTGACAAGCGAGTAAATGAAGTTTTAGAGATCAAATTAAATTTAAACTTTTCAGCTGAATAGAAGTTAGTCTGGCGGCGATTTCGTCTTTCATCATTGTCTCGTCATCTTTCGAAGTTAATTCCACAAACTTTGACAATGCGTGCCTCGCATTCACGACGAAAAAAACAAAAACAAACATGATTCGACGTCACCAGATTCTCAACTCTCAAGAATAAGGCGACATAAAAAACATCGGAGGAAAGTCGTCAACGAAGCACACAACTCACAAAACTGTTTGGAGTTATTCCGAAAAAGAAAAAAAAACTTTTGACAAAGCTTTCAACATGACGCCAGAAGGCGAACGGAGACCGCTGAGCTTTGGGGGAACAACAGATGACGAAAATGGAGGTTCCAGCAACAGCATTGTAGCCTTCTGGTGGACGAGACGCCGCCATCTGGATGAAGAAGGGAGACACTTGGAGCCCTTCGTGCAGATACCGGGGCGTCCAGGAGGGGAGAGCGCGTGATGATACGCACGGGACGAGCGTCGTAATTCGTCCTCATCGATCGCTGCTATCTCTTCGTTAGTTCTCCTCCGCCAACAATTGAGACCAAGACGCGTCGCACATCGAGGCGGCACCAGCTGCTTTCCAGCGAAACACTGACAGTATGTGTCGCCGTGATGGCGAAGGGGTTATTTGCCCCAGGTCCCAAGAAATATGCCGCCGTGATAGAAGATCATTTTTAAAATAACTATCCAATAAAAAAATTATAAGGTTCGGATAAAAACAACTAATTTGTCGCTTTTGATCTCTGAAATTTCATTTATGTATCATCTTATCCTCATCACTAACTGCTATGTGGGATAAACCCACTAAATGTGTATTCAAGAAAGAATTTAACAAGGGAACTCGCCGAAGATAAGTAAAAAGTTGTACCCAAAGTATACTATATTCTTGGAGTTCAGAAAGGCATTAAGTTTTAAGGCTATTGAGGAATAACTTATTTCATTCAACACAACCAAAATCACAGTTGTTTTTTTCATCGTATCAACGGATCGGCGAAGAAGATATTTTAATACTATAAATAGCATTTAAATGTGATATGATTGTAAATTATTAAAATGCTTCGTATTTAGTCTTCGGTTTCAGTATCGCGAGTGTGCCACATGCATTGTCACCGGAATGATAAAAGTGATATGAATGTTTCTAGAAATGTATCCATTATTTCTTCAGCGTAAGAGGAATGTAGAATTCAGAGTGTTTGTCAATTCGTGTCGATTTCGTAAATCCGTTATGTCATTTCTAAACGCTTTCATATTTCACTAGAGTATTCTTTTCAATATGTGTAATATACTGAAATGAAATATTTCCTTTTACGAGGCATACAAGAAGAAAGCATTACAATGTAAATAAATATTTGGAAACAATTTAACTGTAACGCACTGTTGAGTATTGCAGCCGCGAAACGTGACTTCCAAGTAAAAGATAAAACGCTCTTTCTTATAAATGTGAAAACCTTGTAACAAATCACCCCTCCAAGTAGATGAGCTCAGCGCTTAATATGAATGGATAAAATTTTATAACACCTCCTCTTTTCGAAGATTTATTTTCCGTTTCATCCAATGAAGTTCCATCTTATGAACTCGAAACTTTCCCGAAGACGAAAAGTTGGGTCTTCGATTACCATAACAATGAAAAGGGGCCTCGGTGCCCGACCCGAAACGGGGGGAGATGAATGCGGTTTGTATTACTCCAACCGAAAGAGGGGAAGAAAAAAAAGGGAAAATGGAGAAGGCGACCCACAACGACTCGCGCCTCGGGATTTACGAGGGCAGCCGCCGCGAGGAGAAGAAGAAAGACAACGACGTGAGAAAAGGACAATGAATACAGATGCTGCAACGGTGAGAGATCGCTGGGGAAACCCAGTATCGTCCTCGGAGGAACTGTTACATTTTAATTGCGTTGCACTGGTAGTACAAGTGCATTTACGGCAATTTAACTAAACCGAAATCGTAAATAAATACGTTGTTTCCATTGCGAAGTAGGGTATTAAAGAACTATACTCTTGAAATATTGATAAGGAAGGAAATCGAAACAAAACTGAACTGAACGAGAATCACAGCAACGAATTTAGTCAGCAGATGTTATTAATTTAGAATTTTCACACACTTAAAATCTATTGATCATGTTAGATAAATTCACAAATAAATGTTTATCGATAGCTATCTCTACACTCATTTCACAGGCCAGAGAAATCTGGGTGCTAGAGCTAATATTTGGTGGACGTAGTCGTTGGATAACTTAGAAAAGTGAACCTTCACGTACAATGGTTATCGTTTAAGTTTCTACAAGAACAATGAAAGAAAAAAAATCTAATCGTCTTCATGTTTTATTAGACGCATTAGAAACAATTTCGGAAACACTTTTTTCCGATCTTCAGATGGTTTCTCATGGAGCATGATTAAAATCTCTGGAACGCATTTGTTGTTTGCTTTCGCCTGCAGCGTCGTTGATGTTTTGGTCGCTGCGTGCCGCGTGTCCGCTCGGCGTCGACGCGCAACCAAAATTCGTCGCGCCGTATTGATTACGCAGACACCGGGGGGATAGGGGAGACGAGGACTGGGAAGAGTGGGCTGAAGGGTGAGGTGAGGCAACCGCGCGCGTGGACGTCGACGTCGACGCCGCCGCCACCCAATCGATACAAGCGTCGAGAGAGCGCGCGGCGGCGTCCGTCAGTCAGCTGAGAGCGAACAACGCGTCACGCGGACAGACACCGACACCACGGATTCGCTAGCGTCACTTCGAACACACAACACATCACACAAAAAATTTCAAGACACTAGTTCGCTATACAAAGTCACTCACCGAAAGAAAAATCCTGGGCGTAGAACGCGACCACCATGACTGCGCTCTCTGCCAAGTGTTACTGACAATACACCAGCCGGAGATTGCGGCCCGTACAAGGTAATCAGCCTCCCCCTCACACAGAGTTTATCCGAGTCCCCGGATACGATATTCTCCGTTGACTGAGAAGAAATCCGTGGAAGTCACTGGAGCGAGCGGGTGCCGACGTCGCGTGCCTTAATCATCCAACGTCACACGAAGACTAAACGAGAGGGCGTCAGGCACATGCCAGTAGTCACCAACGGCCGAAATGTTCTCTCTCGATGACGTCAAACGGCTTGCCCAGACGGTGACGTCACCTCATGCAGCGGTCGGTACCTCCGCAACGGCAGTCGTTCGCCTACTAACAGATCTCTACTTGTTTTCCGTCGTCTTTACTCCGATACGAGGTTGGAGGTCTCGCATTGACTTGGGAGCGCTGACGCCTGGCGGAAATACGAGGACACGCGAGGAGGGGATACACGAATGTCGAGGACAGGAGTCGGAGAGGGAGGGGGCGAGGACAACTTTAGACTCATCTGCGAGGACGCAGGCAGCGAAAGGAGAGAGTACTTTGCACAAAATACTTTGGACTTTGACACCGGGGATTCGCAGATAAGAATGATGTCACAGTAATTCATTAATTTTGCGCTCGTGGCATCTGACGTTGGTAAGCTCTTTCAAGAAATAGTTTAAACAAAATTTACAACATTCCACTGAACACTCCTAGTAAAATAAAATTTATTATCTGGCTAGAAATTACGTCACCTATGACAACGCAAAAATTGGACACGTTTCGTTAATTATGCAAGTTGCGTTAAGCCGTCATTCCCGGAGGTAAGATAAGTCTTGGAACGCAGCAAGATAGAAAGTGCTGGCCCCTCTGGACAGCCACAGGAACTGCCAGGAAGGACCACGGGCAGCGCGCAGCCCCGGCGACTTCAGCGTGAGAACCCTATTTCTCATTTGCATTTCCCTGCAGTGAAGGAAGACCTCGCGCAAACGACTGAAGCGGCGAACAGGTCACTGAACTCGTCCATCCCGACGATTGACCAAGTGCAGGGATCCTTCGGGTTGCCAAACCACACATAACCTCCTCACAACTCATATCCAAGTTAACATTTTACAGTAAGAAAAAAAAAGAAAAAAGATTACCCCAATACTTTTGCACGTATCACCAGCAAAACGTTTCTTTCAAAATTTGTCACAAATATTAGGCATCCAGTTGGCCAACGAAGCCCGGACGAATTCTCATTTGAAAATATTTCGTAGCAACACAGCAACTCGATCACACATACTCAACGGATTTTCGTCCATCATAATATAATGCAAGGATATGAGACTATTTTCCCCACGAGAAAAAAATCTCAATAAACAAAACAAAAAAGATAGTGCTTCAATATTTTAATTTAATTTTATATTCATTTAAGTAAGATGCAAAAGAGTTGGAGAACGAAGTGCATGTTTTAATATGCCTTACAGACGTCAAAGTAAGGCGCAGGTCTGGGAATAAGAAGTCCTGGACAACTGAACGAGTTTACAACCCAACACGTTGTCTGCCTGAGGGGGAATTGTCCTACACACGCACCCACTAACACGCTGGCCCCTAACGTTGTGAATCCAATGTTAGTGGTGCACTGGGCGAAGCAAGAAAAAAATTAGGACTCAACGTACTATGACCAGAAATAATTCAATCTAGATCGTAACAACGCATACTACAATATGGGTGTTTCTATGGAAATGGGGAAATTTGCGATTCACAAAGGAGTGAGGTCCATGAACAAGCACTTCATGTTTTCAACGAGTGTACACAAAATAGATGAGGTTATTGAGCAATGAAGTAGGTTGCATTGGTTTCGGCGGGGATACAGAGAGATGCCACCACATCAACCGCTCCTGTAGGACCATCTTTACCATGACAGGCGTGAATTTAAAAAAATATCAAAGGAGTGGGAAATGAAATGACGAAGGAGTGAGTTAACAGTCGTAAATAAATCATGTGTCATGCACATTGAATCTGATTCTTAAATGACCTAATTCATTTGTATCGATATATGATAGCCAAAAAATTAAAAAAATTCAAACCTAACTGGATAGGGTGTTTTGGACATATATTTGCCAATTTCTGTAGAAAAACCCATATATTTATTTATAGTATTGACTGTTGAGGATATGACCGAGAAGATAGAAATCAAAATAAGTTGCGGAAAATATAAAAAATTATGAGTCAAGAAAATGACAAATGATAGGAAGAAGGAAAGGTGTTGTAGCGGAGGAGGAGAAAGCGGAAGAAGTCAAGTGGTAAAGGTCGTCGTCTGTATGTCCCTCCCACGCAGCGCGCGAGTGTGTGTTGTTAAGAGAGCTTCCTTCCCACGCCACAGCAGAGGTTGCTGCGGCGGCGCGCCACCCGAGGAGAATCGCGCTCATTCATCCACAGTCCAAGTGGATGGATACGCGGATGCTTCATGGCGCAGTCCAATTGATTACTCACGGCCATTTCATTGCGCAACTTTTTTCAACACGCATTCATTCATTCTACTAGATGATTGTTTTGATGTTTTCCATCGAATTAAATAATTTGTTAATTTAGTAAGTGGAGGGCGGGGGTTGCGGACTCAAGCTCCCCATAAAATAAATTAATTTTGGTACGTAGGTCTATTATTTACATTAAAAAGATTTTCTTACACATTCGTAAATGGCCTTAAAATACACTTATTTCCATCAAATTCTCCAATTTTTCCTGGATTCATTACAAGAAATCAGAATTAACGATATCACTTTCTACAAGTATCTAGTGAATTAGCCGTTTGTCCTCCACGAGGTCAGACGTTTTTATATAAAATCTTGACAAATTATTTCAACATTATTACGACATAGGTTGCACCAAATTGAACGTAAAAATGTGAGACTAAGATTAATATTTCATCTACCGAAAGCAGCAAAGAACTCTCACTTCACTCTACCACGTCACAAGTTAATACCCCGCATTCGACCTTCAATCGAAGGATTCCCGAAGACCGTTACATGAGCTGTGGACAGTGGGGGTGAGGCTGGCACGTGCCGCTCTCTACAGGGGGTGGACGGGCGAGTGGCGCGCGCGCCGACGCAGACAATTCTGCGCGCCGGTCGCTGGAGCGGGTGGACGGGACGGCCACTGGACGCACACCCAGCAGCGATCACCGTCGACGACGAAGCGGCCGATGCTGCTGCTTCATCGATGCGCAGTTGTCGCCGCGTTGCCAAGCAACGTCCAGTGTCCGCCAACTCGCCCCTCGCCACAGCGGCGTCGGAATGCGTTGCGAGAGACCTCGCTCGCTCGGACACGAGATTCGCAGAGGAGCACACTGATATTGTCTGGTGCTGACGAAGTTCTGTGGTTATGAGAGATATTACAATCACGACGTCTCCCAGCACCTAAGCATGACGACTATATTTCCACGAAAATTTCGAATATATTTCAACGAAAATGTCGTAACCACTCAACTAACAGCCGATCCCATCCTGAAAATGTCGGTACCACCCAACCCCATCCTGTCCCGGGTTTTCCTCCATACAGTGGCGGATTTTCCATAGACGGGACTGCCATTTAATTACTTTATTATCATCAAATTTTTGAGTCCACTTTATATTTACGACTCATTTTGGAATAATAATTTTTTTTAAAAAAACCTAGTTATCAATTTAAGTTGAAATCTGCCACTGCCCTTGGGTCCTTGATCGGAATTGATGGGATGGTCCCTTGCTTGTTCCCGGAGAGTAACTTAGTTTATTATCCCCCACGTGGCCATACGCAGTTTGTACTGCTTTTTTGACAATAAATATAAATTTATTGTTTTCTATTGACAATAAATTTATAAATTGTTTACTGATTTCTGACAAGGTGGCTTTGCAGCTAATAAGTTTGGAGCAGTTGATAATATAGACACAGGACAAGTTAAATCAAATAATTTCACGAGAGAAATTCAGTACATTAAGGAGACATTTTGTAAATAATTTTTCTTTTCGCTCAAATAAGAGGAACTTTTCTTATATAAATAATTTGGGAACGACACAGTGACTGATTTTATGACGATGCGACCCGGATGAAAGAAAATTAAAGCAATAGAAAATTACTAACAAGAAAGCTTAATTTACTAAGTCATTAATTTCCCAAGTTATAACAATGTATCGTTACGTGTGTAAATAAAAGGTATCAAATGATTGGTAAAATTAGACTTGTTCAATTGTGTGAATCAAANTGCTCCGTTGAACCACATTCTGCTTCACTGCCGTCATTATGCATCACTGAGCTCCACCGTGCTCTCGCTGCTCCTACTGCTCTTGTTCCTCCTCCTCCTCCTCCACCACCACCTAGGCGCAGAGCAGCAGACACGGAAAGGAAGCTTACGTTATACCATTCGGGTGAGCGAGCGGCCGCATTTTACGAGGCGCCGGCCGTTGAAATATTAGGGTCGACGAAATGAAAACAAAACGGCAGGCTGCGTTGAAGCGAGCGTTACTGCAGCGGAGGGAATCTAGAGGCGGTGGAGAAACATCTTAGCAAACTATGATGTTCCTTCGTCGTGTAAACGCTCAGAAGCGCTGTGCCACGTGACGTTACGCATGTCGTCACAAGCAATTCTAAACATCTGCTCACAGGAGACACGCCCCATACCACACGAGCGTGATAAAAATATGAGTCCTTTATCATAAGAGAACCTAAGAGTCGTCGTTTCTCGTAACTGTTATATTTACCAAGCGTCAATTCTCATATGCCTTTTGGCGTCAGCTGTCACTCCGTTCTCGCGTCTTATTGGTGGCGTAGAGAGAAACTAAGATTGACGACAAAATCATGTTACCAACTTCAGCTCATTCAAACCACTACGAGAAACTGCCCTTAGTACTTTCCAGAAATACAAGAAATTCCGCGTTTTATTTGTACCCCAGGCGGTACCCTTTTTTTAAATTAAGGGTTCTACATAAACCACGAAATTATGGTGTCGATCCTATTAGTCACGCAATGTGAATATATTTGCTGAGATGTCGAAATTCAAGTTTTCCTAAACTACGTTGATACAACTGAAGTACAAAATTGCAGTTCCAAGGCAGGGACTATAGACGTCAATGGAGCCCAATAGGAAAGGAAACGATATACTATAAGCACTCCCCGATTTTCCGTCTTTTGACGTCATTCGGTCCGGTCTGACGTCATATCAGCTGATGAAACTCGTGAACAATAGCTTCTCTGGGTAGTCTACGTGCATTAAACTGAAATTTCTTCAATACGAAATGAAGCATTCTGATGACGTAATGTTAATCATTTGCAAAGTATATTCTATTCTCGTGTCTTACTCATAGTGGTATTATTAGTGAAAACCCCGTATGTTGAATAGCTGACTTCACGAAATATTCGGTAAAATTTTATTACAAGCAATAGAACATCAGTAGTACATCTCGTGCGATACAAGGGATTTTTTTCGGAGAGTATAAATCACAGAAGTCCGGAAGCACGTTAGTTCCTCGTCAGCGTTTTATCTGTTGGTTTTGCCAGTCGAAATGTTTCGTGCAGGATTCGGGCGTAAGCGTTTCGAAATAAAACATGCAACATCTGGAAGCATATTTTGTACTCTTTCGTCAGAACGAATTTAATTCATAACACAAATGTATATATGCTGAAGAGTATTACTTCGCATCAAATTGAAAAGGTAGGACATACAATAAACTTTATAACATCAATTTCTTAATTTAGGACCAGTATGTGTTAAAAATATTTGTCGTCTACAATGCAATACGTAATAATTACAATTGGTTGAAGGCAAACCCTACCCCAGAAGACAAGATTCCTGAGAAATCAGTATTATCAGGAGAGAGAACGCGTTGGCAAGACAGTCGTCGATAACCCGGAAATATTTGAGATAAGGCCTCCACTCTCGAAATATCATAACCGTTCACAGGAGGTACTTCCACGAAGACAAAGCTTGCCCAACGAAAGACAGCCCAAGAATCAATGCAAAGATGAAAAATTATTGTTTAATTGATGCATTCAAGGGGTTCCATGTATTGAATTGAACTTTCTTAATACTTAATCATTATTTTTTAAAGATTTTTTACATCGCTCATAAACATAAACCAACAATTTTCATGTAGAGATAAAAATCAGGAATTGAATTATACCTTAAGATTATAATGGATGTTTTCAATTCCCATGACGTCACTTCATGAATTTGAGAACAAAATTACAAACAATCACACGATTACAATAAAAGATGTAAGGATTTTCCATATACCTTTTCCCTTTATGCAGAAATGAAATGGTAATTTTCAATTTACAATTAGGCAATTCATTTATCACATCAAAGAATAAAATGCATACAATCTAATTTTAATACACATTTAGGCGGTTCCAATTAACACACATTACGAACTCTGTTGGAAACTGTTTATAAAGAATCACCAGCAGCATAGAAAAATCCAAATTGAAATGTTCAATGTATTATTTATGTATATACATACACACATTAGGTAATACAATGACGTATGCGACGAACCTCAAAACACTAAAGCAAATACACATCTTCAACGTCGTTTACAAGTCATAGCAGTGGAAATGGATCCCCATAACGCCAACCCAGGCCCCAAGGAAGTTCGCGACCTCGCAGCTTCCGGGTAGGCAGATCGGAATAGTGCCGGAAGGCGTAGCTGGCAGGCAGGCAGGCAGGCCGTGACGTCACAATCCACGCTCCGCCAAGGCTACGATGTAGCGTCATCGTCCACAACGTTCCGCGCAGATTCGAACCGACGAAGATCCACCGAACGATACCGAGAACGAAGGATTTTATTCCCTGGAACATATGCCAAAGTCGGGGAGAAAACATCACTGAACTGCAAGGGAACAGATTTTGTTAACTGAGCTATTGATGTAGAGCGAGCATATTCAATAACGAATTTGCACTTTGTTATGTCGCACTGAAATTTCACGCCACACTCATTTCAGCATTTAACCACTTCCACATTTACTTCCTATTTGCTAAGAGATATTAACATCCACTACAAACACTCTTAAGCACTCTCCTATTTCAAGCTTCCGTGTGAAAGAGAGGTGTAGCATTGTTTCTCAGAAGTGGTAGGTACCGTTCTAGGTGTCACGTTCTGTTTACCGAGAAGATTCATTAGTGTGGGCAGAGCTGCGTCATTTGGAGGGCTACCTCCTTCGTTCTTTCGTGTCACAAATAGCCACGATAAATTATGACGAACATGAAAAACAGGAGAAATTTAGTGCCACAATTAAGGCGTAGGCTTTTAAATACAATGCGTAGGATTATAATTTAACACTCAAGTTAAGCACAGTTTGTGAGTGTTCTCCGAGGACATGTTGAGGGGTAAAGGTGTAGTCTGGAGGACCAAAATGTGTAACAAAATACTAGGTATATTTACGTAGAGACAAGCCCAACACTAGTCAAACAAGAACTGGCTCCAAATGTAATCCCTACTAAAGACATAGTGGAAGTACATTGCCTTACTTGAAATTAGAGGGGAACAGAATGAAAGAAAACAGGTGGAAGGTGCAACTTAGCAAAAGAGTGGGGGAGCGGTTGGCCGCGAGAGGAATGGTTGGGGTGGTGGGAGTGGGGAATGGTTGTGGGAGGGAGGGAGGGGACGAAACGGTGCGCAGTGACCTTGAGCCCATTGCGTGCTGAGCGAACGCGCTGGTCGCCGTATAGCCTTCGGCGGTTCCCAGGCCGTAGACCGCGCGCGGTCGTCACGACTCGCACCGCCGCCGCCACCCTCACCTGAGAGATGCTCTCTAGCTCACTCCGACTTTCTATCGCAGCACAGCATCTATCCACTATGACGCATAAGTTATACTATTACTTCATCTCAAATTATAACAATTTTAATAGCTTCAACAACCAACTAACATCTGCAACAATAACAAACAGCTGCTAAGATATGAGAAAACCTCCCCCAAAATCTTATTTATGCCCCAGATCATCACCTGCATTCTCCCATGCCTACATTCGCACACTATTAAATTATTTATCAATTTTCCAATCAATGATTGAACATTCAAACTATTGAAGGTGTCGTTAATGAATCACAGAAGCCTTCGCTATCAAAAGGCAATAAATCTTCTGATCTATGCAGTAAAGAATATAGGGATGGGAGAGAGAAAGCATCGCACTTTTACGACAAGACAACCCCCCCCCCACACACACACACACAATCCTAGTCGGCGCAGAGTTGAGAAGAGCACAGCACGTCATGAATTCAGTCGGTGAGCAATCGATAGGGAACACATGATTCCCCCATCGGTTCATTAGGTCGAATCGTGATCCAAAGTATCCTGTTTTGTATTGACAAGGAACTGTTCCGTAGGGGTCTTCAGGAAGAGTTGTATAGAAAAGATGTCGTTATTTAGTACTCTCTGTTTCGTCAATTTCGCTGTATTTATTAATTTGCGAACATTTCACTAATTTGAGCAACTAGGACTTAATTAAATTTCATTCTGTTAACATCCAAACGAATAGAAAATTCTTGTGACTTTAATTACAAAACTGTGCGAGCCTCAGTATTGCGCTGCCATAAACCCTATGCGGTCTGTGACGCTTGAATCTCGCGACTGACGTCTGCTTCCAGGAACTAAGGAAAATAATGCATTCCGACAATTATAAGACAACTTCTCCGAAATCTATTTTATTTCCTTACACATTTGCTTTTAAAGCTTGCGCTAAATTCCTGAACTGCAACTGACATAAAAAAAAAACATCGACTCGTCTCTTTGACGTATTTATGAGAGTACCAGCGAGATCACACACACGTGAGTGAGCATGCAACTCGCGTTCTCCACGAAGAGACCAGCCATGACGAGACAAGTTGTGACAACATTCCGACGAAGAATGTCCCAATGATTGAAGGTGAACTGTGAGAGGTTCGGAATGAGCCAGCGCACAACAGTGCGTTTGTCGATCACGGCGAGAGAGCGTGGGACGACACACGCAACGCTAGGCAAACTCAGGTTTGTTGATTTTGAGACTCGTTTCCTTTTAACAGATATATTACATAATACCCCACACGGCTTCTCCAGCACATCCGAGTATTTTACACATCCCAACACAGAGAGAAGGGGTTTAGATGTGAGATTCACAATGAGAGGAAGGAAAGTATTTCTTCAAACCTCTTTCGACATTCAATATTTCGACCTTCAAGCATCTGAACTACACGGCTGTAATCTTTTGGAGATATTTTTTTTACATCCAAATCTACAGTTTACGTGTAAACAGGGCAAGAAAACTTGTTTATCCTTATACATACAGCAAAATATATAATATCTCAAAATAAAAAAGTTGTATTATACGAAAATATTAAAATTATCACCTAGACTTTATTCCCATATTTTAGACATTACTACAGCATCCACAAATAACCGCCTTCAATAATTCGTGAACGTACGTAAAAATCCCATCGTCCATAAACCACGCGTCTCCCACGGTCCTTCCAACGTACAAGTATCTTTTTCCCACCGTTCGGGAGAATGGCCGAGGGGCCTCCCAGAGGATTGGGCCGTCGGGGATGACTGATTGCCGCAAGCACACCCTGGCGTTGCCTCCCCACGCCGCTGCGAGGTAGATGACGTAGCAACACTTGCGAAACACGCGGTACTCGCGGGTTTGTTCAAGCACGAGGCGCATGGAAACTACGTACGGATGAGAGGGGAAACTAATTCATAAATCTCCGTGAGAACCACCCATCAGCGAACATTCGATCCTGCAGTTCATTATGAAAACTCGACAGCCATTAAGTCGTAATATGATTTACCTTCATGCAGTACACAATGGTCCAAATTCCTGATCAGAAATTAAACGTACTCCTGGTTGACCGCATTTACTCTATTCTTCCAAAAAAAATCCCAGAATACACAAAAATTCGAAGACGTAAGAAGAAGCAAACCAACTACAGCTGATACATCCAAGAAATAACTACAATTCCATAGACAAATTCCTTCAAAGAACACCAATTTCTGATCATTGTGGTACGCACGATGTTCGGAGAAACTCGCAAAGTCATTACTATTCTTCTCGGAATCGTTGAGCGGTAGAGAAAACAGTGGAATGGGAGAGAGGGAGGGAGGGTGGAGGGCAAAGGTCGGAGTGCGCGAGGATCCTAATTAGAGACGAGCGCTTCTTCGTTCTCATCCTCCTCCGAAAAGTCAGCCTGCTTGCCCGCCCGTACCGCCACAGCCAACCTGCGGACGAGACATCCTCAATCCTCTTGCTCCATAGTGAACACGGAGCGAAACCGCGGCGCGCGCACTGGTTCCCACGGCCGCAGTCTTCCTCCTCGCACACATTCACCAGCTCTCTCTTTCTTCCAGACAGTAGGGATACCACATGATCATGGCCCCGTCTTCTTCAACCTTTACTCAGGAATGAAAAACATCCATGGTGTTCGATGTTGCTATCGAACAGTAAATCATTTTTTTTCTTTTCTTTTCAGAAAATTAAATTCACCAGCCTCTTTTGATACCTTCTGTGTTAGCAACTCTGACGAAAAAGTGGCAGATACTTAGAGATACTAACGAACCTGTCGTAAGAACAGTCGCTAATTATATCAAGAGGAAACATTCATTGCGTAGGAATATTTATTTATTTCCTTTACGCCTTTTGGAAGGTTCAGGCCATGAGGCCTGCTCTTCCACCTAACCATTGGACTTGGGTAAGGGAATTGGGAAGGAGAGATGTTGAGTTGCCGAGGAACGTATAGTACCGAAACGACATTTGTCTGGAGTGGGTGAGGGAAACCCCAGCTGAAAACCTCACCTAATTCGGCCGAGTAGGGTTTGAACCGTCGCTCCACCACTCAGCAAGATAGAGGAAGCGAAGACGCTACCACCAGACCATCGCTGTCGGTAAAATGAATACAAGCACGTGAGCTTGTATTCTCGACTAGAGTACAAAGAGACTCGAGCTGAATTTATTTCTGTATCCATTGAACTCGCTTCACGATGTTTAGCATTCTCCGAAACAAAAATATCGCTCTTCAGTTCCCAATATCTTGGCACAGAGTCAGTCAATAAAGAGCGCCGAAGCGGAGTAACACGCAAAAGGAAATTCCCGGCAGAATATTCTCCCCTTCTCGATCACCTTCCAATAAGGAATGTTCATCCCAACGTCGCTCCGATGGAATTCCAATAAAAGGGGGAAGAAGACGCTCCGATATTTCCCTCGTAGCAGCACACACTATCCACGAAGAATGCGACTGCAGGGGGATGACATCGAAGCGACGATGACACCCCAACACCGTTAATTCGCCTCGCTGTTCTCCTTCGGGAAGTAGGGAAAGCGTCTACGACGTATTTGCATTCCTCGTCCGAGCCACGTCAGGCATCCCGTACTCCCTGAAGTGACGCCTGAATCTACACAATCCCTCTCTGACGTCAGTACAACGCAACGACTGGGAAGGAGATTTCTACATTTCGGGATGTGACTCGACAGTGCAGGCACGTAGCCAGCCACATTCTGCTACGCTCACCCCACCTCCCTCGAGAGCTTGCCAAACGAAATCTGCAGGGCGACTGGGGAATGCGGGGGGGGGGACGAGTTGGGATATATTTGCTCCACTTTATCGCTGCTCCGAAGTCGCGGAGGACGCATCTGAGGCCAAAGAGTGTTATCCTCCCCGACCCGTCGGAGAAAGACCTTGTTTCGAGAGATCCGCACCGTGAAGCTGGTTCTGGCGCCCGGTTTCGCACTGGGAGGAAACTACGACCGGAAACTGTAGCGGTCGGAGGAAATCACTGGACCAAAACGAAAATGGCGAAGAGGGGAAGGAGAAGCAGTATGCGGGGGCGGAAGCGGACCAACGCGGCATCACGAATAGCCAACGACTTCCCTCCGAAACGGACCGAGAAATCGTGAACAGTTCCACAGAAATGAGTATCTATTGCGATAAGCGAGCCAAAAAGTCTTCTCGATTTCACGATTCTCGATTTCTTCACGATTTCGAGTATTCACACGCCAATGCTCCCGAGGAAAATTCTTCATGCTCGCCATTTCCGACTTGTACATTTTAAGCCTTGTTTTGAGAGTTATTATTTCCATTCTCTTATGATCATTTCAAGGAAATTTCATTTGCATATTTGAATGATGTTACTTAACCTGCAGGAGTTGCTGTGGGTTTGGAAGTTTTTTTTAATTGTTCGAGAGGTATTCTGCGTATGTTCGTATCAATCATTAAAAATGTTCTGTAAAACAACGAAAAACAGAAATGGGAAGTCAATCCAAAATATTCGAAATACATTTGACGCTTAGTATATTATTACCAGAACCACACTTAATAACTATTCACAATCCTAACCAGAAAGTTCGGGAGAGAAAATCGTCCCTGATATATGCAGCTTCCAGAATGCAAATGTCTCCTGCGAGATGTTGTCGATCACCAAAAAATCTCATCTTTGGGTCTTTATTGACGAAGCAGTGAGGAGAATAATGATGCATCTTCAGAGAGAACGTCACACATCATTGCCTTTGATTGATCGATCCAAACAAAGGGCCATCAAACGATCTTGCCCTGTTTCGGTTCTGCCACTCACGCCAATGGATCAGTCACCGTTGACACACAAAAGCAGATGGCGTCCGTCGATCATGTTTATTCCACGATATACTTCGGAATCGATGAGAGATTGCTTTAGATTTCACGTAATGTGTAACAACATTATGCATACGAACATAAGCAGAATACGTCCCGAACAATTAAAAAAGACTTCTAAGCCCAAAGCAACTCCTGGAGGTCGAGTAACACTTTTATAACATTATCCAAACATGCAAATGAAGATCGTATTTCCTTGCAATGATCCTAAAAGAAAGGAAATAACGAGTAACTCTCAAAACATGGCTCAAAAATGTTCTAGTGACAATTCAACATCGTTAACAGGAGAGGTTTATAACTGAACACTGAATCCAGTACAGGCAGCCACGACATCTTTGGGAGTCCATGTAATCACAGCTATGTTGAGCGAGGTGTCTGTCGACCGTGTGTGTGGACGGACGCCTAGCGGAAGCCACCGCGCGCGGATACCAGATGGCCTCGCTGAACACGCGGATTAGCATAATTGCAGGGTATTAATTGCGAGCGATTTATGACGCTGGACGCACGGCTTGACGAGTGGGGGATGAGCATTGGACATATTTACACGGATGAAATATGACCAGGTGAAGAATGGCCATGCTCTCGATGGAACATTAATACAAAAGTTTTGCGACACTACTTCACTAGTATAAACGTAGGCTTCCGCGGCCGGAGTCAGTATAAACTTGTCTGTCCGGGACAAACCGTGTCTCATGTGTTCTTGAGGACAATGCCACAGCTACAGCAAGCTGGTCGAAACGTTGGTAGTTCTGGTTTACTAAGACGCGGTTTGTCCCAGACATGTTTTTAGTACTGTACTAGTGTTACATTTTAACGAAAACTGCAACCAAGGTAGGAAAAGAAGAACTTGACTGCTAAAACGCGACTTATTTGTTTTATCGGAATGAAATGGGGTAAATGAAACAATTCTCTGTTCTTTCTTCTCTGTGAAAGTCTACTCAGCGTGAGGACTAATCTTGTTGGAGAGGACACTGGTTACTCGCCTGAAAGGTCGGTATGAAAGCAGGTGTTTCACTTCAGTCGCCAGGCTCTTTGTTGTATATGCTATCGTTGTATCGAATGTACAAATTCCTCACTAAAGACTGAACCAGGGATTAAAAAATTATTTGAGGAAAGAAAAACAAATTTCACCAAATTATTCATCAAAAAATCTTAGTTGTTTCAAACTGTAAAAGAAGAATATCCATAGCAATACTACGGAAATTTGCACAGTTTGAAAGCAAGTCTAATCAGAATCGAGCAAAGAGGGGTGACGAAAACCAAAGGAAACTGTTTCCACTTCGCGGCACGCGATGCTTTGTAATCGTTCCTCACACGACAGACACAAAAACAGATGCGTAGCGCAAGTCAATGAACGGTAAAGCGACGCTGACCGAAGGATCGGGTGGGGGAGGGAGCGTCCCCCGACTGCAGCGGCGGGAATCGCGCCACGAACAATTCACTCCGCACACAGCTGAACTCTGCGCACGTGCCGCAAGAGCACCACACGCAGATGGCACGTGTCAACAAAAGCTCTGGATGTAAACAAGATACCAGAAATGTGTATGCGCAGGCCTATACGAACGGAGATCAGAGAACAATTTATACCACAAAAACAAGCAGATACGGAAGGGCATTTCAACACGTCTATACATTTCCGCGTCGTCAACGTAACGCAGTGCTATTGAACCCAAAACAAATGTCCTTAGAAGAGAATTAAAGAAAATTTCGAACGGGTCAAGATCCTTAGTACATTGAGAAATCTCAGGGAACCAAATAGTTCGGATGTTAGGTTTGGTTGTCACATCCAAACCTCTCTTCGCTATTCTGATTGAGAAGTGAGCTATGATTTTCATACTCCCACATGGATCTTTCACGCACAACAGTTTCCGTAGTTAGTGCTCGTAACCATTGTACAAAAATCTTTGAAGCAGCGAAGTTCCCCCCAAAAGTGAACAATGACTTGTTGCTTTGCAATGCGAGTCTGCAGTGGCTGCAGCAGAGGTTCCGAGCCGACGGGCATGACGAGAAAGCCCTGCCACCCCCTCCTTTCCGCCATTAATGTTACGTCACGAGCCTCGTGAAGAACTATATTCCCACGCGGCCGATGGATGCAGCGGAGGAGAGACTGAACGATACTCGCTTCCTAAGGACTGTGCTATATTCAACAGATATAAAAGGGTTTGTTTAATTGACATTATGTTGGTCTATATCTTCAAAAAATTACAGTTATAACTTACAAAAGCTCATACAAAAAAAATGAAACGTTTTTCAGTAAATTTATTTCAGATAAGTTTCGAGGGGCAATTCAACAATGCAATATTTACTGCAATATCTACTGCAAGTTTCTTTTCTACAGACAATGCGGATAGAATGAAATAAAAAGAAACAAATTTTCGTGATAAATATTCTAACAATTCTACGGGTACTTTTGAGTTTGTATTGTAAATTACAAGAAATAGGAGTATTTTCAATTATTTCGTGCAATCGAAAATGTTTTTCCATCAGTGCTGTGTACAAGACAAACCGTCCCCCCCTTGGTGTTGTGCGCGATGCTCTGCTTGAGGCGGTGTCAACAGCGAAGGAAGCTGCAGGAGCAGAGGTGCAGACAGGAAGGAAGCCACGATGTGTCAGCAGCAGTCGCGGAGATAAGAGTCCCACGCACGCACCACAACACCCTTGAAACACGTAGGTGGAGGCTAAAGGAACCAACTCAACACAACTCAACTCCACGCATACCACACTGCACTTCCAATTACTTTCCAACGAAGGGTTAAATTTATGAAAGAAATATATGAATTAGATATAATCTTGATGTTTTGTAAACAATTCTTCGCATTCAAAATATTTCTATTTTCAGGGGATACTATTAGCAGTGTGCAGGAAACTTCAAAAAATCCAAGGAATTTCCAGTACGAAAAGATGAGAAATATTTGTAACTTTTTTCCAGGTGAACTTATTTCTTATGTCGTTGCAAGAATGTAGCCAGAAAGTGATATTAATGATTACGAAAAGCGGAAATTACCTTTCACCTCCACACACGAAAAGACTTTCCCCGCCGGCCCGTCGTCCAAACCCACATCCGGCGTCAATCACATTCTTCCCGTGCAAATCCTTTCGCGAGGAAGTGCTATTGTGTGGAGTACGTGTTAGCAGCCAGCCGACAGACGGCCAATGCAGCAGCATAATGACGCGAACAAGACGTATGTCGTTGCCCCACTCCGCCGCAAGGACTCAGCTTATGTCAATGCGACATCCGGTGGCCGAAGGCGACGCCAGGTGCGCGTGTCGCGTGCGCACGCGTCCACCTCAGCGCTGGGGCGAAGCGCCCACGCGTGACTATTTCTCAGGTGCACGGCTGCCACCGCCGCAGGGGAAGTATTCTTGCGAATCCTTTGCAATACTCTTACGGTCACTCGCTTGGCGTAGATGGGAAAAGCAGATACACTTCAGAACACGCGAAAGATCTGATACGATACTCGATTTCTTAAAGTCATTCTTCTTCACAAACAATTACAATGTACTTGAAGAGTGAATTACCTCATTTAATATGCAGAAACAAAAGCGTCAGCGATGGTGTAATGAAGGAGTCTTTCCATAGCGCGGGAGATCAATGGCGGATCTATCTCGCAGTTAAAGGGGTGGAGGCGATCTGGGGAGCATTACCGTTTGAAAATCATGGTATTACAACACACATTGTATAAATATGTTTTAAATAAAATTCATCAACTCATCAAATAATCAATAATTAACAATATTAAATAGTAGCAAAATTTATTAATTGTTTAAAGTCGCAAAGTATGACTTTATCCGTTGAAAGTTCATGTACAGGGGGGGGGGGGTATAACGCCCTTAGTCCCCCCATAGATCCACCAGTGGGAGATCATGTCTTAATCATCCAATAGACAGAACTGGTTGAGGTTTTGAGCAGTGTTTCCTCCACCAACATCTGTTCCGGAACTTCATAATCTCCGGTAACCGAACACGCCACCTTCCCAATTTCGTCACTGAAAGCATGATTTGGTGAAATGCTCAGGATATTATCAAACCAATTAGATTGGCAAATGGTATAATAAGCAAACGACAAACAAGGTTGCTAGAACTAGCGGAAATAGAAATAAGCAACACCCCCCTCTCCTTCGGCGAATAGTACGCTCCACTTGGGAGGACGCGTTGCGCGCTGCGAACCGCGACAGTCGTTCCCCCGCTCCCTCCAACTACCCCTCAAGCGCTGGCGCGTGCTACGACGGTCTCTACTGCTATATCTACATTCATGCCATTGCTTTCAATGCCTGCAGAGAGAAAATGAATTGCAATGAGAACGAAAGAAACATTGTTGAGGACAGATCCATCCCTTGAGTGCCACCATGAAAACCTACAGCACTGTCCCTTGTGCAACGCTACAGCCTAATTTTTTTATTTATGTTATGCCTTTTTGACAGTTTCAGGCCATGAGACCCGCCCTTCCACGTTCCATTGAACTTACGTACGGGAATTGGGAAGGAGAGATGTTGGGTTGCCGGGAGTCTGGAGTAGGTGAGGGAAACCCCAGCTGAAAACCTCTCCTTGTCGGCCGAGGAGGGTTTGAACCCACGCTCTTCCATTCAGCGGGAAAGAGGAAGCGAAGACGTTACCACTAGACCACCACTGTCAGTGATTTCGGGGTTATAGAATAATAGCACTTGTGAGACTGAAGTATCTAAATTAATTAACCCCCCCTCTCGCAAGTCGAGCCTCCCGTTTCAACAAAGCAGAAGAACCGGACTGTCATACTCGTATTTGCGGCCAGTCAACGCAATATCTGCCTGCTCCTCACCCTTTGGAAATCAATCTGAGCAATGACATGGAGAAAAAATCTGCTCCACAATATTCCCTCTGATGCAGATCAATAGCTGTTTCTCCGGAGGATTACCGATGTCAGGTTGTAAGCGATCAGTTCGAAGCCAAGCCAACAGCTCTGCGGCTTCGATCCTGCAAGAGCCCCTGCACCACAAGCAACCGACTGTCACGAAAAATTCGTTCTACTCTGAAGGACAAGTTCAATCACTTTGTCTCTAACTCCAAAATTCGAAGTGATACTCGAATGTTTCACTTACGTCCTTCCCTCCCCCTCACGAAAAAAATTCCAAAATCAAACTATCCTTAAAACATTTCAATACCTCACTATATTGAACCACAAATATTAGTCGTCATAGCTTTTTCATAAACGACTCAATCTAATGAAATAAAGTAATTCAAATCAAAGACTTAATACAGTTCCCCACATCTTTCTTCAGAAACGCGTCACATAAACAGACGAATAATTTGCACATTCACTCAAAATTACTCAACTCAATATTAATTATCGTTCTCTAATAACAATCAGGAACATTTAACAATTATTATTAGTTCTTCATTACCATAATAACAGATTCGAGCGCGTAATAGTACATATTACAGAAAGTAATACACACGAGAAAAATGTTCATTTCTCTGAACATTATACTCCGAAGTTTAGGTTCAGTGCTATTCGGAGTATTTATAGGGACCAGTTTTGTTCCTTCTCTTGCCAGAGGCTTACGACTGCCAGGCATCTACATCCAGCCGTAACTCAAGTGCTCCGTTTTTTGAGTTGTAAATAAAAAACCAGCTCAGGCAATGACCAGTCCCTAACAGCTCGACAACCGTGAGAACGAAGCATGCAACAAATTCGGGCGATAGCCACACATCACCAATGGATGGAAACCTCATAGGTGAGAAGAGGAGGAAGGGAGAGGGAGAGAGAGAGAGAGGAGGAATGGCCGAGGGCAAGGTCGTCTACGCGACGACGTCTCGCGTTACGCAGGCACTCGCCACAGCTCAACGAATGGCACATTGCCCAAACCACTTTTCCTACTTCAGTATACTTGACAAAAACATGTTCACAGTTCTGCATGTGTACAGAAATACTCGTGAAATATGACGTATCAGATTCACGGTATTCAAGAAAGGTCACAACCCGTCAATGAAATGTTTACTGAAGTAACTCATAAGTTGTTTCGAACAGACTGCTTGTTTGGTACAAAAATTATGAAAAAATAACCAACTCGAAAGGTTCTATTTAAAACTTGACTAAAAGTAATTTTTTTTCGAATGAGAATAATTTTCGAAACGCGTTCAAAATGAAAAATAGTAGCGGCCAGCAACAAGGTACTATCAAGACTACCTGGTTCAGAAGACAAATTTGGTGGAATTACTACCCTTAAAGCTTCTAGAAATCAACTGTACGAAACTAATAAATGAGTGAGACATTCCTGCGTTACAAACTTTTACTTCAATAATACAAAACATTCTAACTCGAGATATTACCGAAACAAATTCTAAATGCACATATTTGTAATATTTTATTGCCATGGGAACTACACGTCTGTGCACAATTTCACTTTATCTTATTCCAAAAACATACATAGGTTATTTACTTCACGATTTCATAAATGAAAACTAATAATAAAAACGAGTGACCACTTTAAAATCTTCATTATGTAATTTCCATTAATATTTATTTTAAAGACACATTCAACATTGGGAAGGAAGTAAGGAGAATTAGAAATATAAGAATACAGTCATACGCATTCTGCGAGAAGGGTATGAAGTTATGAGTGCCGAACTAATGTCGCATTCCCTGATCGGCGAGAACAGGAACGGAAATGCCACTACTTGCATCAGTTCTGAAATTCACACGATCACATGAGTGTAAGGTGCTTCGCTCACATAACAAGAAAAGCTCCACCATTGAATCCAATAACTGACTCAGCGAGAGGCTTATCGCCCCCCACCGAACAATAGAGTTCCAAACGAACTCCGCGCCGGGCGCCAATCTGAGTATTGCGCATCTTTTGAATGAATAGTGCCCTCTCCCTTCGCCCTCAACGCGGTCTCAGGGGGATAGATGCACCCCTCGATACGGTGCGCCTCGTGGGAATGCCAGCTGTGTGAAGCCACCCAACTACAGGAAAAGGAGGGAGGGAACATCCGTTTCGGCTCACAATCGATCGAGAAAACCTAAAAATAAATCACTACTTACGATAATGAGCTTTAAGAAATTGTGTGGTAATTCCATCATATTTATTTAATTTTCGGTCCCCTCCTTGGCTACGGTGTCAGCGTGATCGCTCGTCACCATGTCATCCCGGGTTCAATTCCCAGGTGGGGCAAGATTAAATTTGTAGCTTTTCATTTCAGTGTCTCAGCTTAAATAGCTATGATGTATAAAAAGGTCACCACCTGCGACTAACAACCGCAGTTGTAATACTCAGATACAGCAATCTGGATCCTATCTAGACGCTGTTCCTCCGATCTCCGTAAAATTCATGTGTCTAGTGAGTAAACTCTCACAAAAACTGAGCCTCACTGGCACTTGTTATTCGTGGTCCTTAGCTGGTCGAAATGAGGTACATATTTGATATTCCCGCTCCTCCCCCTCACCTGTTTGTTTATGCAACTATGGCCAACTGCGCACTGAACAATCAAACTACTTTTAAAATAACAAGATAAATATGACCTAGAAACGCATTAATACGAAATATATTACTACTTTTCTTGACTTTATGTAAATAACGTGTGCTTAGTCCCTTAAAAATACTATACTTAAATAACTTCTGAATTTTACCACTAAATTGTGCCAGCAATGAAAGTATTTAGCTTTACGAATATCGCATTACTTCATTGCAGTTTCGGAGATGTCCACTAGAAACCCTTCAGCCTAGTTTCAACCCCACCGAGGGAGGAGGGGCCTTGTAAACGAAATCAACCCCCTCTTCGTTGAGGGGTCGCACAGAGCGGTTGGACGGGTACCGCAACACAGCAAGGCCAAGATTCTCATGCAGCAGGTCGGTTGCAGTTGCTTCTCTCCCCTTGCCGAGTACAAAAGAAGGGTGCTCAGGACGAGAGATATGCGAAAGCCAGGGGAAGTCTTTCCGATGAGATTCAGCACAGCAACATTGAGTTACTTATCGTACACATACGATTACATTAGGGTTTGATAGTTCTCACCACACCAAATAAACGGAAGACATCCGGAAATAAGAATCAGAATCCAGGGTTTTCTTATCACCAAGGTCAAGAAACAACTATGTTTTCAAAATGTGAATGTGATAATGACTCGAATAATTATTCTTGAAGCTCTCAAATATGAGCAAATTTTCCCTAGGAAACTGTCAAAGTGCATTTGAATCATTGAACTCCCTACGAAATATACCATTAAGAAATGGAATACTTTGTTACTATCAAAGAAAATTGACGTTTTCGTTCCCTACTTAAATAAGGTTAAAAACAAAAAGGAAATTTTCCCTATTCGCCTTTCTTTAATCGGTGTGTATTTTAACAGGAAAATAAATTGTCTTACAAGATGGAGAGATTTACGATATTATCAAAGTACTACAATTTCTTTTCATTTTTAAGTGGAAAGACTCTTCAGTGTAAAGTGGATTTTGATACGCAGTCGAAATTCATTGTGAAGGCTACTGTGCTCAGAAGGAAGCGAGGAGTCTGGGCTGTAGAGGGAATTGCGGGGCGAGCGGTACCAGCCACGCGCTTCACGCATAGCGAGCGGATAGTCAGTCAGTCTCTCTCAGTCCAACGAACTGCTGCCACGGTTCTTGCCCCAAGCTATTGTCATGTTGCAGCGATAGCGTGGCACATGTGTGTGTTACTCAAAGGCTGCCAACGTTTGTTTACTCATTCCAGTGAGAAATCTTAACTCTTACTACTTTCTACTCTATGTCGACACTCATTGATTCTAATTTTCATTCATTTTTCTATTGAATGTCTTATGACGTACAGGCTATAAGGCCTGCTCTTCCCCCAAACTTACATGAAAATTGGAAAGGATACATGTTGGGTTGCCTAGGAACATCCATTGTCTAGAGTAGGTGAGGGAAACCCCACGCTCTACAACTCAAGCGAAGAAGCGACTACTACACCACCGCAGTCGGTTGGTGACAGTTTGATGAAAACCCAGAACAAAATAGCCCTTCAACTAAAATTCATTATCGATTCAAAGAACCAGATATGAATTCGCCAAATTATCAAATCTCATTGTTGTAGTAATAGTAGTTTGGTGACTTCTACCATCTATCTATTTCCAGTAAACTGAATACAATACGACGAAGGAAATAGATAGGATCGATTATGAAGACAATCGATAGTAAATACGTAGAGCAGGGAGTAAGCGGCAATCCGTGCCGGCACGCGAACGAACGAAACCTGTCTCGAGTTGGGATCTGGGAGCCGAACGACTATGTTCATTACGACGTTGACAGACGTGAACCATAAGCAAGGTAAATCGAATAATAATAATAATAAAGCAAAACATACATGCCAGTTTAAACTTTGGGTGAGTAAACCCTCGAGGTGATTCTGTTTCTTACATTAGGTTTCCAGAAAGTTCTCAGTAGTTACACAGGATCATATACTTAATAAAACTGAACGAAGATTACGTATTACTTAATTTCTTCTGCCACTTCGTATATTCGAAGAAAGACCATTTCTTCATTTTCTGATAGGATAATTATGCTTAGTGTTACCAAACAATAACCGAAATACGTTAGACCTACAACAGTGCATCACTCGTCAGTTCCACTGGCGAGAGGAACACGGACATCTCCGATCGCCGGAGGACGCAGTCGTGTCCAAAAGAAGTACCGTAAACGCCACATCGTGGGAATGAACAGTGAGTGCTACAGCATGACCTGGCCTAGGACGTGATAAAACCACCTTCCCAACCAGCTCTTTATGTCAGCGGTGCAAGAGAGCACGAAGGGACAAGGGTTCCCTGGCAATAGTCCTCTCCTGGGTAGACATTGTCCGGTTGTCCAAGGACAGGGGAGAACTTTTACAATGTGCACGGTTCATTGAAATACGCAGTATTATATACAATGTATTAGATATCAAATATTATAATGGTCAAAGTTGAGCTGATTTTAAGGAAATTGAATTTACAAATAAGTTTGTCATTTTAATCAGAAATGCCGTAACCAGATGGGTCTCACACAATCGATCTTACGAAAGTCTGTCAACCGAAGGTCTTGGAAATTCGGGTAAAATGAAACAGATTATATCAAAATTAGGGGACATTAAAGTAAATTTTGAAAAGAAATTTTCAAATAAGCTTACGCCCGGACGTGTCGAATGAAGCCAAAATCTGTGGGAGAAAACTGAAGAATGTCGAGAACTGAATCTTCCAGAGAATTGAGCAACTGCGCGTAGAAAAGCGACCGTTGTCGAGTTTGGTTTCTCTCCCCTCCGCGGGGCTTCACAATCTCACCCCTCGCACAAACAGTTCCGTATCCGGCAGCCGGATGTCCTCCTCCGCATCCATCTGCCTGTGCGGCATTGTTACTCCGAAGGCATTGGAGGAGTACCTTCTCAAGGTCCCGGGGCAGCCCAAGCACATCGGTCGGTCGGTCGGCGGTCCCTCGGTACGCATACAGCCGCGCTCTCTCTCCCTCTCCACGCTGAGGGTACCACACCGCGGTCGGAAGACTCATTTCACAATCTCACCTTTCTAAAAAGGAACTTGAGGGGGTGAATGGAGGAAAACGGGGTGAAAGCGGAAACGCGCAGCGGTGAAAAGTTGCACTCTTGCAACCCTTCAAACGAACGGAAACTCTGTGTTCAGATACAGATGCACTCGAACGCCGAACATGAAAAGGCCATTGTTTTCAAGTGCGCGATGACACTGAGGGCAAAGTGTTGAATCAGAAAACAATCTAAACATTGGAACATGTACTTAAATTGCCTCGTCTTAAACCAAGCAATTAACTCACACGATCAATAGGTTGGGCAAATTAACACTAATGAGTCCATTAACACTACACTAATTTGTTCTAATTAAAATATAATTGCGGGAGAAATCGCCACTGTGACATTAAATTCCCTTTTACAATAAAAATCCGACCTATAAAAAAGAGCTCACGTATCCACCGGACAAAATGTGGATGTTGACTATGTTACGCTGAAATGCATATTGAATTCAGATGTTCTTCGTTTTCACCTCGTTGGAAATGATTAATTGAATTTAGTCAGAGACCTTGCACCGGGTGACTCGGCGGCTATTGATCGCTCCCTGCGAAGGAACGAACTTCCTAAGCGCACACGCACTCAAGACAAACGTCTCAGCGATACACAACACGGCCGGTTCCGAAGAATTTGAATATTCGCTCTTCAGGCTGAAGCGACTCGAACACGTAACAGGAATACGAAACTCATGAGTATGATTAGGAAGGGGGGTAAGGATGGAGCCTAAGTGAGGAGGGGTGGAGTTGTCCGAAACCCTGTTAAAATTATACTAATTTGTATTAATGATTCAATTGACACATTGATATAAAAATGAATATTTTGAATAAAAATAAAATACTAGATATTGCAAGATATAAAAATATTTCATACATTGACGGTAAAACAATTTCTGACAAAAAATTTAAAAAACCTAGATAGGATAATGTAAAAAGTTCTATGCTCCAGCAGCAGAGTAGACATATTTGAAGAAATGTTTTCAGAGAATTGACACAGTGAGTCACAAACTAACATCTTTGTCTTCCTGGTCGAGTAGCTTCGATCATCCTTGACGGAGTTACATAAAGGACGCCACGGAGCCCTGTAGGACGATTGACGTAGCTTCGGTTATGCAAACGACGCAGTGTTACTTGATAGTTGTATCTCACGGAACAAGGAACGAGATCGTCCAGGTGCAAAGACAGATAAGTTTTCTCCAGCTTCACAAATAAGGAGTACGCAGCGAATGAAAAGGGAGAGAGACTCAATCCTCGACAGAATGAACAAAAATGAATTTTCAAGGAAACTCTTACGTAACATTATTAAAGTATTTGATTTACATAATGAATACCAACAATAGAGTATTAATAAAATACATATCAAACAAATGCATCAAAAACAATGTTTAGTTTTTTATTTACACTATAAGATCACTTTGAGTACTACAACATGAAGAAATAAGAAAGAATAAAAAAACTTTGAAATAATTTTGAATTTAACACAATTTGCGGTATCAGATGTATCTAATTCCTCCCCCCCCCCGATAAATACAGCGAAAAACGCCCATTAGTCCAAAACACGTGCCTGTCTTAGAGGAAAAGTTTTGCTACAAACATCACGGACAAAAGCTTTATTCAGAACATTCACCGTAACAGGAAAGATGGACGTGTGATATGTCGAGACGCGCTGCTAATCATCGTACGTGCATTGGAATGGGAATGTCAGAATGAACATCTTCGAAACATGGGGATACGAGCAGTTGTGGAACAACTACACCACAATGCAGCCATGACACTAAAACAAATAACTTAGTAGCAAACAAAAAAGAGTAAACCTTTAAAAAAATTCAGAAAAAACCTATATCTCGAAATCTGACAGAAGTGATAATTGACCGTTTTCTTAAAGACATGCATAATTCCCATTAGCAGCTGCAGCACGTGTTCCCAGAAGCCCAGTACCAAAGTCCTTGAATAGTTCATTTAAACACGAAAAAGCCTGGAAGTGTGACCGCCGTCGCGTCGCTGTGCCACCCATTACTCGGAGCGGCGAGCGTAGCCCGGACATCCGGCCGTGGGCTGACGCGCTCGCCAACCCTTTCCGGGGCTACTGTCTACCCATCGCCGCTCCTTCCCCCAACGGCACATGAGGTGGCCCGGATCCGTTCGTCTTCGCTCACTCGCCCACCGCCGTCCGCGAGGGGACGGACGCCAGCGCTGTCAAGGAGACTCATTCATTCAATGTTTGCGCGCGTAGGCACACCTTATTGCGGAGGCGGATTCATTGACAAAGAGGCGCTCGGGAATCCGGTGAGCGTTCTCACGATACAGCAGTTTCAGTAGATATATCATACATCAAGAAAACTCAAGAAGTAGGGGACTCATACATTCACATAACGCTTTGATATAGTACGTCCTGTCAATGACTTCAGTCATACATTCACAGTACCTATGTATTCTTCTCAACCCGTCCCCCACTTTCTGCCACAAAAGAACTATAATAAAGTACTAGAAATAAGCTGTATGAAGCACTTAATTGGGGACAAGCTTAATAAAGCACTCAATATCAAATTTCCTCAAAAGTTCCTATAGATATTAAAACCTCTAAGGTAGAAAGACCGATCGGAAAGAGCCTAATTGTAAAAAAAAATCAATCCGTTAACACACAGCTAACTCCTATGTAATACAAAGGCGCTCCTTCAAATAATAAAGTTAAAAGGTATTCTCGAATAACACAGATTCCTTACATTACACTTACCGACAAAAGAAAACTTATTTGTCATTAAACTTCCTTCTCACACAATTCTCCACACAGGAATGCGAAATGCAATGACAAAATCAAACGAACACTTCCTGTTCCGAATGTATCGGTTTACGTTAAGTCATTCCAATAATGAATCACTGATATGATACATTGAACTTCTGTTACAATAGTGAAATTCCGGGAAGTGGCATTTCACGAGTTATGGATAAAAAGGAAAAAAAATGCTGTGAGAAGAGCTTAATCTGCTCTAGATGAGAAATAAACAAAACATCATTCCACTGCAACCCATATAAGGAAATCCCAAAACCGGAACATCAACCAAATTTTCCTGACGAAGAAGAGAGCATGAAACGGAAAGAAATAAACCGACCATAAGAGTCAGATGAAATATACGCACCTAATCCCATCTTCTTTTTAAACTTCTTGAGCACCTTCATTTTGCCTCTGAGGAATTCGTTGACGGCCAGAGGTGCAGCTGGGGACGAAGTCGTGCTGGAAACGTTGGTGGCCGCGCACACCCCCATGGAGGGCGTACGCGCACTCACAGCACTCGCGACACTCACGGCGGAATCCTCCAAGACAGCGGCAGTCGCGTCTGCCACTGCGGCCGACCGGGGGTCACCACGCAAGTCACACTCAACAACAACCCACACAGATATCCACGCACCACCGGGACCACTCCACGACCCTCGTCCCACGACCGCTCGCCCGCGACTGAAGCGCTTGCAGCCGCGCCCGCACAAGATACCCGTTCGCCGGCAGACGCACACCCGCCAATGAGCGCGCGACGCACCCCTCCACCGCGGCGTAGGCGCGCACCGCCGACCAATGAGCGCCACGCCGCCCCTGCGACAGCTGTGGCCACCGTCGTCGACCGACCGACCCACCCACCCACCGGACGAGCGAGCGAGCGGCCCGCATCGGCGGCGGCGGTAGCAGCAACAGCAACCCCCTTAGCCCGGGGCGAGCACCGGAGAGCCGGAGGCGTCGGTAGGCGCGCGCCAGGCGCTGGACAAAGCAGCAGAGTGCCGCGTGCCGTCGCACCTGGACGCAGGAGACGCGCGCGCGTCGGCAGACACCTGCCGCGGCCACCACGAGAGGTGGGGGGTTGGGAGGATGGGTGCTCCGAACGATTAACCAGCTTATTAGTTTTTGTGATCACCAGAATAAAAAAAAAATTGCTAGAGTACGAACTTACCTCGCCAGCAATATTTCAATACGGAATACACACGTTAAGTATAGGCAAATATGAAATTTGCAACAAATGGAAATTCTACATTGCGGGTAGCAAAAAATTGATTTCTTTCGATGAAACCCAAATATTTATGTTTTTCTTTGTAATACTGAAGTACATAAGTAAATATTTTGAGTTAATATCTACGTTCAATATCATGTTCAATTGTCCTGTTATTCCGTTTCTTGGAGCCTTTTCTTTACTCCCGATTACGACTCCTATATCGAGTCGAAACGTTGCAACTTAAACGTAATAAAATTATAGTTACTGCAATCGGAAGAGAGAAAATTTATTTTTTAAATAACTTGTATAAACACGTTTATTTANTTTTTTTTATAAAAAGAAATATATATATATATATATATATATATATATATATATATATATATATATATATATATATATATATATATTACGCACAAAACCCGTATTCGGCAATTGGACGAAAAAAATGACCAAAACTAGTTTTGGCAGATGCGTTTTCGCCAGAACTAGTTTTGAACGTTTTCAAAACGCTCAATACTAGTTTTGGTCGTTTACGTATTGACAGAACTAGTTGTACAGGAATTTTAGATGAAATTCCTTATACATGCAGGATGAGGTGATGTTTCGAAGTACCATAAATGTACAGACAAATTACAGAAAATGAGGAAGGTAGATGACGTGTTGTTGAACAATAGATATGCTCACATATGACATGAAACATGAATAAAACAAGAAATAATGAGGTGATACAAATACCAAAATAAAAATGAGATTAGGTGCTGCGATAGTGTTGAGCGCTATATGATGAGGGTTGATGTCGAGTGCTGAATGATGTTGAGTTGATGCAGTTAAGGTTGAGGCCGAATGTGCGCACAGCTCGGCACGTGGCGATTGAACACAGAGCGTATCTCGTGATGCATGGCGTACCGTTGCTCACGAGAGATGCTGTTGCTGGTTGCTGTCTCCTTGTAGAAGCTGCAGGAAAAGTCGTCGGTTTGCGCGCCGAACATGGGTTACGGTCACGGTATCCTGGGGACTGCGGTGAGCGCGATTAGAATATCTGACCGTAACATGGCGTGGCTGCCAGATGATGGAAGTGATGTGAAGATGATGACTCGTCGGATGACTTGTTGCAAGTGAGCGTGTGTCCTCATGTTGGGGCTCCCTTAGGTGAAGCGCGCTGTTTGCGCACTGGCGCCAGGTGAGAAGTGATAATGACTTGTCAAGTTAGTTGCAGCAAGTGAGTGTCCCCACGTCGGATCTCACTTCGGAGAAATGCGCTACACGGGCGCTGGCGCCAAATGAGAAGTGATGTGATGACTCGTCGAGTGAATTGCAGTAAGTGAGAGCGGTCGCTCGATGGAAGTTACCTCGTAGCGGCGAAGGGCTCTCGCACGCTAACTCTGGTTCACTGGATCGATCGATAACGTGACGTCAGAGGTAGACATGTCACTCAATATGCACAAGGAGTATAGAGTCCAACAGATTGCTCACTTGTCTAATGGTCAGATATTTGAAAAAGTCTGAACACTAGTTTTGAGCGTTTGAATAATAATAAAACACAATAATGTAAACGTCTGTAAATGTAAAATACAATAATGTAATGTCTATAAATTAATTTATTCCACAATTTTTATCTATGCACATGAATAACATGTTACCATAACTTAACCCTTAAAAATTGAAATGGACGCTTAAAGAAGGCATGGAAGTTTTTGTTGTTCATATATGGTTGACCCTTGTTTATAATTTAGTTCCGACAAAAACAGAACGTTGGAGTACAAAAATCGTTATGTTATCTTCATTCATATCTGAGACATCGCAAAAATTAAAAAAAACCATTTTACTCCAATTCACCTCTTTTTAATAAGATTTTTGAAAAATCCTTTCACCTTGAGACTACAATACAAGTCAAATTAAATACAAATAGAATGAAAAAATCTAGAATTTATTTTATATATTTTTGAATTCACAATCTTTATATACAAAAATGATATATCAAATTATTTCACGAGATACAGCGAAAATAGAATACAATGCCGTTAGGGCGAACGACGAAAACCTGATATTTATACACCTTTGCGACCATTAAAGAATGAAATATCAAAAAATCTAAATTTCCGTTATTAGATAATCTAATTACAATGTTCACTTACCGACATATCTCAATTAGTTCGCGAAATGTACGCTCTCAAAGCATCAGTATGAGTCTTAACTACGTATATAAATAATCAGAACAATTTTCGGAAATAAAAATTATAAGACTTAAAACTAGAATTATCTAAAAATAATACAAAATGATTGCCATATTGCACGTCATTAGTTGACGAATGAGCGAGGTGGGTTTCTGAAGACACAAATGTGAATGTGCAACATTCTGACTCGGTACATCGAGTAAAATACAATTCAATTTAATCTTTCAAGAAATAAACGTAACAGAACTTTTTCTAAAACAAGTTTTTATTTACAAAGTAATGTGCTAAATCATAAAAATTGAAAATGAAAAAAGTATAACTATAAAAAATATCCTTCTCTGGTCATTCATAAGTGCAAGAGCTTAGAAGGTGCATAAACATAGATATTTTTAAAATATGAAATATTAATTTAAAAATCAAAGGGGTCGAGCGCCATCAATACTAATACAAATTAAATATTTCTGAAATACCCTCAGTATTTAAAATTTTACATTGCATTCCCTTCCCTTCCCAAGAGACTGATCGTGGACTTTGGTGTCATTGGAAATATCACTCTGTCGGTTTCAGAGGTCCCTAAAACTACGATCTCAAAACTAATGGTCTTTTCGATAATAATCATTTCACCCCCCTAGTCAATGGGTGTATATCCCTCAGGGAGGGTGACCATGGGCGTATTGAGATTGTCAATGGAATTCAGCGGAGCCAAAAAGGATGTATTCCACACCAATGTCGGTCGTTTTTTTAATTATTTTAACTTGTCATCGTATTGCCACCTCTTCCCTTATGGGTGCTACGAACATATTATCTCCCCTGTGAATCAATGGTGAATGTATTCGGGTTGTCCTTATTCATGTTTACTGTCCCGAAAAACTAGTTTTCAATCAAATATTTTTTTCAGTTATCTTTACATGCCACCCCCTTCTCATCCCGTCCCTGGAAGTGCCAGGGTTGTCTTATCCCCACAGTGGTTGCTGTCAGATAGTCAACTGTGTACCAAGTTTGGTACAAATTTCTCCAAGCATTTTGGAGTTATGGATACTCACATACATACCCCCATTTCAACCAGCTTATGGATAGATTTTTGTAAAATCGTATTATAATCATCTATTGTCATGCAAACTACATACATCTGTAAAATTACACTTGGATTGGAAACTTAGACGTGGTCGATAAATAAAATTACGAATTTGAAAACGGAAGGGCAACATAAATACATACATATCCCCATTTCACTTTCTTAGGGTAGATTTTCCTAAAATGATACCATAATCTATTGTCGTGCAAACTACACACATATACATACATACATCGAACGGAGTAAATTAAATGAAAGCTTGCAATATACTCAGGGTGAATACTTTTATACCAATCCGAAAATAAAAAGACTGGAAAGTGCGTAATTACCATTTTCCCTCATGAGTCTTGTACNAAAAGTAAAAAAAAAAAAAAAATAAATAATTGACATCTAGTATAAGAAGTTTCATTATTATTGAGAGGACAAAACTAGTTTTGGACGTTTCTCTTTTGCCAGAACTAGTATTGAGCACTTTGAAAACGCTCAAAACTAGTTATGGCAAAAACGTATGTGCCATTTTAACTAGTTTTGTTCTTTTTCTTCGTCCAATGGCCGAATTCGGGTTTTGTGCGTAATATAAACATTTCACTGAATTTTTATGCCCCTTACGCGTGAAATATAATAATATAATAAATAATAAAATAATAATATAATAAAATCATTTTTAAAAGATAGTCTTCGATATATTGGATAATCTAAGTCACAATTTTTCAGTAACTTCACAGAAAGTTCAGAAAGACACTCCATGAATATTTAAAAAGAAATTACTTTCAAAACGTTCCGTAGGACATTTGGAACAGAATGTTGATAATGTAATAGATGAATAATTTACATGCATAAACAACCTGTTCTCATTTGAACCTTCTTCGTTTAATTTTTGGAGAAGCATTTCCAATAAAAGTGATTTACGACTACAACAATTCATTTAAGTGCCCACAAACATTAACACACAGCATCACTTGAACGTAAAGAAATTGTGTAATTATATACATGACCACTTAAGCCGAGATCGCAGTAAATTTCCAAAATGAGCGTTACCTCAAAGAATTTTCAGGTCCTGATGTTAATGAAAAAATGTACCACCTGCACGAGTAATCCGACAAACTTCTTCACTCATTCAGTTAATAAAACGATTCATTGATTTACTTGGTAATTGTGGAGCGTTAGCAACATTATCAAAGACCGATAAATTAAACGTCGTTTGTATGTTGCTCATTGTTTTAATGTTATAAAGCTTTTTCAGCTGCATACCAGCCATGCATATATATATAACAAATTCAAAAGAAATTCTAAATGTAAGGACAAGGAAAGGGTTCTTTGAGTCCGACATCACCTTTTACAAATAAAAATCAAACTCCAACCAAATAGAAAGACAATACGACCCAAACAAACTTTCAAACCACACCCTGAATATTTGAAACTTAACAAAAAAAAAATTGCTCAAGAAATCAAACAAACAAACACCACAGGATGGAAAGAGCTTGAAGAAATTTTGAAGAAAGTAGTGAAACTAGGTCAACCTCCAAGGAAGCGAAAACACAGATGGTGGAACAACCTTTGTGACCAAGCAATAATTGAAAGAGTTAAAACATGGAACAATTACAACAGTAACAAAACACATGAAAAATGGCAGGAATTCATTAGGATTAGAAAGCAAGCATCAAAAACCGTTCGCAGGGTAAAAAGAGAGTACGAAAATAATCGGATGAAGGAAATAGAACAGGATTTTATAAGAAACAACACTAGGAACTTCTACAGGACGTTCAGGGAAAACATAACCGGATATCGACCATCAAGTTTGTGCTTTCGTAGACCTGATGGCACCTTGTAAACTAACACAAAGAACAATTGCCAAATTTTAGCAGACTACTTCCAAATACTTCTCAATTGCGACCCTCCCACAGAAAAAAAACCAATTTGAAAAACCCACATCCAACCCAGATTCTAGAAGAAATAACAAAAATTATCAAATCGTTAAAAAATGATAAAGCCCCAGGAGAAGATGGGATCATTGCAGAGCTATGGAAATTACACGACATCGACCTCACACAACGAATACATAAAATAATAGTGGACATCTGGGAGACAGAACAAATCCCATCAGAATGGAAATGTGCAATTATCCATCCTCTACATAAGAAAGGTGATAAATCGGACCCAAATAATTACAGAGGGATCTCTCTTCTTCCAGTTGCATATAAAATCCTCTCCCGAGCACTCTTTAATCGACTGGAGCAACAAGCAGACCCATAGATAGGAGAATACCAAGCTGGTTTCTGTAAGAGACGCTCCTGCATTGAACAAATCTGGAACCTGAAGACTATTTTACAGATAAGATCTTGCAAAAACACAGTGGTAACCTTTGTCGATTTCAGGAAGGCCTACGATTCAATTGATATGCAGTCCCTTTTCAACACACTAGGGGAATTCAAAATTGACAGGAAAACCAGATCAATCATTAAACTAACACTCACGAACACCACAGCGAAAGTTAAATTTATGGGAGAAATTTCTGAACCTTTTGAAATACATACAGGAGTTCGCCAAGGTGATGGACTCTCGCCTATCTTGTTCAATGTAGTCCTAGTAAAAGTAATTAAAACATGGGTAAAAGAAGTTAAGGGAATACAAATTGGTAAAAGAAAAGATCTAAGTTGAATATCAAAGGCTTGGTCTTTGCAGATGATCTCGCCATCCTTTCAAACAACAGAGAAGAAGCATAACATGCTCTAGAAAAACTATGAAATAGCTCAGAAAACTGGCCTTCTAATCTCCTTTGAAAAAACACAATTCATAGAACGGTCACCATCAAATAACCTCCCCATAGTAACATGTTACGGAAATATATCAAAAGTCCCCCACTTCAAATATCTAGGAGAAATCATCGAACCATCAGGACTGAACCTCGCTGCAAACTTAGCACGCATCACAAAACTGCAAAAAGCCTATAAACTCACCTGGAACCACAATAACAAAAAATCAATATCAGTAAAGGCAAAACTCCGACATTACAATACAGTCGTACTTCCTGAAGCATTATACGCAGCTGAAACAACACTTATACAGCGCCAAACAAAAATTAAAGATATTGAAAAACAAGAAAGAAAATGCCTCCAAAAAATATTTGGACTATTAATGAAAGACGGGATATGGATTAAACGACCGACATCAGACATATACAAACATACGAAAACAATTACAAACAACTTCAGGAAAACGAGAGCAAAGTTCTATGGACACATACATAGAATGGACCAAAACAGAATCACAAAAAGATTATTTGACATTACAAAATCCAGCAAAAATAAATCAAAATGGTTAAATGAAACTGAAGAGGACCTCAGACAAATGCACATTACAGAAAATGAATTCAATGATCGGGAAAAAATTAGGAACACTGTAAAGAAACATAAATTTGAACAAAATATAGCTATAAGAAGAAGAGGTAAGGAATGGACAGAGGAGAGGAAGAGAGAACACGGTGAACACATGAAGAGAGTTTGGGAAGAAAGAAAGAATGGTGCAAGGACGTCATGAAGATGCTCAAGTTCAATCGCTCTCTTAAATAGGGAATGATCGAAAATAATAATAATAAAATATGCACATGAAAATGACAAAAATTGAAACATGAAATTATACAATAATTGAGATGTAAAAACAGTATCGAAATAAGTGTAAAACTTACTGAAATAAAGAATAGAACAATGAAAAATGAATAGAAGAAAACAAACACAGAGTGAGCAAACCGACAAAATTACATACCTAATTATTGAGGAAATTTTTTTCAGTGATTTCATTGATTATTACACAAAAACATGTAATGCATGTAAGTTAGACCGAACCTAAAATACTGAGGCACGTTAGTTCAAAAATGTGATTCATATTTGACGTCATTCCCTATTTCATCATTCATTAATGTGAATTAAATGGTGTAACAATGCGTGAGGAGCCAGTGAAGGTTAGTCAGTCCGAATCTGAAGCTAGACCTAATCAAATTAAAATTTAACAACACATATTGTTGATATTTAATTGATATTATAACACGTAGCTAACTTTTTATCTTATCTTGGAGTTGGCTGAAATTTTCAATGCGCCTCTGCCTTAGGGCCCTTGATCGGAACTGATCGGATGGTCCCTTCCTTGCTTTCGGAGAGTAAATTAGCTTATTGTTCTCCACGTGGTCACATGCAGTTCGTACTGTTCTTCTGACATTTATTATTAATATTATTATCAAAATAGTTTTACTCTCCTGATTCATTCACCATAGAAGACCTGTTTGCTCTCCAAAGAATTCAACCACCTCTTGTAAAAGCAGGGCCGACCTTCTCGGTCACCCCTTCAGTGAGTAGCATGCTTGCTTGCCACTGAGTGTTCAATTCCCGGCGAGGCCAAAAGAAATTTGTAGCTTTTCACTTCAATGTCCCTACTACTACTCGTACTATCGCTAACTTACTATTACTAACTACTTCTCCCGGCAAGACGTTGGCAAACTCGACTACCTCGCCCACCTACTAACAGCCCTCCCACCTACCTCCTATCGATGCATGTAAATAAGCTTCAATAGCACACTACATTTCCCATTCACAAGTACTACTCGGTTCGCATTCAGAGATGAACAAGACTGCATCAAGTAAGTGCGTACCAACAATTTTACTTCCCAAATAAATTTCATTTCATTCAAGTATATGTTAATTCCGCTACATCGCTTATTTACGAGGTCCACACAGCGATACATATTTGAATGTGTCTTATGTATTAAAATTATTTAGTGCCATCTCCTCCAGTTTTCAACAACCGCACACGTCGGCATACAAGTCAATTTTCCAGGTTTGTTATTATTCGAAACATAAATATAAAAATGCATCAACATTAAGTTTCACTGAATTGTGCACTTTTGTTCTTTGTTTTCTTTCTCATTCATCATGAACTCAGCACGAAACAATAGTTAACTGTGTATTAATTCTTTATTAATTGTGTTAGCAATTCATATAGCAGGACACTCAACAATATAGTGAAACAAATGATTCATGGTATTAAAATTTCATTTGAAGAACTTTCTCCGCTAAACTCGAGGAAGAAAAGCAGTGGCTGCATCTATGTTAAAATGAAGAGCCGGGCGGGATGTCCCAGGCTCGAAACCTCGCCCGTCACCACTTAACCTGACCCAGTGGCGGATCTAGACCGTAGTCAAGGGGGGGGGGGAGAGGTTAAATTTGAATTTGAAAAGGGCAACACAACTGGGGAAAGATCTGGGGAGCATTTCAGTTTGAAAATTATAGTTTTACAACACAAATTTTATAAATATCATTGTAAAAATTATTATAAATATTATTATAAATACGATTATAAATACTATTGTAAATATGATTATACATACTATTGTAAATATGATTATAAATACTATTGTAAATATCACTGTAAATATTATTAATATTATTATAAACATTGCGATTTTGTGTTTTAATACAATACACTAAACAGATAATTAACAATTCATTAAATAGTGACCAAATTTATTAATTGTTAAAAATGGTAAATACATGTTAAAGGATAAAGATTACATTTTATCACTTTCATTATTATAGTCTCATTGTTTCACCTTTCCTTCAATTTTCATACTTCTGACTCCCAACTTATTACAAACGAGTAATGAGGTAATGCTTTGATTGTAAATTCATTATACAGTAACCAAACAGTGGAATCGCAGGAGAGGTTGTCTGGCATTTGAAGCTTCCATGAGCTTGAAGTGAATTTCGGTGACGAGTTGGACAGTCCGATCGACCGGCGACACGTACCATTGCATTCCGCCCTCCCCCCACTTCACTCCCCCCTCCCCCCACTCCACAACCTACCTCCTCCCCGTCCACACCATTTTCTCCCGCACATTGGCGATTCAGTGCGTTTAATTAAACCCAATAAAGCAGAGGGATTCCACACAATGCCAACAGGATCCAGAAATATTGCTTCGCAGGAGTCTTGCTCCCTCTCGATCCTTTCCTTTGCTTCTAATAACGCAAAGCAATATGAAATGAGTGTTGTTGATTCGGTCTTTACGTATTTCCCGGGATTCTTGGACATCAAAAATTACTTAAATGCTAAACGCACGACCAGTTCAACATTGACGTAAGCCACTGTAGTTTTACATAAATTCGGTAAAATTAATTTCATAATAAAAAAAGGTTTTCATAATAACACTATTAAAACATACGCGAATAGAAATAGAATGTTTTCATTTTCCCCCATTATATTCTATTCTAAAATTATCTCAAAATAATACTCATTCATTTTTATTTTCCCATGAAATAATATAACTTATTCATATTATCAGAATTTCTAAAATTTCAATCGTTATTTAATAAAAAACAATCCATCACAAAGAAATTATTCCAGAATAGTATGGACTGTACAGTACACAGTACTAAGAGTGTATAGTACGTAATTTTTTTATTCGTGCAAAGTTCGGACGCTACTATAATATTTTGTTTCATTGTGGTACAATATGATATACTTCATACATTGTTTCACATTGTATCATTGGAGACAAAGTAAATAAATAAAGTGAAAAGGTAACATGGTTAGGGCAATGTATATAATCTGTTCACGATACAATTTAATATATCATTTGGAATCATCTCCATCAGTCATACGAGAGAAACAGTAGAAATTCGCACAATGAGAAATAATAAAGTGCATGCTGCCGCCGTACGACATACGTTCCAAGAACTCAAGGGTCTCGCAGCCTCATTACGATCCCGCTACAACCTAGCAGCTGTTGAAGCACCTGCCTTGCGCCACAGCGCGAGAGTGTACCGCGAGGAAAATGATGGACATTAACCGACCGGTGCACACACTCATACAAGTGAATTTGCTTCACTATTCATCGATAAATTGCGTCATCGGAGGAACAAGTCAATAAAAAATTAGGGGAAAGAACTGGAGGACAACAGTAAAAGATGTCAGGGTGAGTGGATGAGATGATAATAATAATAGCACCACAGTGCAAATGTTAAGAGGTTTGAACATTTAAGAAACAACAGAAAAAATTCTTCTAAAGGATTACTTAAGGTTTTCCTACTTTTTCACTATTTAAGTAACCCAGAATAATAACCAATGATTTTTTGTAGCATTTGTACGATATGTCGGGACTTAGTAAGTAGTGACTGAGTAGCTGATACTAGTGATGAGATCCTTAGTTAGGAGAGTCACTTCCCCCACTACTTTCAATGCTCAAAAATCCCAAACAAAATTTAAAGAAAGATTAGACACGAGGACCGTCCATTCATACCTTTGGTCAACCAATTCACATGCGCATCTATGTAATAAATTTATTGTCAAAAAACAGTACAAACTGCGTATGACCACGTGGAGGAAAAAAAACTAATTTACTCTCCGGAAGCAAGCAAGAACTCGTATTATCTAATGAGAAATAAAGTATTCGTGGAGAAATCGCTACTTCTCCACCAATTAGTCAAATTACTGTCTGATGTCGGTTAAGAAATATCTAAAGACTCCACGAGCTCTAGAAACTTTGTTAGGGGTTCGTGTCACGTTGCCGAGTACTTAATGGAGAAATAAGATGTATTTACTCGTACTTCGCGTTCTAATATATCCAGATATTTTCTGTACCCCACTCCTGACAAAAACCTGACAAGGCCTTCGGATTCCTCATACACTTCTTACTCTGAACGGGTCCCAAGCAACTCTTTCATATATAAAGAGTATTTCTCTGAAGTTGAACACTCAGGGCATGACACTGGCCAAGACTCTGAACAAGAGACGAAAGGGATGATGCAGAGCTTTACTCTTCACAAACCCTTAATTAGTGTCGGATTTTTTATTATAGACCCCTCGCTTCTAACAGCTGTGGAAGGTACAAATAAAATCGTAGAAAAACTCTGTTACCACCATTAGATTTGTCATTTTCTTGAGCGTATACGTAAGTCAAAAATTTCGTTTGGCAAATGAATATTAATTTTTTACAACCTTAAATATTTCAAAAAGCGTGATATTTTGGCGGTTTTTGCCGATACGTCGACTTTATTATTTTTATAACATAAATTAAGAGTGACAAAAATAATTCTTATTCAGCGAATGATCACTGTTGTATTTCTGACAACATTTATTAATTTCAATTTTCTACTCGCAAAATGTAATGAGTTATTAATCTTTTTCGAAAGAAATGCTAAAAATGACCAGACACAGTCTTAAGAAATAAAATTTATACTGTCGCACTCAGAAGAATGACATAATCACATTACAATTAAAAATAAACGTTTAAAACTATTTGTGTAACCTCGTATTTGTGTAAGTGATAAATAAAGCGATGTTTTCAATAAGCGACCAGCGATGGATTTCAGTGACTCCACTGACTGGTACAGTTTTGTCAGCTGCGGGTCGAGTCTGTTGACTGAATACGGCATTGGCAACAACGCGCGTGACGAAAATGTACCGCTGGCCGAATATTCAAAACATGGTTTTATTTATCTATTGATGGAGGTTGAGTAAATAGTTTTAATTCAATTGTAATGTGATCATGGCATTCTTCGGAGTGCGATTACATTTTGCGAGTACAAAATTGAAATTAATAAATGTCGTCACAAATACAACAGTGATCATTCGCTGAATAAGAATTATTTTCGTCACTCGTGGTTTCTTTTATAAGAAGTAATGAAGTCGACGTATCGGTGAAAACCGTAAAAATATCACGCTTTTTTCAAACATTTTAGGTTTAAAAAACATATTTTCAATCGTGAACAAATTTTTCATTTGTGTACATGCAAAACAAAATTAGAAATCCAATGGTGGTAACTGTATCTTTCTGTATTTTTGTTGTACTCTCCACGGCTATTAGAAGCCAGAGGTCTATAGTAAAAATTCCGATAGCAAGGGGCGTCGTCGGAAGATATAGTCGCCGTCACACACTACTGCGCTCGTTTTTTAGACAGCTGTTACACATGTTGTTTTTTTTCACTAAAAATCTCATAAATGTGTGCTTCTTCAGAAATCCCAGTACTATCTTATCATCTATAATATATAAACCAAAAAATATATATTTTCAGAGAAGAAAAAAAAGAATAATTGGCCCCATACACCCTGATGTTCCCTTATCGACTCCCTTATTCGTCAAAACACAAAAGTTGCTATTGAAATGTGTTAGACTAAAAAAACTGAGAAATTTTATTTAAGATAATTCGATGAAAATTGAAGTTTTAGCGAATAAGTCATTTATTTTAAACGGGTCTTCACAGAGCGGGTAAACGTGTTATTAATATTTGACAACCACAGTGTTCCGCTCATAAGTAGATTATTCCTTAACGTGGGACCAACACTTCAAGTCAGTCAAATCGCTGAGATGTATAATTTTTTTTATTTTATCTTTATTCTCGAAGTTATAAAACACATCAGTATGACTAATAATGAAATAACGTGATTTAATTTCTATCAGTCAATTATATAGCATATACAATATTCGGGAACTCGCTTGACCCGTTTGAAGCGCACAAGGGTGTGTAACAACATGGCGGCCGAGCACACAACGGCATCTCACCTCAAAGGAAAAAGAGAAATATCTGTTTGTAATATCCCGAGACTTATAGATAAAAGTGGTGTAAAATATACTACGGAATATTTACTACAAATGAAAGAAAAACTAGCATCTCTTTCGTGAATGAAAAGTTGGTCTTATTTTGTAAATAAGTGTTTTCTCCATGAGCCGCATTGTATTTCACCATCGAATATAATTGCAATTATTTTATTTAAATGGTCGGTGACGTATGTTTTTCCAGTTGAAATCACAATAAATACATGTCTGTTTATTTATACCGATTTAAGAAATTTTAGTAAATTAATCCTACGTACGCTAGAACTACCTTAAGGCAGAGCGAACGTCTGACATTTCTCTCCGACCAAAGTCGCAATACAAAGAGAGAACAGAAAACAACCCCGCCATACAACGTACGGGAAAGAGGATAAAAAGTGCTAGCGAAACAGCGCAAAGCGGATCTTTGTGTGTTGGCGATCACCTGCCTCGAGTCCGCTCACAAAAAATACGGAAGATTCTTTTTTTAATTGCAAACGCACTTCTGGCGGACCGGGCGTCGCGTAGCGGGCAGTGCGATGTACTGATCAGATGGAATCCGGTTAATCGCAGGTTTGTTAGAAAAGAGACTCATTTGCGGATAGACGATGTCAATGATTCTCTAATCACATCATCAATATTTTAGTCTGGTTACGCCCTGTTCAACGACAGAAATATTTCTAAAAATTTGTAAAGATAAATTGAAAAAAGTTTTTTATAGTATCACCAATCTTTATTAATAATAAAAATTAAAGTGAAAGCTTTTTCGCTGACGTAGTCAGCATCTTGTGTGTATATGACGGGAGGTCACAAGTCAATCAATGGAGGAATTGGTCTGATGTTGACAGATTGATGTACATTACAAGAAGGAAAAGATTTCGTCATTCTGTCATTATTTATTGATGCAAAAGGCCTTTTCAGTCGCATGGCGGTCATCTTCAGTGCTACAAATATTTTTTACAAAATATAAATTACAAAATAAAAATAAATTGAAACATTCTAAAAATCATCCACCCCCTTCTTTGAAAAGTTAATAATTTTCTATATAATATGAAATAATGACAGGAAATGAGAAAGCTGGCATACCTGGGTCCTTTGGCAAGCGGTGGCTGTAAGCACCGTTGTCTCATGAAGGGTCGGATTATATAGGGAAGTTTCAGGAATTTCCACTGACGTCCCGGGTTTTCCGTGTAACGGACTTCAGTTGTTTTATGGCTAATTTTAGCAGGGAGGAAGAAAATATCTGGAATTTGATGATTGAGTGTGAATGTTGGAATTAAGTTAATTGTGAATGAGAATGTTTTCTGATTTAAGTCTTTTACAGTAATTATTTTCTATTTCTATAATTTGGAAGTCATTGACTCTAAGGAATGTGTGATTGTTTTCTATACGATGTGTGGCGAAATGCGAATGTCCGATGAGGTGTTTGAAAGCGTGAATGTGTTCATGTAGTCTTTTATTAAAACTGCGTCCAGTTTGTCCCAAGTACATCGCGTTGCACTCACCGCATGTGAGCGCGTACACTCCACTTAATTGCGAGAGGGATGTAGGGTCTTTTGTGTGGAGAGGATGTTTCTCAGGGACGTAGGTCCATGGAAGGAAGTGTAGAGACCGTGTTGTTTAAATAAATTTGCGAACTTTAGAGAATGATTATAGGTATAGTAATGCGAGGGGTCGTGGTATCTTTATGAAGGGGGGAATGTGTAGTGATTTGTTTTCGCGTATTGTGTTTTCTTCTTCTTAATGATGGAATCTATCAAACTGGTATCATAACCACTGTTTAATGCAATTTGTTTTATTATACAAACTTCTTTCTGAATTTTGTCTCGAGAAATTGGAATGGAGAACAGTCGATGTATCATAGCATGGAACGCTGCATGTTTATGTGTGGGTGGATGTAGCGAGAAGTTATGAATGATCGTATCTGTGTGTGCGGGTTTTCTAAAAATGTCGAACTCGTGGTGGTTGTCAACAAGTGCAATAGTGAGGTCCAAAAAGTTCAGTGTCCTATGTTCATCTTCATTTTCTGTAGTAAATTTAATGGTGGGATGTATGGAATTGATGTGTGATAAAAACTGATTAAGAGTACCGGGTCAAAGTGTGATTATGTCGTCTACATAACGATACCCGTATACAATATTCTTTAAGAGTGGGTGTTCAGAATTCAAAATGTTGTTTTCAAAATGGTCCATAAATACATCAGCTAATTGTGGAGATAAGGTGAACCCATACGTACGCCGAAGTCTTGAGAGAAGAATTTATTGTCGAATTTAAAGTAGTTGCAATCCATGCAAAATGAAATTAATTTAGATAGGTCAGTCTGAATAGATTTGGGGCAATTGGATTTTTCTGATATTGAATCTAGAAGTGTTTTACAATCTGATGATGATGTGTTGGAGAAAAGGTTTGTCACGTCCAAAGAAATTAATTTCGCATTCTTCGGTCTTGTTTTATGTAGTTTTGGAAGGGCATACAGCAATGGTGATCTTGGGTTAGATGGAATGAAATTTCTGGATTGAGGGATGAGAGTATTACTTGTGGAGAGCACTTTTTCCAATGAGGACAAATGTTTGTTTGTGGGATCTTTATCTATTTTAGAGATGCTGTTGTTCTGAATGAAATCAGAAGTTTTTTTTAGATATATGTCTCTTTCCATAATTACTGTTGTGTTCCCTTTGTCGGCTTTAGTTATTATTAAGTTGTCATTAGTGATTTTTTGTTTAAGACCAACAAGTGTGTTGAATGAGTGGTCTGAGGCTCTAATGCTGCTGAGTTTTTAAAATGATTTTTAATTGTCTGAGATGCTTGATATTTGATGTCATTAGATAAGTTGTTATGAGAGAGAACAGTATCAGTGAGTTCAAAAAATGATTTTATATTATGAGGATTTAGTGTGATGTTCGGAGAATATTTTAAATCTTTGGAAAGGAAATCAATTTCCTTCGCAGAGAAGGTAGTAGATGAAAGACTAGACACGCGGGGATGGTGAGATGGGTTAGGAATGTTAATTTGGTAGACTGTATGAGACTTAATTGCCGAAAAGGTCTTTTGCATCAATAAATAATGACAGAATGACGAAATCTTTTACTTCTTGTAAAGTCAATCTATTATATTCATACACAGAAAGTAGATATTTCATGTGAATTAATAAAACAAAAAACAATGAAAAATAATAATTAATAATCATAGGTTGTCTACGGCAGACCTCAATAAGTTTAAGCCCGTCCCTGGACGCAGTGCAGAAAAATTCGTCCTTTGCGGCGGGAAGAAGCTTCAGGTGGGCGAAATGCAAGTTCTTTGCTTTCGTTAACAGTCTGAAGATGCTGACTACGCTAGCGAAAAAACCCTCCCTTTAGTTATTATTAATAAAGATTGGTAAAGCCAAACAAAAATATTTTCTATTTATTAATCATATATCGATCAATATGCTGCCAACAATTATTTGAAAATAATACAGTTTTAGTATTTCCTTGACCTTCCAGTTATATCATGAGTTCCTTTAAACATATATAAGGAATGATAAATTGGTTTGTGATAACGAATACACAATTATTGGAACTGAGTGTTCGCACGTTTCAGACATATTTGTAAACAATTTTGAGGATTAGCTGACTTGTCTTTAGTGTAGTTAATATGGATGACAGGCCACGAATACTAATACAGAAACATCCGAAGCATTCAGCACTAAAAATAGATGTTTTGACCAATATTCACAATGTATTCAGTCTATTTAAAAGCAGGCGATAACTGTTATCTCAAATTCAGGTATTCAATCTTTTGAGTGGAATACGTTCCATCGATTATTTTCTATTTTGCCTTCCGGGAAATTCTGATGATTCAGATATTTGTGGATTTGTGAAGACTTGAATTCTCCTGCCGATACCGGTTAATCTACGCTCTATTGCACTTAAATTGTAATCATTCCATATACTCTATTGGATTATATTCTACAAGTAAGTTAAACACCCTTTTAGAATAAACCAAGTTAAAATTCCTCGAGAGTAACATGTTTTCACGTTGATCACGCAACGAACTAAAGAATAATGTATTTTTAGGTTTTGCTCAAGTTATTCTAAGCTCCATCGGACTAAAAGTTGAATAAACTGCGGTTAATCTTAATTGCCATGTCAGTCGGCTGCCACATTAAGAAACTCGCTGCATCAACACGGAAAAGGCTTTTGCGTGCCTCTACAGATTAGCAGCGTGGATCCACTGCAACATACTGGATTTAATTCTGTCTCAAACTCTTTATTCGTAAAACCTAGCGCAACAAAATGTGATACCAGTTTTACAAAAATATTTCTTTTGTGTGATTTTACCGGACAGTACATACGGTACTCACATGTCGGCAATTCTATAGTATTAAATGCTCGTATATAGTAGCGTGGGGCAATGATACGTTTTCTCCAGTTTTTCACATGGGGCTAGAAAATTGTTTCAGAGCTCAAATAAGACTGTTAAGTGATAGTGATATTACCATGAGCATACAAAAGAAAAAAGTTACCTTCATATTTTCAAATTTTCCCAAACTCGTTTTCTGAATCCTTTTCCCATGAAATCACCCACGAATAGAATCTTTTTCCCTGCGCGTAAAACCGCGCTGACTACCTTATCTTAGACAGCAGGCCATTTTCTACACGCTTTCGATCGATCGGAGCGGCACGGGATGGGTTTTGGCAAAATTGTGCCCGACAAATAAAACTTATGGGTCATACTTATTTATTTTAAACGCGATATTTTTATTCTCACCGACAATTTTATGTTATTTCAAGCTGGAAAAATTAAATAGTACATTTCTTTATTTTAAAAAAGTAATTTTTATTATAATAAAATGTTTCCTTATTGTTCTGTATGACGGGGCAATTTCTAACACAATTTTCTATTTTCTCTAACCGGACATGCCACGTCAAATATTAATTCTATTTATTTATTTTTATAAAACAAAGTTGTGCCCCCAAACGTTTGATGCAAAACGTACTATAATTCGTGGGACGTAAAAAAAGGTTGATGGGCCGCCAGTTGGACAGCGCCGCTATAAAACATTTTGGTTGTTCACGGAACACGACAAATAAGATTAAAAAAGTCGAAAGGGCATACACTTCAGAGCCTGAGACGTTTGATGAATATCGAAAGCCCGAGTGAAGAACCAAGTTGACAGCGTGACTCGTACCACCGGCGCGAGGCTCCGTCACTCAAACCAATTAGAAGGGTGGGGGATGGTCTGCTCTAGCGAAGGAGCTGAAGTGACTGCTGGCGTTGAAAGGGCGGGTGGGCGGGCGTCTTCGCCAAAATGCTCGCCCGCTCCTGTCACAGAGTCAGAAACCACGCCACTCCTTGTCAGCTTGATGTGCATCCTTAATGGGCTATAAGCATGATACGACCACACTCTTGAAATGCAGGAGGCTCCACTGTTCATATAAAGCCGTTATCGAGAATTTTAATATTGTTTCTTCCACAGCCGTTTCATTTCGTTGGGCTATTGCAGCCGAATATAATGATTTGATTGGGAAGTCGTGTTTCGATCTCTCCATCCTCTCCCTCTCCTCTGCGGGCTCAGAGAATATAACGGCGCAATGTCTATTATACTATTCGCAAACGAAACCGGCGGTTCACAGCTTTGGACACATCCCAGAACCCTGCCGATCCCTCCATTCTGAAAGAGCACTCCGCTCGGTCTTTCTGGAATAAGTTCTTAATCACCTACTGGACCAATGAAATAGGAAATAATTCTTATGCAATTAACATTTTATCATCATGTCAACACTTTTCTTGCAATACACAAAATATACGAAGAAAATGGATCTAAACACTATACCAGTATGAATCAGAAACAAAAAAAAGTAAGCTTAAGTCAAGTTTAAAAAGAGATTTAATCATTTATTTGGACTGATTTTATTATTAATTATGAAGTATAAATTATAAGGCTGTTGTCCAGTAACTACTTCATCTGCTTTTATCGAATTAAATACAAATCGACATATTTTCCTACTTTACAAATGAAAAAATACATCCGCCAAACTGTATAATCTATTCATTTACGGTTGATCCTATCCTTTAATGTTGTCGTAATTATATTGTATTTTGACTCATTTTATTTGTAACGTTATGCAGGTTGCAGAAATAACATGTTAGATAAAAAAGTAACATTTCCTATTTCTTGCGACCACTTGGGGAACAAGAACTTAATCCTGAGAGGGTCGAGCGGTGAGAGCTCTTGAAGGTACCATATTCGCGTTGACTGAAGTCAAGTTGCCAGCTATTCACATAGCTCGGAAATATTCACCACAGAAGTTCTAATGAATTAATAATTAATTCTAGTGTTTTTACTATCAGATGAAGACAATTATTTTATGATTTTAAAACTTGATAATAAATTTATCGTTTGACTCTTTCTTTGACAAAGGTCGCATTGTCTTTAGTCACGTGATGCGACTGCCATTTCCGTTAGAAGAGCATTGTCCACAGTTCTTGGTGAATTATTCTCGTGAATGCCCCGCGAGGAACGGAAATTTTAACGTCACTGCGTTCCTATTTCCATTTACTATGTTTTAATAGGATTTTTCGTTATGTTAAACCGGTACGTTTGGCAGAAAGCAAAAACAAACAAAAAACTAACAAAAAAAACAACAACGCATAAGTCCGGGAAAGTTTCTCCATAGTAATTTAAAGTCAAATAATTCAAAATTTTGGGCCGCAAGGGTATAAAAATTCATAGCCGCTGGAATATGAAATATAGAAAACTACAATTTAAAACATTTTTGAGGGAACTTAAGCCTCGCTCTGACGGATATAATACCTTAAGGGTGGAGGGGTCGACATTAGGGAAGTATCCTAAGCCATGAACCGTCACTTTTCTTAGCAAATAGTAAAGAAGTCAAAAAACGCACTTCAAAAATGCATTTCGTCCTTATTCAATTACTAGCAGTGATTCTGTGACGTCACTTATCTCCTGTATGTGTCTCAGGTCTTCCGGGGTTTAAGTCTGGGTGGAAATGGTGTACGGTTGAGGAAGGCGAACGGGTGGTGTAGTGGTTAACCACCCCAGCGATCAATGCAAAAGTCCCGGGTTCGATTCCCGGTTCGTCACCATTTTCACCTGACCGAAAGTTATCAAGAGTTTATTAAACTACATACCCGAAAGCAACTACACTCATACACACACACACACAAAACTATCCCACAACAGGCCCCGAAGGTGTCCAAGCGGTTCGCAGAGGGGAGAGCTCAGCAATTGCTAGGAGATGGAGAAGTAAGCATCTCGCTTCGGCTGGTTTGACACCAGGATAGACATGGTACTCGTTTTACAACAAGCTCAGTAGACCTGGGAATCAGTCTGGGTGTTGAGGAGAGATTGATATCGCATCTACAGAGTTCGCACTAATATTTTGACAACGTCAGCAAACATTTTAATCACCCCTCGCGTTGTTTTTACATTACGATTTTCAGCCCGGGTCTTCCGCACAACGACCTCGTCTTCGCCAGCGGTCCGTTGACGACTGAAACGGAAGGCCAACGCTCAGATACCTGCTCCTCCTATGTAATGCGGCAAAGATCCTCTCATTCATCTCTACGTTACAGGACGGACGCTTGGATGCTCCCTCAGTCAATGGTAGTCTTGGCCCCTCTGTCAAGCATCGAGACGCCGCGGCGTCGCATTCCGTCCGTCCTTGAACTCCCTTTTGTCTCCCATCACCATCTCTTCATTTCAACTTTCTGGTTGGTTTATTTTTTATTCACTATACCTTAATTGGATTCTGGTAACTTTGAACTTGTTCTTCCAACTAACCACTACAATATTTAAGTAGGAGCCTACTGACCACTGACCTGGACAAAGTCTTCAAGAAATGTCGATTAACGTAATTTTTTTAAGATTATTTTTCAGTAGTTATTAAACAAATTAATGTTTTTTGTATGTCATTTCTAGAAAGCAACAATAATAAAATCAATAAAAATATTTCAAATTATTTAACAATAAAGACAAAAAAGGAATTGTAATAAAATGAAACGAGTGGTACAAAGGGAATTATCCGTTTCCTGTCCCATGTAGAACAACCGACAATAATACGAGTATCATTCTAGATCTACGAACCCAGAACCCTTCATTCCCTAATTTGCGGTCGATTCAGAAAGCAGCTGGATGAAACCTTTTGTTTCAAAGTGTTTGGTCGCGTTGAGCAGCTGCTCAACAGAAGAATTTAATTCAATTCGCCCCAAAGCCTTCCTATTTCTGGAAAAGACGCAACGCGTGTCGATCATTGAGGTAAGCCGTCTGCGCACGCGAACGGCACGCAAACGGCACGCGAACGCCCCACGAAAGGATTTCGACCTTCACTCCAAAATGGCTTCTCTAGGAGTTATCACGTTTCCAGAAAATGTTTACTTTCTTCGGGAAGACATGCCAATTTCAACACTGTGAAAGATAAGACCGAGGCAAATAGTTTCTAAGGTTATAATATACCTTTGGTAACATATCCCCTTTAGGCGCTTTACCCACACCTCTGCTGTTTCATTTGAGCACAAACACAAGGCTATCATTCATTTATTTAAAGTAAATGAAGTTGGAAGAATGATTTCAGTAATAGGGTTCTATTTTAAAAGCTACGAAATAAGGCAATCAAGGTTTTCATTTTTTAAATTTATTTTATCTTTGGGCGAGGTTCAGACAATAAGGCCTGCTCTCCACCTAATCTTTGAACTTGGGAAAAGGAATTGGGAAAAGAGATGATGTATTGCCGGGAATGAATCGTACCGAGCCGACATTTATCAGGAGTAGGTGAGGGAAACCCCAGCTGAAAATCTCCCGAGCAGGGTTTGAACCCACGCTCTACCGTTCAGCGGGATAGAGGAAGCGAAGACGCTACCACTAGACCATCACTGTCGGAACCATTGGCGCGAAGTCGTTTTATTCCATACATTTGTCGGTAAGTCGTTGAGTGAACAGAATCGTCCATATGCGCAAATACAACTAGTGGAGACAAATTTCTCTCCTCCATAGTCCCCACTTCTCACCATACACACTCTCCTCGCAAAAAAAGTTGCATTCTAGCTTCCCGAATCTGGGAATTATACAAACTCATTTGTCTTGCGACCTAATTATCTTTCCTGTAACTTTTTAAATTATCATACCCACAAAACAACATGCGTCGCGGCTAACCAAGTCATATAGTATTTATACTAAGCAATGAAGACACGCGCGGCAGTGTTGACTGTAATACGATAAATTATAGCAGGGGAATATCCACTTTTTAAATTATATTGTCCTTCCCCGACCACTTCACTTTCAGAGCCACCGGTATATTTGGTTGCGTAGAAAAAAATAGCGCCCCTCTCCCATTTTTCCAGTCGCACCACTACTTAGTCTTGACATCATCGAGAAACTTTGAGAATAAGCTACTCTGGATCAAAAAAAAATTAAAAAGATTAAAAATTCAGAACAGATCTCGATTTTCTGTTTTGGACGAACACTGCATTGTCTTCGTACATCACGTATATAATCGTAAAGTAAAAAATGTTTACCTTCATGATTTCTAAATCTTGAATTCTAAGAAAGCGACAGTGGGGCACGGTGATTAAATGAAATCGGATTGAGCTGTCCAGAAATAGGCTTCTATTCTCGATGCGTTTAAAGTCAATGCTGAACAATGGCTTCGATTCATCAATTTGTTTGTGAGTTATCGAGGGATTAAAATTAACATTACACATATGACATTGGAGATCGTCAAAATTTGAACATTCTCCTGTAGCTATTTTGTAAAGATTGAAAGATATCTCAATTTTTTTTAATACAATGCTTTCCTTACACATTGTGTATTAATAGAAAGTAAAAAGAAACTTTAAAAATCAAGCAAGCGTCCTTTTAAGATATTACAACGCACAAAGAGGGTGAACCACTCCACTTCCGGTCGCGGGTGCGTAAAGCAAAGGTGGCGGAACATATGGGCTGAATGCATGGAGAATGCAACGCCGAGTCAGAGGGGGTGAGGGGGGATTTTCATGACGCTCGCTCGCGCCGTGCAACTACGTATACATCCGGCCGCTCATTAACGTGCATAATGAGACCGCTTCTCTGCTCCGCCGCTCGAAAACGAGTGAACGAGTACCTCGTTTTCTGAATTCATTGAAGCACTACTTGGAGTCACAATACTTCTTTCTATGCGTCATAGTTAGCATCCTAGTAACTACTTCACACAACATAACTCTTTCAAGTTTCAACATAGTCAATGACACATTACTTTAAAGTGAAGAAAATTTGTATGGTAACTAATATTGTTTGGAATTTCTATCTAAACTTGTTCTCAATTTAGTCAACAGAGCAAAAATTGAACAACACTACTTTTGAGTTTAAGAAACCTCCGAAATAATGATCTGTTCCCATCCTCGTGTTCGGTAATTTTGTAAACAATGCACATACCAAGTACCAAAAAAGGTGTCTCAAATTAATTCTTATCAGTGAGCAAAGTATTTTTATATCCCACTATTAATGAAAGCTTCTGCAAGACGTGATATGAGTAAATAAAACAGTTGCATCACCTACAAAATTAGGAAATAGTACGTCTTACTTTAATCTCCACTATGACTGCATGACTGGAATGAACATTTTTGGGGGGAACAGCGAGTGTTGGAGATGACCCACTTAGTGGGGAAGGTATGTATGTATCCAACAGCCAAGGAGGGTGGTAGTGAGGGTACGTTGGTTTTATTTATTTATGTATTTATTTATTTTATGCCTTTTGGCGAGGTCCAGGCCATGAGGTCTGCTCTTCCGCCTAACCATTCAAATTGGGAAGGAGAGATGTTGTGTTGCCAGGGAACGTATAGTACTGAACCGACATTTGTCAGGAGTAGATGAGGGAAACCCCAATTGAAAATCTCACCTAGTTCGGCCGAGCAGGATTTGAACCCACGCTCAGCAGGATCGTGGAAGAGAAGACGCTTTGTTGGAAAAGGCTGCAAGTTGCTACAGTCAATGGAGGAAGACATGATACATTATGTAATGGATCATTACACCGAGAAAAAAGTGTGAATCTTAACCGAGAAATCTAAGCAAAGTCGGTAGAAAACGAAAACTTTGTATAAAACACCCAGAATTATGAAGGAAAGATTGGAAAGATCATGGGGAAATATTGTCGGCTACGTTGACAAAGATGAACGTCGAGAAATCTTCCAGTTTTTACCTTACCTTTCACACAATCAAAATTCCAATTCTACTTATCAAGATAAAGTAATCACACATAGTTAAAGTATGTTTGTACACTCTTACCCATCATAAAAGTACCATCCCCACAGCTCTTTGAATTCCCCATCCCCACCTCCTTCTCTTGCAGTAGAATGCCCTCCCTTCCCACCAGAGGTGTAACTACACCTAACGAATCCCGGGACGGGAACATTTTTTGGAGGTCCCATATTGGAGCAGTTAAACAGTTAACAATAATGCCCCTCTGTGGCTCAGATGGTAGCGTTCTAGTTCATCACCATGTCATCCTGGATTCAATTCCCGGTGGAGCCAGAAAAGTTTCGTAGCATGTCACATTAAAGTCCCAGTTCAAATACCTGTGCCTATTGAAAAGCGAACCTCCTAGTATCAATAACTCGAACAATTACTAACAATTCCTACTAACACCGTACGTGGGTCAAGTTGTTGGTAAAGCTAACTAACAATAGCCTACCACCCAACTCCTGCCGCCTACCGCTCCTCCTATCCTCGTATTTGGTGAACTCTTGCAGCATGAGGCAAGGAACGGATCGCCCTTTCCACCTCCGCCTGGGTACACTACTGATTCCCACAGCAGAGGAGGAAATCGGTGGCGGCAGTGGCGTCCACGGGCGTGGGCATCCGAGACTGTGTCTCCTCGGAGGAGACATGCACCACAGCGCCATGGTGCGTCTCCTCCTCCTCCTCCTTCTCCGCACTGCTGTAATGCTATATCCGCAGGAAGGCGGCGTTTTCTATGCGTCACGGCTGTTCCGAAAGGACGGGAAGCAGTGAGAACAGGAGATCCGGGAGGTGAGCAGCCGGAGAAGAGGGTGGCGGGCAAGAGAACCGGACCACTCTCCAAGGGAGGGAGGATCTGCGACTCCACACAGGACACGCCATGGGGCAGTGGTCATTAACTCTCGATCGAATAAGAATCGTGGTGGGGTTCGGTCTTCTTAAAAAACTTTCTTTTTAATAATAATGAAAATCTGTACAAAATATTATAAATTAACTAAGCGATATAAAACATTAAACAGTACGTGCAAAAAAATTAAAGTTAACGTCATACAATTTTGATCGTCAGTTAAAACAAACAAACACAAGAATGTATATCTGACATAAAGCTCGATATACATTCCAAAAACATACTAAATCTATAAATAAAATAATAATTACTCATAAATTAAATTCAAAATACATTACATGTGATTTTAAACATCAAAAATAGATTTTATTTTGATTTTTCATGTAGATTTCAGTCAAAAAAACGTATAAAATATTTTCGAAAAGAAATTTGAAGGCTTTCGTTCCAATCATGTACTTTCCGTTTTTCCTTACATATTCTATAAATTTCGCCCTTTCCTGAGGGAACAGCTAACTCCCATAATACATGCTCTGCATGTTCCTCCCCTTTTCTTTACAAATGCAGTTCGTAGTTTCTGTAATGTTACTTTTATTCGTTTACATGTTGTCCGTCACATATCGTACCACACGATCAGGAAGGCAGTGGCAATAAGGCGAAACATACCTAGACGGCGGGTCGACCACCGCCGCCACCGCAGCGCCGTGACGACCTTTCGCCTCGCGAGGGGGTCAATGCATGACGTCAATGCGTTCGTGCGTGCAAAGTCAAGCCTCGTCGGCGCACGCGTGTCGCACTTCAGCCTCGTGTACCAAACACGCATGCACTTCTCTTCAAGGCGACGATGATTCGCGTTCATTTTCTCCACTCCAGTGACTCCAAAACTATGGCCGTCACGACGGATGACAGACGAAAATCAGAGGCGGATCTATGGGGGGTTCAGGGGGCTATAGCACCCCCTATTGAACCTGAACTCTTACCAGATAAAACTGAAGTTGATAAATTGCATATTTTGTAAAAGTGTTATCGGGTTAATAATTGCTATTAGTTATAATTGTTATTGTTATTAATACTATAATGTTATTAATAATACCAGATTAATTAAATTAATAATACCAGATTAATAACTTTAATAAATATTGTTATTTGTATTCATAATACCAGATTGTTAATTATTTATTTGATGCATTTTATTTAAAGTTAATATTTAGAAAATTTTTGTTGTAAAACCATAATTTTTAAAGCAAAATGGTCCCCAGTTAGCCATCCCCTTGATAACGGTCTAGATCCGCCACTGGTGAGAATTATATTATCATTGCTTAAAATCGGGAACACAATCCCTTGTTTTTCAACTCCAGGATTGCATAAAAACGAGACGCAGGAAAAGTAAGGGAAAATTTAATTTACAGGACGAGGAGCAGTGGATAAAACAGAACAAGATTCTATGCGGCTTGAGGAATACGTCTTGCAGATCAGGTGCACAAGAAAAGAATGCAGTTACATAGTAGAATTAAAAACAACTATTTGAAGTAAAAAGAAAAGGGAATTTAAGAAGTGGCCAAGAGGTCGAGGAACAGGAGAAAAGAAGCGAGAAATGTTGAAAAATAAAATAAGCGTAAAATATTTCTCAAATGGAAAATTAAAGATCTATTTTCTGTAATTGAAAAATGTATCAGCAACGGAGAGAGGCAAGAAATAAATTTACGAAAAAAAAAGTTTGTTTCGCCAACTCAAGCACGTGACCATCAACAAAGTTTAAATTTCACCTCAAGACATATTTTAGTAGTAGTTTTACATACCCACACGAAAATTAAAATTTGGGGGAGACCAATAGTTCATGTAAGTCAGGAATGAACCTTTCGCTCAAAGAATTTCCAAGGAGTATACAAACTAGGATATCCAAAATTTTCACCGAATTCTCTTAAAATCATCGAATCGACACCCTAACGAAATATTAATGCTGAGAAGCATTCAATGGTTAGTCGAAATTAGCTAGGATATGAACCATACAGTCAAGAGTGGGATCACCCCATTAACTTATCAAAAGAAGAATTAGAATGTATTATAGGTGGAGTACGCCAATTACCTTCGCATTAATGGACGGATTCCGTTTCGATGCACTCCCCAGGTACAATTTTAGATGATACTCGTAACCAGATTCCGAGGCTGAGAATATCTCCATTATCTTCGCTGCTATTCCCAATTATCGACGGAGAGCGTATAGACGACTCCACAAGAGGCTATCGAGGTTTCCAGGAACGCGTTGCCAGAGCAACCGGTTCCGCTCACGCATCTCGTCAGCCAATGAGAGGAGACGGCGAACACTTCAGCCAATGGAAAGGAGAACCCTGCTCCAAATCCGTTCTAGACAGGCTGGTCCTCATGTACCCAAGAGCAATAATTCGGAATTAGCAATCAGTAACCCACAGGGGATTCCATTTCTATAGGCGCAAAAGTACTACTCCAGAACCATCGGTGAATATTACTAGTAGGACAATACCACAAAAACTAAATGAATAAAAACCTGTGATCCAACCAAAGTTTCGAGACGACAGGGGACACCATGAATATTTGCGATTTAAACAAACAAGTTATCTAAAATCCACTCATTTTCCGTTGATTGCATGTTCTTTATTGAAGACAGAAATAAAACGATAACTTTTTGAAGAATTGTCTTAGTCAAATAGTTGTATAATGGAATTAACAATAAAAAATGACAACGACAAAATGCACAAGGTCTTAGCAACAGGTATTTCACTGATAGAATTTCATATACAATTAAATACATTTCATATTACTTAACCGGACACATTCGCGGTGTATAGATATGAGTCTACAGACGGTGCTTGGAACCCTGGCCAGTGAAAGTGGAATTTATCGTGATGGTCAAAGTGTGTTGACAGGAGATTTCCTCAATGTACACGGAGAATTGTGGTATCCCATTCACAAAATATCATTTGTCTTATTTCACCCAATAACCTTTCCTTCCCTTTCACAAAGTAAATTGGTTAAAAGATTACAATACCCACGTCAATTGAAGGTCACTTTGTACCATTACATTCGCCGGAACAGGAAATACAGTGTCGTAAATTGATATATAGAGAGAGGAAGACGAAGGAATGGTTGGGAGGGTTGATTAATGTCTGACGTAATGTGTGTCGAAAGAACAAGAGGATATTGTGCCATTAATGAAGATGATGATGATAATAATAATAATAATAATAATACAGGAATCGTTTGTGCTCACCTATTCAAACACGACATTTCAACACGCTGAAAATCTTCACACCAAACGATTTAATACGAACAACTACAGCATATTTCAAACTAACAATCCAAATCGCGGTCGCACCCAAAAGCATATTTCATGTTAAAAACCTAAGTCTCCCGACACATTTTGGAAGAACGGAACGTTATATGCCGCCACCGTTACTTCCGTCCAGTCGTATCAGAACAAACGTTTGTGCACCGTTCTGTTTCTCAGCAGCAGCCCTTGCCGTCCGCTAATCCTCGTCGCCTATAAAAAGCCGACGGCGTCGGAGGTCGTTTCTCAGTTAACTGGAAGAGGCGCTGGTGGTCGCTTACCATTCGGAAGCCCCGTGGCATCGCTCGGCTGCCGGCCGCTAATCCGGGCTTCCTGCTAGCTGGAGTTGCTGGCGCGCCCCTGGCCACCCGCAACCCGCAAGACCAAAGAAGCTAAGTGGATGGATGCACACTGGCTACGAAAGAGCGGACTCCAGCGCCAAATGCCTCGCCATTGCGGCGATCCCTGCGAAAGGTTGGGGAGGGGACGAGAAGAAGAGTACGAGGAGAGACAATGGTACATTACGAATTCTCAACGAAAAAACAAACAAACTGGAAAGTGTTCCATTTAACAATTACATTTCTTACAACAAAAAGCAGTAACAAGCCTACATTTATTTATTCATTATTTATTTGTTTATATGTCTTTTGGCGAGATTCAGGGCAAGAGGCCTGCTATGAACTTGGGAAGGAGAGATGTTGGGTGGCCGGGAAACTTATGGTACCGAACCAAAATTTGTCTGGAGTACGTGAGGGAAACTCCAGCTGAAAACCTCTTCTAGTTCAGCCGAGCAGGGTTTGAACCCATGATCTGCCACTCAGCGGGATCGCGGAAGCTAAGACTAGTGCTGTCGGTGAAAAATTAGAAAGATAATTCATAGATACGAAACATGATTGCATATTAAACAGTCCAATCTGAATAAAATATTTATCCTCAAAATTTTACAAAGTTATTTTTTAACTAATCTTCATGTTGAAATAAGGTTTCTTCTAAATAGTTACTTTTCTCCCTAAATTCCTTGCAATTGCTTCATGGCTGATCTGAACAAGGTGTATCCCAGATTACTGTTTCGCGTATAATAATTCGGTTTCTCATTACTGGTGCGACGTACAGAAATGCTATCGATCTATCTATACTCAGAAATTCTTGTACAACAAAATTGTTAATATTAATGCTTAAGAAATATCTGGAAGTGGGGCACAGTGCATAAATGAAGTCGGAATGAGATGTACAGAAATAGGCTTCAATTCCTAATGCATTCACAGTCAAGTCCCAAGTTTCGTTTTGATCCATCAAATTGTTCGCACATACACACCTATACGACGTTGGACATCATTGTCAACATTTAAAAATAGGAGGCAATTCATAGAGATTCATAAAGATCCGAAGAGATCTCCAAAAAATATTTCGACCTATTACAATACTTCTCTTATACGTTCTGTATATGTTTGGAAAGTAAAAAGGTGCCAATAGAGAATCTTCTCAACAAATTTATCGGAAATAACATTTCAAGTTATTAAACATTAATAGCATGAAAAATATCTAATATTTTTTATGGTCGTCTTCCTTCAGTACATATCAGATTCTCATTATTACATTATGTATGTTGAAATGAAGTCAAATCCATAATATTAATGATTAATTATAATAAAAATCACAAAACGTTCTCATATAAACCATAAAAAAAACTTGTCGTTGCCAGTGATATTTATTTCAAAATGTAACAGAAAGTTCACAAATATAAAATTAACACTCTACTACTCAGGTCGTATCCAATATATCTCTTTGTGAGAACACATAACACACTGCAATTGGTTGCGCACCACTGGACATATACTAAGAGAATAAGCAAAGTTGAAAAAGAAAAGAGGACTGTGAAGAAGCGCGCAATCGTTGGAGGTGAGTGCGAAAATCGAAGAAGAGGCGAAAGGATGAAAGAAGTAGATCGGAATTACAGCAGTAGCAGAGGCAGCGTCGATAAAACGCGAATCGGGAGTGGGAGAATATAAGGGCGAAAGCTCTTCGCACCCGAGACTAAGCTTCCGACGCTGCTCAATGCGCTAACCTCCTTTAATGAGTTTACAAGGAAAGAGATGCAATGCAACGATATGGCCATGTTTCAGAACGCGATATTCGCTTGGATTTTACCAACGTAAATGCGATTGTCCGTTTAAAACACCGATCGTTACAAACAGGAGCTTCTATGGAGTATAAGGGCACCTGCGTCGAAGAAAATACTCGTAGAAGACAAACGAAAATATATTACGATTGAAAAGAATACTAAGATTAATTATCGCAGAATGTAGTGGGAGAAGTAAATTGCAAACATGCATTATAATTTGTTTATAATTTTACAGGTGAATTTTATATACTTTATTTAATCCATTAATTTTGCTACAGCGAGGTGCAATCCATGAAACCTGCTATTCCACCTAACAACATTATTTGGGAGAAAGAATTGATAAGGAAATATATTAGGTTGAAAAGGAACAGGTACGGCAGCAAACTAACATTTTCGTATCAGTTATGTGCAATAAATATTTGAATATAAGAATATTGCAATTTACTGTACTGAGAAGGGGACTCGTACCCTGTTGGTTTGTGCGTAACTAGGGGGCACGTACCGAGCAGCAATCATGGAATGGGAAGTTGTTCTCCATAACAGGCAGTCGTCATGCGATGTGTCGAACGTAGCCGAAGCAATTACCACTCAGCAGGCATTGTGGGGAGTCCTGCCCCCGAACGGGTTTTACGACATGTGTTGATAAGCGAACAAAGCACTTAATGGAAGGTAGGAAGCGTCCATCTTGCTACTTCCCCTTTGCCACGAGCAAGCTTTTCATTGCATCTTGCAAGGTGGAATAATAGGCGATGTTAGTGGAACACACAATCCGATCATTGTTGATGGACAAAGCGAATGATTCAACCAATAGAGTTCTTGTTACTATACCTTGTTGCCAAACCTCAACCAAAGAAACACTATATTTAAAATAGACTTGACAACACAAAGAAAACGTCTTTAGGAATTCTCTTCTCATTTTCCATAACTTTATTATAACTTTCGGTCAGGTGAAAATGGCGAAGAGCCGCGAGACGAACCTGGGACCCCTGTATTGATTGCAGGGGTGTTAACCACAACACCACCCGTCCACCTTCCACAATTGTACACCATTTCCACACAGATCTAAACCCCAAAAGCCCTGAGACACATCCCCATGCAGGAGATAAGTGAACCAGGCGGCACACAATGCTGTGTGCAATTAAGTACCGGTTACATAACTTTGTTTCCGTATTTTGGTCGCGATTCTGTCACTAGCGTGTTCAATGGATGCTGCCTTCGGATGAAGCAAAGAACTCACGATAGTATACATCCGGTACAGTGCCTATGCTCTAACTATTCCTGAATTGTGTCAACATCTGGTATTAGGATACAAATACATTTCTTGACGTATTGAATGCAAATCAGGAAACATCGAGACTCAGTGATTGGAGCGCTGAAATTCTGACGAGATGGCCTTAGTTTAAATCGTGGTAAAGACACGAGTTTATACTCATCTTAAACATTTTTTGTGAGGTTTTAGGGCTCGTCAACGTCAAGGTCATTAGAGCCCAGGCAGGTGGGGAAAAAAATGCAGTTTCACACCATAGAGAAGAGCCGTAGTCTCTCTTCCCCGTGTGTGGGACTCGCCGAATATCTCGACCATGTCCACTAAAAAAACCTCCTGAATTAAAAAAATATCTAAACACAAAGATGAGAGAGAAGAAAAGGAAACAGTTGCCCAATACATTATATTAAAAGTGAAAAAAAATTATAAAACTTATAATTTTCAAATTACGGGAAGGAAGGATAAAAGGAAAGACGAAAGGGAAGAGGAAAGAAGAATGCAAATTTAAACACTCCCGAGAACTTGTGGGAGGAGCCCCGATCTATTTATAAAATTCAATAGTTTATTAACATCATTCGTTTTACTTCCGAGAATTGTTGGTAAATCTGCAGTCAGACCAATTTGTCTGCATATCCTAGTGTATTTTCTGCAATCAGTTAGTAGGTGACGTCATCTTAAACATCCAGACTCACTTTCCGGTCTACGCAAAAACTTATAAAATTGCGCGGAGTGTGATGCTGACTTCTTCTCATCCTCCTTGTAGCGAAAAAATATGAAGTAAAAATGGTTTCCCTTCCGTAAACGTCAATTTACGGCATGCTGTGGGACAGACGTTTTGATCGAGCACTACTCTACTCTCCTGGGCATTAACATAAACCACAATTCCAACCGTTCACTTTTATGTTGCGTGCCATATGGACTCCAACTTCTTGCACGCCACTGATATCCGGTCATGGCTGGAGGAAAAACTTGCAAAGGTTCCTGAAGCAGAAATGTGAACTTACTTCGGACAATACTAATTTTTATTGAGCTGATGGGTCCCGTTTGAACAGTGAAAGTTTTGGAGGTGGACTGCAGAATTGAAAAGCTCCACTTCTTGAATGTATAATATTCTTGAACAAGCCAGGAGGAAGCAGAGACTTTCAACGAGAAAACCTTCTTGCGACATATTGAGTCGCCGTTCAGTAGAATTCTACGGGTGAAATCAGCTATAGAAATTAAACGGGTGAGATGAAACGGTTAAGCGGAACGGGATAGTCAGAATTGAATCGATTATCTTACGTTCTGTACTTTCTTTCTTGATATACCACTAGGGATAAGAGTTAAAAGCAAATCTTTCAACATATCGCGCTCTAATTAGAAGACTAAATTACCTAACTGGTAAATTTTATATTCCAGATTTTCTGAAGGAAAGCCTGCTTCCCGAAAATGAAATAAAATAAATGGATCTGCATAGATCCTGAATATACTCGACTTTATCTCTCTATCTATATATTTATCATGCTTTGATAATGTTGCTAAAGCTCCACAATTACCAAGTATCTATCTATCGTTATTTCATATCTGCATGTTCTTACTTAGTATTTTAATATTAATTAAACCATACATTTACTACTTCATATTTATTGTATTATATGTATTTTCTAAATATCATTTGTTGGTAGCAATTATGCTCTCAGATTCTTTTACTAGCATTTAATGTTTTGCATAAATATTATATTGTATTCCGACAACGGGCCAGAGAGACAATTCGCGTAAGTAAATTGTTATTATTTGAACATTCTTCTCAACTTAGCTGGTGTGCATTTAAGTAGGTGTCCAACGAAGCACCACTTTTCTTAGATTGCACCAACTTAACCGACAAAAATATTCAGATGCACACTTTCCGATCAAAATTATAAAATTAATATAACTACATATTTTTTCATAACAATTATAAAAATAATTATGTAAAACGCCACCCGATGAGACAACCGTCAAAGGAGCTCAGTTTCCTTTCCGAGAGTAACCCTTGTCCTTCCGGCGTTGGCGTCGCGTGGGAGCGGCGCGGATGGAGTCGTATAGGGCTTCTGGAGCGGGCGTCACGTCCAAGGAGGGACTTCAGCAGCAGTAACAGCGGTGTCTCTCACACGAAAGAGACACGAGTACGAGCCAACGCGCGGGCCACTCGCTCGCTCCTTCGCTGGCTGCTTTGCCTTGCTTGGCGGAACAGGATACTGAGGGTGCGAGCAGGAACTACACGCGGCTAGCTGGGCGCGAGGAAGTGGCGAGCATTGTCCTACGAGAGCGCGGGCGGGCTTCCGGCGCGCGGGGGCGGCGGCGGCGGCGAAGGCAGCGGCCCGCCGCAGCGCGTGACGATCCCCCCCCCACTGCTTCCGTTCCCTTCGGTCCACCAAGGAATCGAATCTGTGCTCCATGAATCACGTCACGTGAATCATGTGAAGTATGAAATCGAGATAATTCTACTAAAAGGAATAAATAATCGCTATGCATTACGGCAAAGGAAAATTCGTTTTTTTTTTCTGAGGAATTTTGCTTTTAACTCTCCCGAAGATTAACACAATTATGGAAGCTTGTAATCGTACAATACAATTCAATAGTATTTCGCTAGAAAATATTGTACAGACGATATAAAATAACCCCTGCTGCACTACCACGTTATGTTTCAAGAATCTTGAAATACCATTGAAAGATTCAACTATATAACATTGTACACAACAAACATTGAAAATATAGATAATAATTTAAAAAGTATTAAATCTTTGTTGTGAAACTAACGAAATTTCGTTCATAGATGATGTTCGCACAAAAGTATATTACATTAAGCCATATCCATTACGCGAAGAATATGTTTGCCGTGTAGAAAGTGTAGGTTAAAATCTCTTTCTCACGATCGCTTCCTTTGTGAATGTATTTGTTTTAAGAACACAGAGAATAGTAAAACAGAACCCAAAACTGACATCTGATACGAAATTGTCTCTTCCTAATTACGTTATACTATATTCATACAGTTCTCTTTTTTATACACTCTCATTTTTACCTAGGGTTTTTAAACATCGATATTTTTATACGTTGAATAGCGACGTCTCAGAGGCGTATACAGACAGTTTGTGAACGGTAATACGTCTTTTCCGTTACCGTAGAGAGAAAATTTCTGTTCTCTGCTTTAACGTTTATATTCCTAAGTATCTAAAATACAACAACTTTTGATAATGAGTTTTCCTTCAAAAAGAAAAACTCTCACAGACAAGATATACGTGGTCTGAAGCGAGGAATGATAATTCAGGCAATAAATAACAAGAAGAAAAACAGCAGGAAATTCTTCTTCTCGAAAGAAGAGAGAAGAAATAAACAAGGTCAGACTTTTCGGCTGGCCCCGTCAATGGCTTCTGGCGCGAAATAAATAGGCAAACGTCGGAAGAGAAACAGTTTGAGGCAATCTATTTAAAAGTTCTACACTCACGCGCCAGAGTAGGGTGGCTGACGACACCAACAGCGCACAGAGGGTACCAGCGAACAACCCAGAGAAAAAAAAGTATTCCGCTTTTAATTTTTCAAGCAATTTCAATTACACTTCCGTCATCGATTCTTCATGAGGTACAGCATTTTTTATTCCAGAGGTGTATTTCAGAATATCTAAAATACTATAAACTAAAATACAATAAAATCGGTGAGAACATTTCAGAAATGAATTTTTGAAGTAAATTAAAAGGAAAAGCTGATTTATTACACTCACTTCAAATTATTGATAGTTCAACACTTTATTGCCAATAGGTGAAATACTTTCAAAGAATAAAATACATCCATATTTCTAAAATACGGAATTCTTGAAATGGTACAATTTTGCTCATCTATTTAACATCTAATTTTGTATGATCATTTATAAAATTGATGAAATACGCGAATTGTTGCAACTGGTGACAGTGAAATGAAGAACGCATTCGATTTCGGTCGGTGACCAATGTTTCCATCTGCTGCCACACTAGCGGTAATTATGTACATTTTGATGCACGGTAGAAATAATTTATTATAACATAATATGTAGCTTAGTATCCAAGACAGCACGGCGATCACCATGACAGCGAAAGCAGGTCGCCTGAGCTGTAATCATGGATACATTTCAGTTTATTGTGATGTGACGGTGATTTACCTGACGTTCTGTTTAGTTGGTACGAGGTGCAGGAAACACAATAAGTAAAAGAGAACGTTTCCCAAAAATGCCTGTAAGTTACAATGAACTCGCTTTACATCCAGACAATCTCTAGAGACAAATTGAAAAACAAACAAACAAACAACAAAAGATACTCAGGATGTGGGTACATGCGATTCAACTTCAGAGACGAAGGAAAGAATTTCTCCATACTTTTGAGTAAGACATATCAACCTTTTAGTTCGCATACTACAAGTTCGAGATGCTATATCCCAAGATTGGGTTAAGTCCTTTCTCGGATTTCACATCCAGATATGTTCTTTTAATTAATCGACACAAATTAATAACCTCTAACACTGTACGTAACCGACGATAAACGGAAAACAAGCAACAACTAATCAATATACGTACACCGAAAAAGCTTTTTGGATGTGGGAACACTAGGTTTGGATGTGAAATACAATTCCAAAGGAAGAAAAGGATTTCTCCAAACCTTTGGATATAACATCCCAACCTTGTAGTTCGAATACTGTCGTGGCTGAGATGTCTCATCCAAAAGTTGGGATGTCCCATCCAAAGGTTTAGAGAAATCCTTTTCTTCCTTCGCGATAGTATCTCATATCTAAACCTGTTCTCTCAGTGTATTAATCGAGGAACGGAGATCTACTGGTAAAATCAGAGAATAGGATTTCGTCCAGTGTTGCAGCGCTTCCACACACAGTGGGCAGAAGTAGTCGATAGTGGGAGGGCGGAGGGGTACTTTTCGCGCGTGCCGAAAAGGCAAGCAGGCGATGGAGTGCTGGGTGGGGGAGACGGAGCGAGCGAGGTCTGTCCGCCCACGCAGTGGCTTGGAAAGCAACGCGCACGGACGGCGCGCGGCGGGCGCATTGGATGTTCGTCCTCCGCATTCAGATTCCCTTCAATTATTCCCAACGACTCGCTTCCATTCGACGGAAGAGCACAGCAATTTTCTCGCTGCGCCGCCTTCGCCGCCGCACGGTGGCAGGGAGGTTGGGAGTGGTCCACGGGACGTTATCGATGCTACGAGAGCCACTGATCGACTACAAGACGACCAACTTCTCGGTCTCCAATTCCATGAAGGAAGATTTGCGAGAAAGATAAAAAGAAACGCAGGAATTCATAGATTTCCAATAATCTCACCAAACTTTTTTCCTCTCGTCTCGAGAAGCGTCTGAAACACACACATTATATATATAA
>NNCF01134151.1:617392-675394 GCA_002313205.1 Laupala kohalensis | reverse complement strand
ATACCAGGATATTGTAAGTACAACCCACGACAACTACAGGGCCAAATCACAGGCGAACGGGTCCTCAGCCCCGCTAAAACCATGCTACATTGCAACCATATTGTACATAACAAATAAAGGAAAGGGGAAGTTACAGAGATAGATGGTATGTAATTCAGTAGGAACGACAGAGGATGAAAAACTAAATTAACAAGAACACTGCATCGATGTTGATCAATAAGATGGAATAGTGCGAAGGAAGGTATGATTTTATACCAATATATTAAATTAGCTGAGTTTGCCTATAATAACAAGAGATAGTTCACACCAGATAAGTATGTCATAGAATTTATCACCGGCCAAGGTAACTTCAATCACTATTTGAAAAGAATGGGCAAGAGGGAAGATGATGAGCGTGTCTGTGGCAAGGGAATCGAATCCCCAGATCACATTTTGATTGATTGTGATACTTTTGAACACGAACGATGTTAGTATGAGAATAGGATGAAACATCATAGACTTGCAAATTTCCAAGATAGATGACGATGTATTGCATCAAAGAATAGTTATGAAGATTTCAAAAGATACGTAACATTATTAGGAACATTACGAGGAGTTAAAAAATATGGATAAGAATGAAATTGAAGACAATGGCCAAGAATCCTTGGTAATATCATCAAGGAACAGAATTTTAGACAGTTCAGGAAAATAAATTAAAAAAACAACAACTGAAAAATAGAAGAGAATGATTGTACTTTTATAGCGTGACAATTAACAAGTTCCCCTCATAACCATAGTTTTGATTTCAGAAGATATTTGTATCGCCACGCTAATCCATCATCCACATGCAGACTCAAAATTGGGCGGGTGAAAAAAACCCAAACAGAATTGCCATTTCGAAGTGTTGTCCTACTGCCGAGCATGCTTTTAGGTAACATAACATGGTGAAGGTTGCCAATAGTGTGTGAGAGTAAGCGACTTTCGACCATTCTTCCCTGGTTCCAAGTGGCAACATTACGATTTCTGTCGACCACCTAAATTCATTTCACGGATGTACAATAATTCCAGTGTCACGTTCCATTATCGAGGAAGGGAGAAAAAGGATGACATCTACTATTCGGCATAATTTATATCAAACTAAACCATTTAGTGTCTGTGCGAAACTAAAAGGGGTAATCCCCATTTTCGAAAGAGAAATATGGTTTCCATCATAACAATAAAACTTGTATTGTCTTCAAGCATCCTACACCATATTTAATTCATAAGGCCTATATCTTGAGCAAATATGTCTGATAAATCTAACATCACGAAAAAAAGGTTTGACTGCAGTGATCTGATAGTAGAAAAGTCGAAGAAAAACTTAGATTTCTATTAGGGCCATTGATCAGAATAGATGGGAAGTTCGTTAGTTTGCTTCTGGAGAGTAAATCAGTTTATTGTTCCTCCACGTGGACATACGCAGTTTGTACTGTTTTTTGACATAATTTTTAATTTATTAATATGTAGTAAGCGTAAATAGTTTTTGATTCAGACAAAGACGTATAACGTTTAAAATACGGTGACAGAGGTGAGTGGCTGAATGGCCTGTCGATGTGTTCCAGCTCAGGGACCTCGCATATGAAAAGGACGAGGTCGTCTTGAAGAGGTGGTGGTTATGCGCTGATGGTTCGGACGTGAGAGCAGGATCCGAGAAATTGCTTCTGCGGAGGGTGTGCAAACGACGGTGAACAGGCAATGGCAAGAGAGAAAGAGACGAGGAGATAAGCGAAGGATCACGGCAATGGTAGACAAGAAGAATATTCACCAACGAACTCTGCGTAAAAGGAATCTCTAGAGAACATCCAGAGATTTAGTCGAATGTCTTCATTCAGAAAATCAAGATAGTGACTAGAGGGAATTAACATAAAAAGAAATGGAGAATGAGTGGAAAGTCACTTAATTGTTCCTTCATTCAAGAGAGATATAACTTTCCATTAGTTGTCCAACCTTCCCCACCTTTGCTCCCGAGTAAGTAATTTTAGAGAAAAAATTTGTAGAAAAGTAGTATCAAGAATCCCAAGTGACCTTAAAATGTCTCTTGAACAAAAATGGTGTCAACATCTGAAGGCTCCCGATGGTGCAATATCGTGCTTTTCTAAAAAATACAAGCATTATTACGGTAACTAAGTTTGTTAATGAATACTGACGCAGCAGAACTACTTCTGGTAACGAGCGAAACATTCAAACTTCAGCGAAGCAGAAGTTCTGAGAACCCCAAACGTTAGAGAGACGTTCTCTAGCCTGAACGCTACGAACATCGGCCTGGAGCGGGTTCTAATTTGTCATTAACTGCTGCGAATTTCGAACTCCACCTCACGTGGAGAGAACTAAACTGGGAAGTCCTTCCGTCGGAAGGACCGTCGCCGCAGACGCGGGTTCTGCAGAATCCAGAGGTGACGACGACAGGGGCGGGGGCAACGCGTCGGAGACAATCGCTGCCTGGTGCTTCGAAGTGGAGACGGCCCCAGGACGCTCCCTTGCGGTACACCCGTGTTCGTCTCCAGCGGCCGATTGCAGACGCAGTCCTTCACCGTTTTGTCTACGCAGACACTTACTTCCACTCCGTAGTTCCAAGCTTTCATTTACACGCTTCTCGTGTCATAACGTTCCAGGAAGCCATTGGCCAATCAAAACTTTTAAATTTCGACCAACACTGTACTCAAAGTCTTCAACAATTAACGCCCATAATATAACTAATAAAATAAATAATTAAAGACTTATAGGCTCGTATACGACCTTCTATGGACGAATAAAACCTTTTATGGAATTTTATGAAAGTACGTAAGAGCAAAGGTTTCTTCTGGATCCAGGAAGAGATCCAGCGTGGGATTAAAGGCGTCATCCTGCCTCTGTTTCCTGCCGGGAGGAAGAGGAAGTGCAGTTCAAGCAGCTCCTCGCCATTTAATTGGCTAAAACTAAGACTTTTTTAGATTCGTTGAAAAATTTGGGACATCTCACCCAGTCTTTCTTTCATGTGGCAAGGTTCACGCTTAACTACCGGACCTGGTCTTTTGCCCGAATACCCTTCCGTGTAAAGGATACTTCGGGGATAGAATAGAATTTATAAATACATTTGAGTTTTCACTTGATGGCAGCATACGTAAAGAATACATATAGAAATCACATAACAGACATAAAAAATTACAAATAAAATTCAAACAGAACATAAAAGTCATATTTACTGCGCGTCAAAATAAGGGGCGCAGTATCTTCATCGCTTCCTAACTTTGTTTTAAATGTAACCGAGTGAAATTTGGGGTGAGAAAGCTCCTATGTATTATCATTGGAGTGTGTCTGTGTCACCCCTTTCATGCTGGGATACCCTTAGCGTAAAGACAAATGCAAATTCCAAGAAAAGCGAGCAAAAATATCGCACTTCAAGATGTCAAGGAGATCTAGTCTCACGTATACAGACTAAAAAATTTCCACTCTGGAAGCTGAGTTTAAAAAACCACCCACATCTGACGACCCACTTCCACATCCTATTCCCCCACTTTAGATACATAAGAAAATACCTAAGTAAGGAAGACATTCAACTGATAAATACATGGAGAAAAAATAAGGATATTGAGTATCGAGGGAAACTGAAGGTTCCGAAACAACAGTTCGCTTGTCGATGAGAAAGACGCAGCTGAAAAGCTCACCTAGATTGATCAAGCATGGGATCCAAGACTCGCTAAGGCTGTTCCGTTACTATCACGACGCTAAGGCTGTTGTGGAAGAGGCACAGTTTACCTTTTCATACGTATGAAAATATAGTAATCATCCCTAAAATTTATTTGCAAATCTTTATGAATAGGATTCATCAGAGACTATTCTCCATGTTTCGCGATGATGTCGAGTGTCATAGGTGATTATGTGAGTGTAAACAATCTTGTTAAGTGGATCATACACGAACAAACAAGTACCAAATCAACATCAACACCAAATCTGAGAGTTAAATGTGGTTCTATTTAGCCAAATCCGAAAACATTTGCTTCCGACATGCTACTTCCCGTTTCTAAATGTTTAAAATTACGAAGAAATAGATATATCATTTTTAATGTACATTTAAAACTGACTACAGATAGCCCAATTATATTTTTGTACATCGCACCAATTACAAAACACATCTCGACAATGTTCATATGTCTATGGTCCTTTATCATCCTTTTTTAAAGAAGAATGGTTAGAAAATGGGGAATACTCCAGATATTTTTTATAATTCACAGAGTATTTTCAGAGACAACTGATAAAAAACTCTTTGGATCTTCACAACCAACATATTGGCCTCAATCGTGTAGATGTATCCTGTCTCCATTCCTTCTCTTATTTGCAAATTCTCACAGAACGAAGACGCCACCACTATATTTAATTCAATTAATTACACAAGAGGTAAAAGCTACAGTGGATTTCAACGATCACTTTTTTGTGCATCCCCATAACTGATACATTCCACCTGAAAACAGGTTTTGTCACAATGGCCCTGCCGATAAAAGTGAGTACTAACTGACTCGCGAGTTAACCGTAGGGCGGGGACCGGCGCTGAAAAGTTTCTTTAAAGGAAGAACTGAATGATGCGAAATCGGTATGTCAGTGTCTCCCACAGAACAGGACAAGCGAGAGAAGCTTCATCCCTCGAACGGAGGGTAAAGAAGCGCATTCCCCCTTCGGCGCTGCCAGACACGGGGGGAGCGCAACGACTACACTCTTATCCGCGAGACGATTTCCCACAGGTAATTAACCTTCGGAAGAAAAGAAAGGTTCTTGTAAAGCTACGAGTAAAAACAAAATTTAGCAAGTTTTACTTACGGTATTATGTGCGTCGGAGTGACTATGCTTAAGTACCCTCCAAAAATGTTTCAAATGATAGTTTGAACCATTCTCTATCCAGTAGCGATGAATTTTCATACCCTTACAGCGCAAAATTTTGAATTATTTGACCTTAAATTACGATGGGCTTACACGGAGAAAATGTCGCGGACGCTCTTTGATATTATGGAAAATACTGTTCTAACGGAAATGGCATCACGTGACTGATGGCAATGCGACGAACGAGTGTCTAAATTAATTATCAAGATTTAAAATCACAAAATAATTGTTCTCGTCCAATATAAAATATAAGCAGCAGAATGAATTATTAATGAATAAGAACTACTTTGGTGAATATTTCCAGGTTTCGTGAATATATGGCAACTTGACTTCAGTCAACGCGCGTATAACACTTTAAGCGTAGGCTCGCGTAGATAGAATTCACTAAAATATTTGAAATCTACGTAAATAAACAAAGTTACATGTTCTTATGGTGATTTCTACTAAAAAAAACTTACGTAATAGGCCATTTAAATGAAATAATTGCTATTATCATTAACGGTTTAATACATTGCGTCTTATGGAGAAAATAATTAATTTAAAAAAAACGACCAGCTTTGATATCACGAAAGTGATGGAGGATTACTTTCGTTTGTTGTAAATGCTTCGTAGTATTTTTTATATAACATTCAAATTAGGTCACACGACATTTGAGACGATAATTTAATTTCTTCTCAAGTGCGATGCATAAAACAGGAAGCGTCATACTTTAACATACTCTTATGTATTTCAAACGAGTTCCTCAGTATCGTTTGCAGAGGCGGATCCACTGGAGCCTGAACTCTTACCAGATAAAATTGATGTTGAGAAATGGCACACCAGATTAATAATTTTAAAAAGTTATTAGTTATAATTGTTATTGTTATTAATAATATAATTGTTAATAATAACAATAGATTATTAAAATTAATAACACCAACTTAATAAAATTAATAATACTGTAATAAATAAATATTATTGTTATTAATAATACCAGATTGTTAATTATTTATTTGAGCCATTTTATTTAAAGGTAATATTTATAAAAATTGTGTTGTAAACCAAAATTTTGAAACAAAAATGCTCCTTGATTACGGTCTAGATCCGCCACTAACTGGGTGTACAATACTATTAACTGACACATACAAATTAAATGTTTTTTTCTTTATTATAATTCATGTTGTTTTGTTTTAAAATAATTAGAATAAAAATTAAGAAACAATTAAACATCCTGGTGATTTGACCACCTTGGATTAAGTGCTCGTCCCATCATATGACATTCACTTTTCAACACACGGTCCTCCGACTAACTCTTGTCGACCAGATAATAACTTAAACAATACAATACCTTATTTTCCACACTAACTCTGAAAGACCAATATTACTTCATGAATACATCTCGTTCACAAAATGTGATTCATTTTGATGCTTTACGAGAAGGATGGTGTGGAATGGTTCGTCCAACACAGGTAACAACAATTTCGTGAGTACTAATAGCAAGTTCGAAATTCGTCACATTCGAACAATTTTTATTGCACTATTGCCCGTCAAACTAAGAGAAATACTTCAAGCTGAGATTTTCAGGAATTTAGTTCATGAGAAAATCAATTAAAACACTGCATACTGTGGTCGAGAAGTATTTAAAAATTGTTACCGCTTCAAGTTATCTGACGATACAAATAAATTATACAAAAACTAAGAATGTGGAAAGTGTAAAAAAATTACTAAAGAAATAAAACCAAATAATCTCAAGCCAGATTCAACAAAAAGTGTTTAAGAACGAAAATTCTATATATAAAAAGGTCATAGCCATTGTGAAGATAATACATTATTGATCCGGAAATATAATTATTGAATATCAACAAGGTATAACAAAAAGAAGTCAGAGTAAATCTTTTCTAGATGAAGTTCATTGTAAATTTAAGTTCATTTAAATAAAATGTTTATTGATAATAGTTTGTGCTTTATATATTATGATTTTAAGGAATGGAAAGAATTCTCAAATACGCACTGTTCTTTCCAACCAAGGTATACCCAGATTTTTTCACAGAGTATAAAGCTCTTAAATTGTGAACAATCGTAAGTTAGTTCTTTTGTGGGGCTTTTTAGGGCTCGTCAACTTCATTAAAGCCCAGGCAGGTGGGGAAAAAAATTCAGTTTCGCACCATAGAGACGAGCCGTAGTCACTCTTCCCCGTGTGTGGGACTCGCCGAATATCTCGACCATGTCCACTAAAAACCCTCCTGAATTCAACAAATATCTAAACACAAAGATGAGAGAAAAGAAAAAGAAACAGTTGCCCAATACATTATATCAAAAATGAAATAAATTCTGAAAATTATAATTTTCAAACTACGGAAAAGAAGAATAAAAGGAAAAAGGAAAGAAGAATGCAAATGTAAACCATCCTGAGAACTAGTGGTAGGAGCCCCGATCTACTCATAAAATTCAAAAGTTTATTAACATTGTCCGTTTCATTTCCGAAAGTTGTCCAGGCGGGTCAGCACCTGGCTGACCTACACAAACTGCTCCATGACTTAACACAGGATATGATAAGTCGGAGTTTATTCCCTTTAACACCCACTCATTGTTCCATTCAATCAGAATCCTTTTATCTTGATGGAATTTAGGAGATCCCTTTTTGGAATCGTGAAGAAATCCACGCGATTCTTGAAGCATGCTGCCTTCGCGGAAACGTCAGCTTCCTCATTTCCTTTTATTCCCACGTGTCCGAAAATCTAGCAAAACATGTTCTTTCAGAACTTTGGAGCGAGAAAAGCACATCCTGGATGTTCTGGATCAGCTTATCAGCTGGATACATAAACTGCATTGCTTAAAGGACATTCGGAGAATCAAATCAATCAAGAAATTTGATCCGTGGGAGTACTTTGTTGATCGCAGTGCTCCCAATATGGTGTAACACTCAGCGGTGTACACGCAGCACAAGTCGCCAAGACGGTACAGGTTTACAGGAGATTTCTATGTTTGTGAACCAGAAATGGAAAATGCTACCCAAATAAAGTACTTCCTAAGGGAGTCGCCTCAGATGAGGAGTTTAGTCTCTACGAGACCACCTCAGAGGTCTTTGGGTTTCACAAGTTGAATGAGAATGGTAGACGGGCCCGAGAAGCGAACGGGATGGCGCAGTCGGTAGGCGCATGAGCGCGTAAAGCTCAAGGTCCCGGGTTCGAATCCCGGTCTCGTCTCCCATTTTCATTCGAGGTAACATGATTAATCTGTTACCTGGCGGTGAGGTTCACCGCAATCTAAGAGATTTTTAGATTCAGAGACTTTAATGTTCTCGTTCTTAGGTCTGTAAGATGTTCAATTCAATTAAATCTCAGATCAAATATTAGACCTAAGAATTTTACAGAAGGATCGAATGTAGTACGTTGTTTCCCACGACGAAGTGAGGTTCTGGCAGGAGGCTTCGTCTCCTGCTGAAAAGAACACTGCATGTTTTCTCAGCTGAAAAACGAAAGCCAGTCGTCTTTGACCAGTGGTACAATCTATTAAGGACGAGACGGATTTGTCGCTCCGCACCAGTGACGTTCTGCGATGAGCAAAATATGGCCAAGTCATCGACTTTGAAAGAAAATGTTGGAAAGGATTCTTACTGCTGATGTTATGCTGTTAATGGCATCTGCAAATAATGTCACACTCAGGACTGAGTCCTGAGGGACGCCGTTCTCTAGAAGAAGGAGATACTAAGTGTTTGATCCAATTCTGTATCGGAAGGAACGCTGTTCCAAAAAAATGACTGTAACATCAGAGGAAGATGTCCCATGCAACGAGTTATTTTAAAAAGCCAAAATGCCAAATAGTATCGTAAGTCTTCTCGATGTCAAAGAATATTACGACGACATGTTTTCTTCGGACGTACGCATCTAGAATTGCAGTTTCCACGAAAAGTAAATTGTCCAGGGTTGAATGGAACTTCCTGAAACCACACTGAGATCGACTCAGCAGGTTATAACTTTCAAGATACCACACGAGAGGTCGGTTGCTAATTCTCTCCAGAGGTTTACCGACGCAACTCGTCATAGTAATACTTCGATAACTACTGATGGCTGTCTTGTCCTATCCGGGTTTTAGTAGGGGGATATGCGTTGGTTACTTCCAGGAATTGGGGAATACTCCCTCGGACCATGAAAGATTAAAGACATTCAAAAGGTATTCTGTCGATTCTAGACCAGTTGTCTGAGCATCTCATAGTGAATAGAATCAGGGCTATGAGCAGTATTGTGGGCTGTCGCTAGAGCCTACTCAAGTTCACACATAGAAAAGGGAGAGTTGTAGGGTTCCCAATTGGTGGAACGGAAATCAAAGGACGTGCTCTCTGATATTTCCCTTTTCTTCGCGAAATCAGAATCATAGTTTCCTGTAGATGTTAGATCAGCAAAGTATTTAACCACTACTGTTCAATTTCTCTGTTGCTGGTTACAACCTGACCCTGATAATTGAGTCCAGATATTGGTACGCGAGAATACCTTCCACATATCTTTCGGATTGACTCCCATACTCTAGTGGACGATGTTGTTCTCTTAAAGGTATTTAGAAACTCTTTCCAGGAGATGGATTTGGATTCTTTGATTGTTCTATGCGCATTTACTCTAGCAATCCGATATGCAGCGAGGTTTCCAGGAGACGGACTACCCTTACATTTCCGCAACGCTCTTCGGCTCGCCCGAATCGCGGACTGACATGCGTCGTTCCACTACGCGCCTTCGCGGCGTGATGAATCACCTGGGTCAGATGGTCGACCCCTTCTTGAAACTTCCCGTTTCTCTGAAGACAGACAGAGAACGGTACACTGTCCAGTTAACCTTTCTGAAAATTCATTTCCGAGGCTTGCATTCGGGATCAGTCGCACGTTCCTGCAAGAACAACCGGATAGGATGATGGTCGCTACCATGCAGATCATCTTCTACCTTCCATGGAAAGATACCAGCAACTTCAAGAGAGTACATGGACAGGTCTATAGCAGTCCATGACACCGTGGCAAACGCAAAGTGGGTCATCTCCCCGGTGTTCAGTAGACATAAATCTTCCCGCTCAAAGAGACAATTCAGCAGTCGACCCCTGGGGCAATCGCTCGCCTAACTCCACAGTACAATGTGGGCGTTAAAATCTCCGAGGAGGAGTAATGGTCGAGGGAGCTGGTGAATTAAATCCCTTTCCGAGAAATCTCATGTAGGAGGGAGATATATTGATCACACGGTCATAGCTGGTATGATGTGAATTGTGACTGCTATAGCCTGGATTTGAGTTTGTAGGAGAACGTGTGAGGAGAGGATAGTGTTTCTAACAAACACGGCAACTCCACCTCTTGCTCGATCTCCCGTGGTGTCGTCACATCTGAAACTGATGTATCCCCGCAGAGAGGGAAAGTGTTCTGGTAAAATGTGTCTCTCTTGAAGGCAAACACATGTCGGATTGCGACGGGCCAAGCTGCAACTCTTCACGTTGAGTTCTATAGTCATTAAAGTTTCACTGAAGTATGGAAGTCATTACGATTTTGAATCTCCTGGGACGGGCTCCTGAGTGTGCATTTCCGCGTTACCGTTAGACAATGTACAATATGAGTATGGAAGAACAGAGACGTTCTTTTTACGTCTCTGCGACTTCTTGGGCGTTGTGTTTGCCTTGTTAAGTTTCAGGGGATTTGCCTTGGAATCCTGCTTTGTCTTTGTTTTTCGGTACTTGCTGAGGCATGTGTCACACTGGTAGATGTTTTCAGTGAAGTAGATGGACGGGTTGTGGATGGAGATTTTTGCTTAACGGGAACAGCTTGAACACCTTTCTTCCCATATTTGTACTGACATGTGCACGACGTTGTTGTAGACACGTCAGTGAAATTGGCTTGGACGGAAATGTTCTTTACTACAGGAGTCTTTGCTGCGGTGAAGTGGTAGAAAATACAGAGTGAAAAGCCTTGTATTTCTTCCGCGCTTCACCGTACGGGATCTTCTCCGTAGTCTTGATCTCATGCACATTTTTGTGTTCCAGAAAGGCGAGGCACTTCCTGCTCCACACCAGGTGGTTGCCTGTCCAATTAATGCACTTTGCAGGCCCCGGGTACGAAACACCGGGTTCGTGTGCCTCCTTACCGCACTTCCCGCATGTATCCCGGCCCTTACAGGATGACGTTGTAAGTCCAAATCTCTGGCTTTTGAAACAGCGCAGAGGATTTGGTATGAAGGGAAGCACCGACGGGTTAAGCCATCTATCTTTTACATCTTTCGGAAGCTCAGGACAGTCAAATGTCACAACTGGTCTTCTGCAGAAAACCATTAACCTTCCTCAAGATTTGACTGACCTCAACCACGTGGTTAGTCTCTCATTCTGCAACAAGTTCGTCAGTTGCCATATCCATAATGTCCCTGCAACGCACGACTCTCTTGCTACGATTAAGCGCAGCATGGAGCTCGCACTTCACAGGGAACTCTCCCAACAAAGTACATTTCAAAAATTCCAACGCTTGTTTGTTGGTTTTAGTTTCCAACAGGATTGACCCATTACGGAGCCTCTTGATTGACTTGAGCGTTCCAACTAATCCCCGTATCCCTTTATAAATATAGAACGGGGATACTTTTTCAAGTGTTAATATCCATGCGTATAGATTTTATTTCATCCACGTGTTCCCCACTCACCACGGTGTCCAACAAGGGGACACACCACTGGGGTGCCAGGGTTGACACGGGGATATAGTGGGGGCACGCAGGGTTATTTAAGCAGCGTTGCTCCAACGCCGCGCACCAGTGAGAAGGACTCCATGCGCGATCCCTCTCACCCTGGAGTTTAGTTGAAGACCTAGTCCGAGACGATTGGTCGGGGGTGGGTTAACCCCCGATCGCCCGTCTAGAAGAGGCCGCGCCAAAGCGTGTGAATTGGGGCGCATAGGTATGCATAGTTCCTTCTAGGTATGCATAGTTCCTCAACTCGCCAGGATTCCCATTCCCTGCGACACGGGTCGCCATGCACGGCAAACACATGGGTGAGCGTTCAACACTCAGAGAAATCCAGTAAAGAAGATACAAGCGATTAAGGTGAAAAACTAGGAAAATAGGAGAAATGTAAAAGAAATGAAATACTTGAGAACCTTCTCCGTATCCTACCGTCAGGATGTGGACAAACTCATTTCGACAGCGTAAGGTAGATATATAATTATTAGAAGATTAATTAGTTAAGCGCAAACGATTTTATTATTTCGTTTCCGTTTTCCATTTGACACAATATTGCTGAAACGAATAAGTAATAGTACTAAAATGCAAGGCCGTAGTAATAATGGTGTTTCCAAAAACACACCAACTTGAAGCAGCTCTGCATTCTGCTTTCGTCACAAAACAACACGAGTCTCCAAATTCCTCAAATACGACGGTGTGTTTATCTTACCTCGCACAAACTTCGGACGAGATAACTTCGACTCAGCTGCAGCTCCACAGTACGCTTCACAGCACCCTCAAACAAATTGGTCGTGTTTCCAGGGAAGTTTCCCAGCAGATCGAGAGCAGAACGCCATGGGAGCGAAGACAATCCGAGGAGTTAGAGACTAGAGACGGACTAGGAAGCGAGCTTGTTTGTCAAAAGAATTGCTGTGCGTTGCGAGGGAAAACTTGCGATTTCGAGTTCCTTAGGTTTCATAAATCTCAAGGTTGCCAAGTCAGATGAAAATTACAAGAACTTCACCATAAAAAATGATAATTCTAATCGTCTCACGAACGAAAACGTCTTCGAGAAATGTTAAAAACGGAGAATCTTCTGATAAACGTCGTATATGCTGAGTTCTTTCATAAAGGCAAAAAAAGGTATACCTAAAGATGACAAGACTCGTTGCTGTGAAGATTAGAAATGCAACTTCACAAGTAAAAGGAGAGTATAGAAATACTCAACAATTCATGAAAATTCATTTTCAATACTAGACAAATTTCATCGCATACTCGAGTTCAGTTCAACATCAATAAGTCATCGACTTTCATGTATGTCTCACCACAAGCTCCTCTAAAGACTAACTTGTTGTTACCCTAAAAATTCCCAGAAATTTAAATCAATTTTATACAGTAGTGTTTTCTTTCTATACTTGTTTTTTTTCTTCAATATTTATTACACCCATTAGTGTGTATTCTTTCACGATACAATTATTACGAGTATTATTAACATTATTTATAATTGTAATTAATTCATTTATTTGTTACTTTGTAGCTTGATGCAATGACTACTCATGGATTGCCACACATTGCTGTTTTTCATTCAATATAAATAACGCAGTCAACACATCTGGTGACAACACAACCCCAGAATAATTAGCAGGTTATTTACCTATGGATGAAACGATAAAAATAAGTTAAAGTACGAGCGTTATTACACATATACGTCATCGAGTAATTTCCTCGCCATCTCCCAGAGAGTGCTTACAGCCTTTTTGTCCGCAATTTCCTTGATACCATCTTTAGCGACACTACTTGCAGAGATCCTTTGCTGAGAGTAAACGCCACTTTCCGGCGGCGGTCGATGCCGAGGGGTCGTCGAACCGTGGACTACGACTGACAGCGCCGCCTCAACCAAGCAAGACCTTTCTCGCCCCGACTGGAGAGGGGGGGGTGCTCCAAGCAGAAAGCGAGGGCGTTTCACGGCTAGAGGCATGCGAGAGCACGACATCCCACATTTGGGGCAACATCACGCCGTCCTCTTCATTCATAAATCTTAGTCATCTTTTGGGTACACCCGCTGTATCCGCGGTCCATTTTACGTTCGTGGTACACGGTAGCATTCATCATAGAGTGGTTTGATTAGAAACTAGAAAAACTGGGTCCACCCGAAATATTTTTCAGCGCAACGATTGACAATATCTTTTACTCGCTTATAAATACCCATTCTCCCAATACATCACTTACCTCTAGATAGCAAATAGATAAAGTAAATCCCAATCTCCTAGATTATGTACAGAAGATATACATACAGTATAAATCTAATTATCTGAATAAATTATCTGATTTGATTTTTCATGAGACATATGTACGGTAAGTTCAAGGAAAAAAAAGTATATCATGTTTACTTTCATCAATTTTCTTTGTCATATCCGTACCCTGCTGCACACGTACATTGTTCTAATAATCGAATTTCTAGAATTATTCTAAGTAATTTGCATACGGCATTTCCAGAAGTTGTATTTGACTTATATTAGCCCTATACACTTATGTAATAGTAAATTCAATTTTATCAATAAATACCACGCTTCTGGTCGTACACCTTTGTTACTACAGATCTTATCGTCCCAATTTCTGTATAACCGAATAGGTTCGATCTCTAATTAATTCGGATAAGTGGATTTGCGCAGTACCTTTTTTAGAATGGTACATTGTATTTTATTACTATCTTCACCAATTTTGTTTTATTTTCATAACATTTTATGAATTACTATTAGGTGCAGAGGTGTTGTGGAGTGGGTGCGCGTGGGAGAGACACCAGCACTGCTTCGGTGTTAAAACATTATGATCCAAATGATCCAACCTACCTAAATTAGAGCTAATATAACATGAAAACCAAGCAATTTGTATTTAAAATGATAGGAAGACTGCTATAATAGGGAGGATTGGTTATACTATACAAACTGCTTGGACACAAAAGCTGACACACTGCCAAATTTGACGCTACACACCTGCTATTATTTTAATGAAAGATTTCCTACTATATATTTCTATTCATTTAGGACTTCTCTTTATTGTGTTACACAACATTTTTATTCTTCCACGGTGAATTGAGTCAAACAATTTTGACAGTTGTGCTCCCAGAGAAAGATGACTCATCCACAGGTGACGATATTTATGAACGAACGGCACTCCGAAAGTTTCCAGGAGAGAAGTCGTTTTCCATTCCACAATCACAATCACCTTTTCTACGAATCTGATCTCGATCAGGGATAAAGAGTTATTACTACGACTGTCTTCACTCAACCAGTAGTGTATTTGTGGCAATAAGTCATTTTGGATTCACCAGGGAGCATTTTCAAGCTATAAATTTTTACAAATTAAAAAAGAAAGTAATGAGGGAATTTATTTTTACAAGCTTTCATTTAACTTGACCAGTTGGTTTGTATGTTTGGGCCAGATCTTGCAACTGAATTTTAAACCAGTTCCTCTCAACCGATTGAACTGAAATTTGGCACACACAATATAAACCCTCTGACAATGCAATATTATATTTCAAATAAGCACGTTTAAAAAGGTTGTTTAATAACGATTTTATTCCGCGATAACTTGCGGCGAATCATTTCCCGGAAACTTGCCTTGAGATACAATCCGTCTCTTTCGTACAAATAAGTATAACGCATTGCATAACCTACGTTTTTCGTTTTAACTTTTTATCTTATCATTACGATCGCTTCTCAAAAGATGTTTATGATATCGGAAGGAGTATCTCAAAGATGCTATATCATTTACGCTATTTAATTATATTAATACAAGTTTGTGTTTTAAAGGTATTTTGAGTATTACAAATGAACAAGCAAGATTAATTATTATGACAAATAAATAAACAATTTCTAATACTAAAGAGTATAAAATAAAATAATAAATAAAAAACCTTTTTAAAAACAAGTTCTTATTTAAGCGATATACTAATGCGAATAAAATAAGTTAATGTTTTCATTAAAGTGATGCAATGTCAAATGCTATTGCCTCCATACGTATTTCACATTAGTAGACCCTAATAAAAATAAACGTAATTACTATCTTTATCGCTGAAAATGATTTAATATTTTATGTTGAATTATTTGTTTTCAAAAAGCTTGATGCGCGAATCGTAAATAAAATACATACTTCGGCAAGTATTTACTTACCAACTTGTCACTGTCCAATGAAATTAATAGGTATCCACTTTTATGAACATTTTGCGCGACATTCGAGCTTTATATTAGTAAGTGTTTAAACAGATATGACATATTTCAGGTTTCCTGAGTTACTGCAACCAGCTGTATGCATTTGGTATGAGTGAGAAAAGAGCTTACCGGAAATTGACTCCGCGTAATTCAGGAAGTATAACACCGAGGAACTTGGAAATAATACATCCAACTCAAATGCATAGAGGCCTTTTGATAGTGTGAATTTCAGTCGTCCTCCTGCCTTCTACGGTGTTACGTTACGATGAGGGTCAAAAGAAGTATACGAAATGTTTGATTTAAAGGCAGAGCGACAGTTTTCCACCGACTCATACTCCGTTGTGCGCCGTTTTAAAACTTCTGCGAAACAATATTTGGAGAGTAATTATCTATGGCGATACCCAACAATAAATGCAGACGGGAAAATATAAAACTGACTTAATAAGTTTCTCGATATTCTGTAGAATATGGAAGAAGTTTCCCTCCAACTGAAAAGTTATTCTGAACTACGAAATATACAGAACATGAATTAATCTTTTGATATGAAGGGACAATGAGAGTCAGTCGGAGCCAACGAGTTCTCAAAAGACCGGTCAGAGGCGTAGCGTGGAGAAGTCCCGTTCAGCACAAACACAGTTTCCAGCGCTGAACAAAGAAATATGCTTCAGTTCCCAGGACATTTGAATACAAGCGCACGGAGCTGTAAGCACCGCTGCCCCGCGCTCGACCTCAGCAGTAGACGGGACACCGAGACCCCCCCGCGTGAGCGTACAACACGCCACAAAAATCGGCATTTTCCACAAATTTACTCTCAACTTCCCTATTCAGGTGTTTTATTTGTGAATTTTTTTGTGGTGTGCGATACAATTTTATGGCAAATGTCTGGAAGAGACAGAAGACGAAAAACGTGATTTATCGAGAGAAAAATTTACAAATAATTAAAACATACTGACATATTGACAGGGAAAAATGTTAAAATTTGGGGCAACAATCCCCAATACATATTTTTCCCAATACATGCAGTCAGCTGGGCATTTTAAACAAATGTTCTAAGGTAGAAATGTCACCATGAAGAGTAAAAGCCCTATTTTTCCACCTACATTCCATTATTTTTGTACCAACTGAAAACTGAGTATAAAAATGAGAATCTGCCGCTCGTATCGCTGCTTTGAAAAGATGGGATTAGTTCAGTTAACTAAAAAGCGATTCTTCTTAAAGAAGAAATTGAATATTTTTTTACTATCTTTAAGTACGTTTTGTAAAGAGAAAAATTCTGAATATCTCTAAAAACATACGTTTTTTATAATATTATTATTAATATTTAAATAAAGCAAAAGTTTTGAGAAACCGAGTTGTCAACAAAGTATATATTATTTAATTAAAGCAACAATTGAATTAATGAAAAGAATCTAAATACCCGTAATAAAATATAAGTTCACTTGATAATACGACTTTGTCATATAGATCATACACTCCAAACTCAAATACCTTCAGTAGTTAGCAAGAAATGTTTTCAGTGAAGAAGCAAAGAATGGTATCCTCCTTCACGTGTGAGAAAATAATAACTACATTCTCATTATCACTGTAATAATAAACAAAAAACACAGTTATTCCCATGCGATATCAGGCCCCTACGACGACAAAAAACGAAACTTGCAATAAAAGTAAAAAACTGAACCACTTGTATAATTACACAATCTATTTGTCGCATTTAGTTTAACTTACAAGAACATATTTTCGTCAGCCATTAGCATATAACCGGAACTCACCCGAAAAAAAGAAAAGAAGAACAATGTAATAACATTATTTAGTTATTGCATAAAAGTATATAATGGTAATAATTATTGCTACGAAACGTCTTAATTTCCCTGGACACACCAATGCCACGATGTCCACAGTGGCCTCTCCTTTTTACCAGGAACTATAAACTTTACGACGTAACATCAACCATAAAAACGTAGCCCACCCCACAGACAACTCAATGGAACATTTCACATTAATTTTCCGTATGCTTGTAATAACATTTTACGTCTAATATCCAGCAAATAAAAGCGCCGTCGAGCCATTCCCAGTTCTGAGAAGGGCGCCATTAAGATATTTTTCTGACGCGAACGTTCTAGGTCACGAAGCACCAAATGAAATGATTTGCCACTGTTCACTTCTCCTCCTATCTCCCGACACGAAAAGCTTCCAAGGGTCTATTGGACTGGCAAACTCGAACTGAGCGAAATATTTTAATGCTGAAAAAGGTTCAGATGGGTCTTTTTAATCCCCACACGCGAATTGAACGAATTGCCTCTCAGATTAACAACACACTACCGGTCAGAGTATCGTCAAAACTAGCAGTTCCCAATCTGTGCCCCCCAAGGGGATATGGAATTCTGTCAAGGGGGGCGAATAATTTTGTAAAAGTTGTGTATCACTAGAATTCAATTTTTCACAAGTATCAAAGTCTCTTAAATTCAAAAATGTTTGTCTGCTCTTTTAACAATACAAGCTTTTGATTGTATGTAAAGCTATATTAAGGTATTCAGAGTCAATGTCAGCGAAACAATATTGCAAATACATTTGCTCTGATTGATTATTTTAAATAAACTGCGTTAAAATAAATTGAAACAAATAAATACTGAAATTCACATTTATTTGTATTGCACAATCTTTTGTGTAGTTTTTATGCAATTTATATTTATATATAAGACAAATTACAGACATTTTACATTGCTAGGAGGCGTGTCATGCTTAAATTATCTCAAGCGGGATAACACGTGGGCTCATGCTAAAAGGGTTGAAAACTGTTAGTCCAAGCTGAAGTGTGGAACTTTTAATGTCACCTAGAGGCACAGAACTGGACCGGCAGAAGAAAAAATGCGAAAAATGTAGTGAAATAAGGAAATGCGTTATTTGATCTTAAGTCAGTGGTACACAGCAAAAAGATACGACAATCTCGTAATTTAACAATTAATGTATTGCTTTCATTTTCGTAACATTTCAAACCATTCCAATAACACTTTGTTTCTAGTCTAACTTCTTAAATTTTTTACTTCTGTTCAAGTGACTTAACCAAACTTTCTGTGAATTAAAACCACAGCAATTCCAAAATTAAAATTTTCTGGGGAAGACGCCGGGACTGAAGATTTCCGACCTCTCCACACCCCCAGTGCCGCCAGTCAAAATTCCTAAAAATATTCTTCACCACTGGCTGCTGATCGGAGTATATGACCGCATTACACAACCCTCCTCGACTCCCAATGCCCGTACGCAAAATTCACTACGCTGTGGACAGCAAATCCGCGGCTACAACAGAAGATCCTGGGTTCGAATCCCGTTCCGTCGCAATTTTCACCTGGTCGAAGATGATGCAAACTTAACTTCACGAGTACATACTCAGAAGTTGTGACTGAAATGTAGAGATATAAAACTGAAATAATATTAATTACCTCACATTGTATGGTTGGCATTGTTAGGTTACGCGGTACGAATTGAACGCGAGGCAACGGGATGTTACTTTTTCAATCAGCAACTGCTTTAAAAACACACTGTTTTAAGTAGAGCGCTCTTGTTGGAATTCTTAATATCACTCAAACTCCCTGATGAGGACCGATCAGTTACTCACTCCTATGATAACTCAACATTTCTTCTCTTCATTTCCCTCTAAATAAAACATTCATCGAGGCGGAATTAAAGTATAACACATTAATTGGCACTGTATACACTTTTTATGAAGTATCTCTTACCACTGGATGTAGCAATATTCAGTAATAACGAAAAATATAACAATATAAAGATAAATAAATGTATCACTACTAAATTAATACAAGAAATAAACATCGCCGTAAAATTATGAAATTAAATAAATAATATACAAATTTTAAAAGTTTGATAACCATGTTCAATCGGTTTTTTGAAAGTCTTGCTTTAAAGTCTTCGTTCGAACGATTCCGATTGAACAACATAAAGGTTCAGATCACAATTCCTTTAAAAAATTCCAATTCACAATTCCAATAGCTTATATGTACAATTCATAGTCCATCCCTTTCTCTATTCAGAGCACAGGTCTGCAGAGCAGATATATTTTATTCTGAAATACTATGAGCTTGCATGGATAATAATTGTTCGCGAGCTGCCACGGTTCTTTGCATTCAAGCGGAATTAACTGGACAACGTAGCAAAATACATTTAGCAAATCAAAATGCAATATTATTAATATTTCCCTGGAAAATATGAAATAATTTCACACATTCAATCTACTTTTACGGTTAACACAACCATCCGAACACGCAACTTCATTACCATCGTCATTCCGAGTTAAAGTCACGGAAACACACAAAGATTGAAACGGTATTCTATTACTGTCAAAGTATTATTTGAATTTCATATTTTAATATACGATACGATAGATATTTTTTAATTATTGTTAAATAATGCTCTACATGATTCTTCAATACACACTATTTTAGTTAATAATTTAAAGTTTACTGTATTGAGCATTTCACTAGCGTCTAGAACGGATAAACCTTAACATACAGTTCTCTCAAACGAATTTAATATTAAAACTGATTTTCCCGGATTCGCGAGTCATGACTGTAAAGGAGAATGGAAATAAATGTGTATAATAATTTGTATATAAGTTGAGTGCAATAACTGAAGTATTGCTAACGATTTCACACTTGCCATCAAAATCTGAGTATCGCGATCTCTCGTTATATCCCATATTGCCTTATAAGAGCATTTTCACTAAAAAATACAGTAAATTTAATCATTCGCGACCTTTAAGTTTTCAAGATCTGAAGTAACAAATATACAAACAAAATTTCAATTTCTTATACATGTAAAATACCATGTGCACCTGAATTTAAAGCAATCGTCGCATCTACAGATGAAGAGTCTTCGTCCGGAACCATGAGCACTACCAACAACGCAGAGATCCTCTCCGCTGTTGACCAGTTCATTGCGCTCCTCGTTCGGATAAAGACTGTCGCAGGTACCTCAGACCCAGATGCAATGCCAAGAAATTCTCTCTTTCTTACCACAGCCACACCCCTTCCACTTAGCCATTGAAATTCTTTGGGGGAGTGATGTAATCAAAAGACAGAAACTATGTACAATAGCTATTATATTTAGAAAATGATCACTTCCTGAATGTCATAACAAGTGATTCACAAATGCAGAAGAAATGTTAGAAATAATGTTTATTCACGCGAGGATTGTTATCCCCATTTTATCGTAACATTTCTGAGACAAGGGCGACCACCTCAAGCAAGATACCGCAGTTGATACAAGAAACAATCTCGGAAGTCCGGTTCCGATGATTTCGATAAACAAAGCTTTGTCATAATTGCATTACATGCCCAATTCCACTGGTATTGAGAAAGTACTATTCCAATTTTACTTTTGACACACAATCCATTAATTATTTCATGTTCATTCATTCCATTAATTCAACGCTATTGTGTAGACACTGACGAAAAAAATCTCACAGCGTGGTTTTCGTCAACTTCACATGGAAGCAGATTCAAAAAACGTCTCCGAGGTCACAAACATGTAAACTGAGATCATAAGCAACAAAGCTCGTCTAATATCCCAAGATATAACTTCAGTACAGTTACAGAAGATTCAATATTTTTCGACATTTCATGAAAAAAGCGACAGCCGTGGTGTAGTGGTAGTACTTTCGCCCCCTACATACTGCTGTGTGGAAGAGCGCAGGTTCGATTTCCCGTTCGAAAGAACTGGGCGAAATTTTCAAATGGGGTCTCCCTAAAATACTTCACACTAATGTTGGTGCAGTTCATTAGATTCCCCGGCAACCCCACATCTCTCCTTCCCAACTCTATCGCCCAAATCGTGGGGTTAGAAAGAAGAGCAGAGCTGATCGTTTAAACTTCGTCACTTTATAAAAATAAATCAGGGAATAAGAATAAAAATTTAAAAAAATTGGAACCACATTTTAAAGCAGGAGAGATGCTTCTTTCATATGATTCATATATTCGATCGTCAGAGAAAAACGTTTTCTATCCTCGGTGTTTGTTACAGTTCATTACAAAAAATAAATACAAACATTTTTCCAAATGATTTATTTTGATTTACACTCCGACTAAAGAAGAAAGCCTTCACTATTTTTAAAAATAAATCTAGAGAGAGAGAGATCACGGTTTTCTATTTTGTTTCAAGCATCACAAGTAAACTAATAAAAACACAAAACATATTTCTAGTGAAAACCACGTTTGGGTAACGCTTTAGAGCATTTCCAGTGAAAGGGTAAAGTTAATGGATGAGGACATTACGGTTAACGCGGGTATTCACTTATCTCACGACTAAGAGACGTAAGCGCGGAGGGGTGGCGCTCTCCTTATCTCAAGTCCCAAGAAGGGAGCGAGCGAGCGAACGAACGACTCGGTCGACTGTTGGTGAGGTCAGCGACTGAAGCGAAGCGAGGAAGGTGCAAGTGTTCTGAGGGCGATGAGATGCGACGAGAGGGAGCTGAGCACAAGACGTAAAGCTATCACGACTCAAAGAAAGGGCTGAGGAGATCGTGGGACTTCCAGTCAACCACCGACGCGGTCGATTCAGAGAATCCAAAGCGTGGAAAGTCGGTGCAAAGTGGAACCAACAGTCACACCCAGTGGCGGATCTACACCGTCAGGGGGGTGGGGTTAACCGGGGAGGGACCTGGGGAGCAATTCTGTTTGATAATCATGGTTTTACAACGAATTTTATAAATATTATCTTTTAAATAAAATAGATAATCAACAATTAACAATATTAATAGTAACAAAATTTATTAATTGTTAAACTGGTAAAGAATGTCTTTATCTGTCGAGAGTTCAGGTCCAATGGGGGAACTATAGGCCCCTTAGCCTCCCCTCCCCCCCACCACAGATCTGTCACTGCCAGAGTAAGGAATTGAAAGAAAGGAAAGGAAAATGAACTCGTATTTGGAAAATTTAGGGTCCATGCATAAAGCAGGCAATGCAAACATTACCCATTTTAAATAACCTTCCCTCCTATCCACAATGCACCTATAATCTGTGTCTTATAAATCCCCCAACAGAATTACATAACGCCAGGTCCTCGTGAAGGAAAAAAACTTTTGTTGCTTTCTGAAAAACGTGAGGATAGTATTTGGTACACTGACGTCATACTATACGCTGTCACTAAGCTGTTGAGTACAAGGACTACAAAGACGAACCTGTAAGTTAAAATACTATACAAAGTAAGATCTATAGAACTGAGCGTTACGTGATGCAAGATTATCCCCCATACTCCTCTTTAGCGCAGCGTAATTGTACCAAAGATCCCTCCTCCCCCGCTGAGTGTGTTACGTAATTTATGGACAACCTCTTCCTTCAGATAATTCTAGAGACGTCAAGATTCGCACATTGTTTCTTACATTTATTTCTATGTCATAAAGTAAAACCTTAAAGATACACTGTTTGACATCAGGTATTTCATTAAGGGCGGATAATATTTGGGACGCATTATCCTTTCTCTTCAAACCTCACAGAAGTGTGAAATCACAGACTAATTCACACTGAATAAACATGAGAATTCAATCAAATGTTTGAAGATAAGATGAGGAATAAGAAGCTACAGAGAAGGACAACACAAAGTCTGAGTTACACAGAGAGAGGTCATGTAACGATTGAAAGATTATTTCCGCCTGAAATCGTCCGTAAAAATGGCGCTACGGTACGCGGTCCACGAAGAGTTCATTTCCTGCGCTCACAGAGATGAAGTTAGCACTCAGGCCCGTTCCTTCCAGCTTCCCTTCGCAACCAACGAATCTGCATCAACTGAAATCAATAAGGTGAATCAGACTCATCAAGTCTCCATTCAGAGCACCACCATTCAAATACGCCCAGACGCACTTTTCGCATACACACTAGTCGAGTCCGCTTCAATCCAACTTGATTCAAGGATGCCAGGTGGATGATGTTGCGTATGGGATTTGGGAGTCGAGGCGGGTGGTGCACTGGGAGCACACGTGCGGCCAAAGTAGGTGGACGCGGGTTCGAATCACGTTCCATCGCAATTTTCACTTGACCGTAGACGACGCAAACTTCCCTCCCGAGTAGGTACTTGAAACTTGTGTTTTTGATTCAAGGAGTTATGTGATTCAACCTGACAGAATCTACTCGCACCATGCAGTATATTGTGGTATTCTTAAGAATAAACTTTCGTCTTTTGTTCCGACGTCTGAGTGAAGTTTGATAATATTATTATTATTATTATTGGGGCTCGCCAACAACTAGGTCATTAGAGTCCTCACATATCTCAACACAAAGACGATGGGAAAGAACAGTTGATTATACGTCAAAAAAACCGCTAAATTATGTCCATATTAAATTTTTTAGACAAAACAAACATAAGAATAAAACAGAAGAAAATTAACTTTGATTCAGCTGGAGTTTTGATGTGATTAGAACTGACTTGGTTTGATTCAGCTGCTGTAAAAATATGAAGGTTGCAAAGCAGATTCACTCTGATTCTGATTGGTTTAGATTCGTTTAACGTGAATTGAATCTAACTGGAGGATGAGAAAGACTAGGGAAACAGTCAGATCTTGAAGGCCACGACCTCATCTGATCCCAGCGTTCCAGCCATCATTCTACCCGCTGTCTCATAATCGCATAATTACTGTTTAACATTTCGATGTAATAAAAAGTGATGCATCATATCGGGATTCATCTTATAAGCGTATACATTCTTCATGTTAGACACACAGATTAAATAGTGAACTGAGTTTCAAAAAGTTTTTAAGTTTTTTCGGGAGCTCGGTCGGTTGGGAGTCCATAGCGATGTTCGAACAGTCCGAAGAAAGATGCTTGTCCGTAAGAACATGGATTGTATCAGAGACAACGGATTTTGCAAACACAATCGAAATTTCCATTAGAAAACTTATATTTAAACGGTATATTTAAAGACTGTTTATGCAAATAATCAGTCCGTATTTCCGATGTTCTCGATGTAGATAAAACTTAAGCTTTTGTGGTCAGAACTTAACGATTCCTATTTTCTAGTTGGGCAATGTAACTTCAATGTCTCCTCGATCTATTAGTGAAGTTAACAAAAACGTCACTGGCATTCGACAACAATTAATAGGAAGGTTTTGAAAATAAATTAGAAATATAATCTACAAAAAGACGCAATATACGTCATAACATTTAACATGCGGGACTTATGACATTTGCTTCAAGACTCATAAAATTTCACAATTTATGAGAAAACAACAAATGTACTGTGACATTTCGAAAGGTCAAATTAAGGATACAATGAAGTTGGGGTGCAATGTCAGTGTATATTTCCTCTCATAATGACCATGTATATGTATCATATAAAATGACCATCACTTACATCACACTAAATTTAACAATTTTAATACTTTACAATAAGACATTTCTCTATAGAGTTAAAAAACAGATTGTGCGATGTATAATTTACCTACGACACGAATCCTACCATAAATAATAATGGAAAGCAAGAAACAGTAAAATGTAAGTTGAATATAAGTGTAATTGAACATGTCTGTTATTAAAATAACAAAAAAGGTATTTCGGGGTGTGGGAGAACAGCAAAAGCTTTTTAGTCAATGTGTGTGTGCTACCATTTTTAAGTGAATTTGTACAAATTCTGTAAAGCAATATTTCGAAGTGCATTTTTTATTTTCTTATAGAAAATAACAGTTTCGACACTGATTCTTAAAAGCAAAATAAATAATTACGAAAATATATTAAAGGACTTATCGCATAAGTAATGGAACAACAGAAATAGATAACTAGCATTTTCAAATTTTGAAAGCATTAATTATAGATAAATGTTGTGGAATGTTTTAGTTTGATAACAGACACACCATTCCACCGGATATTACGCAAGCCTTCTTACGATACTACATTCGTTCTATAGATACATCTTGGAATGAAACAATAGTCACCAAAGAAAGGCGTTAATCAGTCACAACAACCACCCACACAGCTCCTATCTTCGAGACAAGGACCCGATTATAGAAAGATAAAAGCCAGAGATTTTCTTCATGCTGGTACTTCACTTAGCGTTGCTGTGTTTGTGTGGCTTATTCGCTGTATTTGGTTAAATATTTGACGTATGAACAAATATCACAAACATGGCATCCTCACACGGCCCGAACACGCAAATAACTAAATAATGCCAAATATATTTTCTAATTCCAATGACGGACGGTATGTATTTCATATAAATAAGTAAATATTTATACTGTTCCGTTTTTCCAGCCCATATAAATGTTCCAGTCTGTATTAAAGAAATTGTAGAATAAGAAAAGACAAAATATAGGTTAAAGAACCAGAATATCAACAAATCTCGATCACGCGCGCTCTACTGACCAAGTGTGGTCGGTTCACGCAAATATTTGCCTTATTTGAGTCCTTTGATGTACAACTAAAGGCCGACAAGAGGACGGATACAGGTGTTCGCGTATTTGCTTATTTGTCACAGTAGAGCAAATACATCGAAAACAGACAAATAGCTCTTGTACACTTCGTGTTAGCAAATACACACCGCCAAGTGAAGAGCGGGTACAGAGCGAGAAATTGGGTCGCGAGAAACTCTCTAAGTCGTCTAGCAACAGACATTCCATTTCTCTCGGCCGTAAATAATGATAACGGAAGTCAGTTGACATAAGTGTCTCCCAGCTTCGTCCCTCGTCGCTCTGCCATTGATTTTCTCCTCCGGAGAGGAAAACCGCGCTGAATGGCGTCGAACCTCCATCGATTTTCTTTCAAGTAGATGGGTGAGTCTTCATAGAGTACACCCATGAAAGAAGCCGCTTCCAGATGGAAAAAAGAATCACCGATACTAATTCTATGCATGGAACTGGGGAGAAGCTCATAACACGTACATCACTTTCTCGGCACTCCACTCGTGGCGAAACCTTCTACGACGAGTACAATAACGTCAGCTACGAAGAAAGTACACAGGTTTGGATATCTGAATATCACAGAAATTTTCAACTAAGTTTCTTTGCCTATCTATGATTCGTTACACACAAACATCAAAATATAAATATTAAGGTGAAGATGGCGGTACCATTAAACATTGTGATAGAATTCGCATCCCAACAAAGACAAGAGAGAGTTGTTTTCTATTAAAGATATAAAACAAAATGTATTCTATAAAAATATTTTATTTTGATGTTAGGTTTTGGATGTGAGCAAGTGACAACCAAAATTAAGTGACTCGGGGAAAACTTAATTACGCTCTTCTGTGCTAATTCAAGCACCATAGCACTTTCTTAAAATCATATATAAATCTGCTCTTTTATTTCAGATTCATTTCAAATTTGCGATGAATGACACATACAACTGCTCAAAGATGCTCTCAAATGTAAAGTAAATTGTAAACACCAGAGTTATTTTTAGATACATTTTGTTTCTTGGCTGAAATCTGAGTAGACTGCTTATGATATCTGGCAGGCTGGCCCATTAGGCTAACCGGAGATTACCAAATAGGACGCTGAGTTGACGTATCAAAATAAATTAAAATTAAGAAAAGTGTCACAAGCTATTCAAATCGATGTTACATCGGTATTTTGATATAGAAGTTTTTAATTTGAAAAGTAATTTTATTTAAATAAAATAACGGTAAAAGCATATAATATGCCAGATAGACCTACATGTTGTTAGTTCGTAGACATGTTGCATTTCTAAACACAAAAGGGAGATAGTGAACACAGAGGTTAAGTAAACTCACGAATAGAAATCTCAGAGATCAAATTAAAAATACAACATAGAGCTGCGTCCTAAGTTCTAATAGAAATATACATTGTATTCTACGCTTAACAAATGGTGTTTTCTATCAAGCCTTCAAGCAATATTTCAAAGTTATTTCCATTACCGAAGGAGTGTTTGAGAGGGATATCAGATATTTTGTGACGATGGAAGATACTATCCACAATCTGGGTACACAAGGCTCTACTGAAAGATTCTAAATGGGCTTTAGAATGACTAATAGTCAGTTTAGCGGAAAGCAAGCGGGCGATATCATGACGCAACACCACTTGAATAAGTCTTTCAAACCATTTTCTTGGTAATGCGGCCACCAGAAGTCTGCGTAGTTGCCAACAAATCAAAGCAGAAATGGTGATATTCTTACGAAAAACTTCACACAGCACGAGCTATCTGAATAAAGCACATAGATGTGACGTATGGACTAGAAGAAGAGTTGTCTCTCTTTGTCTCAGTTTTTTATCAGAGGAATAATAACCACATGGAATCACATTGATCGATTGACGTTCATGAGATTCTCATAAGAATAAAGGACCACACACTGTTTTCTTGAGCTTTTCTTTAATACGATACGCAACTACGCGCTGAAGTTTTTAAATTCTTACAGGACAGCGGTGAAGTGTTTCCACCGTACAGCTAGGCGGTACAGCGCGGGTTCAAACCTTGCTCGGCCGAATTAGGTTATCAGCAGGGGTTTCCCTTACCTACTCCAGAAAAATGTCGTTTCGGTACCTTACGTTCTCCGAAAACCCAGTAATTCTCCGTCTCAATTCCTTCATCCAAATCACGGTCAGATGAACGAGCCCCCAAGTCCCCTGCCTCACTCTTCTTCATTTTCATCTCGCCGTAAGAGGCACACAAATAATATCACAAAACAAACCTGAACGGCAAGATGGTAAGAAGTCGTGGATTTGATTCTACCTAAGGGTGAGTCTGATTCAATTGGACTGGATATGGTCATATAAACTCATATCTACACAGATTAAAGATTCTGAATACCGGGGAATGTGTCTGTAGGAATGGACAGGAGATAATTGATCTTCTATTATGGGATTTGTTCCTCTATGGTGCAGGGGGTAAACTATTACACAAATGGTCAAAGATATACAACACATAAGGATACCAGATAATCTGGTAGATAGTGAAGAGAAATTTAAACTTTTGCAGTAATATGTAGGAGAATTAAAGAAGGGTTTAGAAACATATCCTAGACGGTAGATTGTTAGAACGAAAGTCTTGTAATTTAGAGAGTTCATGAAGAGGGAAAAAATAGTAATCGAAAGATTTATATACGCATTATTGAACAATGTTATAGAATGTCGATTGATGCAGACATGATATAAATAAATAGTCTGTCAGAAAGGATGAAGATTATGATAATTCTGAAAGTGAAATCAATTGAACGTACCAAAACATTTCGTCCCATATTACATACCAAAGTACCCAATATATGTGACCAGGGAAAACCAAAGTAACAAATCAATATCGCGTACGTGCATGATGCAACTTCATAATGGAAACGCTAAAAGTGATCATACCTATCCTATTTGAAATAGAGCACACGGGTACATAAACAGTTGTTCATAAATTACGAACTCATTTGTACATATTTCTTCCATGTACCCTACATGTGGAGAAGATGTGTGATAACTCTCGGTCAGGTGAAAATGGCGACGAGCCAGGAATCGAACCCGGTACTCCTACTTTTATCGCAGGGGTGTTAACCACTACACCACCCGTTCGCCTTCCACAACTGTTCACCATTTCCACCCAGACCCAGAGCAGGAGTTCCAGGTTCGATTCCCGGCTCGTCGCCATTTTCAACTGACCGAAAGTTATCTCTTACGAACTCACTTGTACATATACTTAAATATCTATCGATATATTGCAAAAATTCGGAATTTTTACCACAAAGATTACTAATACAAGGGTTTCATACTACCAGAGATTATATTAGACATCAAAGTCGCATCAGAGCAAAGTCATACATCATGTGCTAACATCATTCCAATATATAGGATTCATCGTTGAGTTATAGCCGCCAAAATCTATCCCATTCGATTCTCAGAAGCAATCCAAAAGAAGTAGGGCATTATCGAAAAAAGCTTACAAACATGTGTAATCTCTCTCATACACAAGCACGTACTCATCAGGGGTTCATCTTCGTTTACACAGACGACAAATTAAAGCAATACTCAGCGTTAGAATTTTTAAAAAAATCTGGAGTGCGCCCCACACAACTTTCCACTTACAACTCATAACAAAGAGATCTAAGCACTGAGCAACCTAAAGTGCAAGAAAAATATAAGAAAAAAAATCGCAAAAAGATTTATAATATATTATAATTATCAAACGAGAGGTCATATTTAAACGATCAATCGGTTTAAATATAATTAAATACACAACCTTAAATAAAACACTGCATCATATCTGTTCATTGAAGCACAGATTAAATTAATTATCTTCCACCTTAAACTCCTTGGCTTGTAGGTTCCTCTAAAACGGCGCCTACAAAATAAGTGATATTTATGTAATGAAACATCGCTGCATCTAAAAAACGGTGCAACATACGGAAATGCGCTATAGCAATTTGTACGTAGAATTAATTGTACAAACAAAATGCTTCATATCACATTTTCAAAATTTAGATTTTAAGAAACCGAAAGTAGAGCGCGGTGTGTAAATAAAGTTGGTATGAGCTATTAGAAATAGGCAACCATTCCCAATGCAAAGTTATATTTCAAGTTTGGTTTCGATGCATTAATTCGCTTGTGAGTTAACGGGTAAAAACATTCTTAAAGACACATACATACACAGATTCTTGAAATTTCTTTTCGACCGTTTACAATACTTCCCTTATACATTCTGTATAATTGGAAAGTAATAATGACTAGAATTGAAATAACACACAACCAAATTCACTTTAATAAGGATAATGGGTTAAACAAAATCCTTGGGTTATATTAGTCACAATGATTTAACCAATACATTCTTTATTACTCTTTTCTTTAATGTGTATATTAATAACAGGCCGGTCAGTATATTTTTAATTTCTTTGTTGGGGGTGGCGACCGACGTATTGGTGTAACTTTCAAAGTTAATTTGTCCTCAGAATTTAATTGTTCAACTGATGGATTATTATGTCAGTAAATGATAAATAGGTTGCAAAATATCAGAGTTCCGTTCAAGAGTATATCATATCCATAAATACAAGGGAAAAATATGTTTTGAGTTCATACGAATAGCATCTTTTGCGACACGGGGTACATCAAAAATCTTCTAAAATTGGCAAATTTGGCAACAGTCTGAATTTTAGGAGTATCACGCCAATTCCTCGTGCAATGGTTTAATGGAAGAAGTCACATATCAAGTACACCTCGACATCTTAAGTCGACTTCCTACCCCCTCCCTCCCATTCCGCCAAATCCGCGAGTGGGCGTGACTGCCGCGCCGAGCGTCGCATCGTGTCACGTGATTCGGGAAAATCGCCCTGAGGCGACGATGCGTGCGCGCGCGTGTTTATGCGATCGACTTCAAATAGATTGTGCCGCGCAGTGTAGAGGACATTAAGGATGATCGACGGTGTCGTAAAGGGCGGAAGAGGGAGTCACAATGCAATCCCAAAGGGATAGCCTTCTCCGTCCCATGAAACCCTCACAGAGGCTGCGGCGGCGACGGCGGCGGCGGCTAACTTTTTGACGGACGCCACCAACAAATTTCGCAATATGCAAATTCCGTTCCCCCCCAAGGGACTACTGAGTTTGCGCTCCAGTGAGGACCTGGAGGGAGGGAACTAAAGGGCTGACTTTGCGGACGGAAGCGGCGAGGGGGGGAGCATAATCGCGCGCACGTGCTGGGAAGGTAGCTGGCAACGGAGCATGCGAAGAGAGAGAGAGAGAGAGAGTATTGATCTCTGGGCAATGTGACATTGATTAGTGTTATGGGCATTGTGGAGATACCAACGCTAGCCACACCGACACTTACACGAATCGAATCTGCTCCCAAGTGCCCGGATGGGAAAGACGAAAAGGGACAAGAAACCTTCGAGTACTTGGGTACTTCCGAAGAATGACAACAGTCATGTATTCGTGAAACTCAAAGAAACTCTACAGCTCTATGCGGATTGTTGGGAAAAATAAACCATTCCGTGAGCTTTTTGCAAGTCTGATCCATTTGCATTATTTGAGAACATTTCCACAATTACAAAACTGTTTTTTCTTTATAACTCTAGTACTATTTAGGTCTAAGTATATCAAATATTTTTTTCACATCTTTCTTGACAAAAAAATACAGTCGTAGTCCAATTTCTTGCTGCATAAATAGATGCATATTACACCATTCGAGAAATTTTACTTCAACTAATGAATTCGAGTATTGTCCAACAAAGAAAATGAATTACCTCTATATTTCTCTTTATAATTTAAGTTCAGTTTTTATCATCTTTGAGGAAAATTTATTCAACTAAAGCTTCGTAAAAATTAACAGACCTATAAAAAGAACAAACACATATTATATAAAAATTAAAGAAAAAAAAATTGAAGAAAATTCGCAAGGATTCGCTGCAAAACGAACTAGGTTCGATTGCAGAAGCCAAAGTGCGATTCTCGTGTTCCAATTACAAGTTGGAAGAAAGAACACTTTTCGAACAAGAGAACGACCCTCTTCTGGCACCGGCCATCCAATAGGAGGCGACTATTCGGGCAACTATCCAAAAGCATAGCAGCCGCGGCGGGGGCGACGGAGCACTGGGAAAAATTACAAAGGGTTTAGGTCTGGGTGGAAATGGTGTACAGTTGTGGAAGGCGAGCGGGTGGTGTAGGGGTTAGCACCCCTGCGATCAAAGTAGGAGTCCCGGGTTCGATTCCTGGCTCGTCTCCATTTTCACCTGACCGAAAGTTATCACATGTATTCTCCATGTGCGGGGTACACGTAAGAAATACATGCACAAAAATTACAAGAGGCGGCAGGTTGCTTTGGACACTGACGGGGAAGGCTGGTCGATAAAGAAATAAACAGCGAAAGAATCAAGTCATAGGGAGCAACAACACGAGAATTTACTGCCCCTCCCCCCACTTTTCTCCCATCTCTTCCTTCCCTATTCCCCTCTCCCAGCAATCAGAAGGTTTAAATAGTAAACAACTGGGCGAAATTATTTTAATACATGTATTAACATTCTGGAGACTTTAATACTTAGTAGCACGTAAAATACATGTTTAAAAATATGAAAAAAATGAAGATGATAATATAAAGTTTATGTCGCACAAACTACTTTCTTCAGATACAATTATTAATCGAAAATTAACTATCAACAATAATTTGTGATAATACATCTATAATTGGATTTCCAATATTTGGAGCCAGCGGCAAACTGTCCCTCCTGGACCCCACCCTCTGGTCTCGGCGGCATTGAACAACACAACGCGTGGGTGGCAGACGTCACAAGAAGCGTTGACGAATAAACGCGTCATCATCCCAACCGCTTTGACTGCAACGTAATGAGAAAAGGCAAGCCGCCCTGCTGCTGCTGCTGCTGCTGCTACATGAAACGCTAAGGCGGCAGGGACTGGAGGCGAAGGCTGCTTGGTGCTGGTCGTTGCAATCGATACAGCCACTCAGGTCCAAAGCTCCTCCTCCTCCTCCTCCTCCTCCTCCTCCTCCTCCATCCCCCACCCACCAACCCTCGTCGCTTTTTCTCAACGGCGTCACACTCTTTTGCGTCATGAGAGGCAAACGTGTCGCCAAAGGCTCTCTCTGCACCACAGACCCCAACCAGCCTCAAAGTGCGCTGCGGGAAGAAATCGATACGATACTCGCGTAAGTGGAACAAAAGGATTACGCTCTTCTAGGACTGTTTTGAATTCGCGATCAAATGAGAGGGATTGTAATGGGACAGGAATCGAGAGCGTTTCCAATATTTACGAATTAAGCGCACAAGAAAGCGTTTCCGAAATAAGAATGGTTTGTTTTGATATTGCCTTAATTAGTGTAACAAGAATATGTGTATTGTTACGAAATATTGAAATAAAAGTATTTCATGGAGGAGGAATAAAATCCTACTTCTGGGCATCTCGAAGCATTTACTTCCCATACATCACTGTTTCTTAATCTTCAGAAGGAATATAATGAAGTTTCTCCTTCATTAACCACGTGATACTGGAAACTTTCTTCAGGTAATCTCATTACTTCCGTGATTAATGACTTTTTTCTCATAAACTTGAACCCACATGATAAGGAAACGTTCACACGATGCATTATTCTAAGCAAGTCCGGCCTTTGACTTATCAGTGATGGCCCGTACCTTCGTTGACCGATAACAAGCAATTAAAAACTTAATAGTCCGCAATTGAAATGTGTAGTAAATATTCACTATTATCAGTTGATAATTAAGTATTTTATTTTTTGGTAAGGAATTGATAGACATAAGATAAAATAATAAAAAATAATTTATGATAAGTCATAATATTGATATGCCATGTAGACCTAAGTCATGTCACCAGTCTGGTCCAGATTAAAAGATAATTCGGGTGATCTCCCGGATGTAATACTTAACTCACACAATAACACTGGGAATGCAACAGTTTGGAAGAAATTGGACCGAATTAACGACGTGCAGTACCTAGCCAGTGCTTTTCCAGTATAAATTTTCGGAACGAAGATGAAATTATTATGAAAAACAGTGTGTTTCGATTTAACTCAACGTACTGTGGTACGGTTTCCTAAATGGTACCTGACAAAATACCATTGTCCCTTTACTTAAAATCAGTGATTCATTCAACTGATCAGATCACAATTTACATGAACGAAATTGAAAAAGACTTGACCACTGCGGACCTCGGGAGGGAGATGACGTAGACAGTGTCATACTCCGATCAGTTCGATCTCAAGGGAGGAGCTTGAAACCTTGACAAACAAAGTACAGGTACCGTATAAACTCCCGTGATATCATTGGTGATTCACCTTTGACTGTTACACCACTGTGCATTTTGCCTCAAGCAATACTAGAGTAATTCCACTTACTACAATAGAATATGGGATCAATAGAAGTTTTGGTTCCGGAAACTGCCCCTTGCGGATCGCCATAAACGAATAATGCGGAGAGCGCAGATTTTCTTTTCGAAACGGAAAGTAAGCCGTTTCGTGATGGGATACCTTCTCATCCGAGATTCTCATTCAGACCCTGCGCGTTCAATTTATTACAGGGCAGATTTCTAGATGTCCTCGGGAAATCTGCAGTTTCCCCTGAGAAAAAAAACCCAAGAGAAAGACTTCAGAGCCAGGACGAATTAAAAGGTTTTTTTATAGAAAAGATGCGTGAACAGAACGAAAACGCAGAGGTGCTCAAAGGCAACGAGAGGAAGAAGAAAAAGGAATTAACATGGAGACCACCGTGAAAGGGCAATAAAATGAGAGTGAAGAGAAGAGCGTTTCGGACAATTCTACGGAGAAAAGAGTTACGAGAGAGGTGAAGACACAGCTTATGTTTCCAGAGACCAATAGCGTCCGAAAGTGGTTCCAAGAAAAGCCGCCGCAGAGAGAAAAATTTTCCCACGCCTGGTCTGAAACTGAAATTGCATCAGTTTTTGCTTTTCAGATATGTCAGGATTGCAAAAATTATCTGCTTGTTCAGAAGAATCGGATTCGTAATAATGTACTTTCACAGTAACATCCTGGATAGGAAAGCAAAGTCACAAGCATTTACGACGATCTGAGGAAATATTATTAGACGAAGTTAAAATAAATAATAAAAATCTTCATTCTATATTTCACTGAACTCTACTTTTCCAATTCCAAATAACATTTATAACTATAATCTCAGCAAGGTATTAATTTCTAAATTTCTCAGCGAAACAGTTAGATTAGACAAAATTGGTTGATCTTGTATTTTCTTAGATACACTTTAAATGCCCGCTCAAAGGATGATAGCGCTAGATAAATTATCCAAACAAAAAAAAATATTAAGAAAAAGAACTCCGAAAAAGGAGGCTGCTAACAGTTATATTTAGGCATTTTAATACAGATTGAATTTCCCTCAGAAGAAATCTTTATCAAGAAAAACAAAACCTTGGACCAGTTTCGCCGATAAGCGATATGTCCCATCTCGAACAATGCGACACCCATTTGAAACTCTTTTACACAATCTGAGACACTTCCTTCTCGCCATCTTCTCTTTTTTATTTTTTTCTTGAGCGCCTTCATCCGTTTCGCCTCCCGCCGTTGGATCGGCCTCATGAGAGCCGGCAGAGGAGCGTTCTTGCCATTAATCGTGTCCCTCTCATCCCCACGACCCTACCCTCGTTCTTCTCAGAACGCAGCCTCTCGACTCTCCTTCCCTCGCACAGGTCGTCGCTCCGGTTTTGCACCTCCCTATCGGTTCTTCCCCACGCAGACTTGCCAACTACTTCTCGAAAAAATCTCCCTCCTCCCCCAACTCCACTTCGATGCCAAATGCACTTTCGTCACACGAATCACACGAACGTAAAATCAAACGAATTTTATATAATGTGACAGGTCGTGATTTACCTCGTACATACCTCTGAGTGGTTTTCTTCATTTGAACCACAAATCCAGGGAGATGATAGTTTCGTCTTAATTAATCAGGGGTAAACATCTTGAGCTATACTTCGCAACTACAAATATAACACACTCTCAATTGAATGTCACTGACAAACAGAAGTCAGTTACCGACAAAGATGCAGATAACAATGTATGTATTTTCGCTCTTCACAACATAATTCTAAACTTGATCTAGAAATGCCTATATTTTGTAGTATTTGTAAATAGGAAATGTAGCGTGATATTGAAGGACGTCTACATGGAACGATAGGAAGTATGAGTTGGGTGGAAGGTTATTGTTGGTAGGTGGACCGGTTAGCTGGGCTCACCAACAACTTGGCCAACGTGGAGGGGTTAGTAGAAGCAGTTAGTAATATTGAGAGTTACTGATACTAGGAGGAGGTGGATAAATTATAAATTGTAAACTTTATTGTCAAAAAAGCAGTTACAAACTGCGTATGACCACGTGGAGAAAGTTAACTAATTTAGAGGAAGGAGGGTTCACCTTTCAGTAGTCACAGCTATATGATCTGGGACATTAATGTGATAAGCAGCAAATGTTTTCTGAATCCGGGATAACTTGGTGAAGAGCAAGAATGCTACCACCTGAGCCACCAGAGGGGTTTTATGTTTCATAGACACTTGGTTTCCTCCTCCGTCAATGGCATTCGACTCCCATAAACCGATGATTCCAGAAACGAGAAATGAGTCTTCGGTGTGCTTAAGTAAAAGGTGACAAGATCGTTGATCTACTGCACTCTGGAGTGTGTTCCAAGCTCCCAATTTACCAGTCTATTTTTGTACAAAATATCCTCTCCTAGGTTTCGCACAAACGTCGAACTTAAGTCCGATGTTTAAAGGAAACGTACAGAATTTTCACGACAAAATCGAAAACTGCCTAAACGAAGAAGAAAATGAAACTAAATTGAAAAATAAGTTCGAGAATTACGCAGAGCAATTTGCATATACTCGAAGACTTCAAACGCATTCCAAAGAGAAACAAAACAGGATATAAACAATAAAATACATCGATTATTATTAAGGGCAGCCGGAAAATGATGCTGGTCTGCATCTCTTCAGGTCGTAATTTTGCGAGGAGCCTAGTCCCAGAAATTTCACTTTCATCCTGCACTACAGAACCAAATAAGGCAAGTCAAAAGCAGACTTGCATAGAAAATAATTCAAAATCAATTTTCAATTCATAATAATCATAAGAGTGTAATATGGCAAGCCTTTGCGATTCAATTACTTCAATTTATGATCATTTAATACTCATAAAATTTCTAATTTTTTTTTTTTTTACTTTCACCAAACGAGCTCATTGAGAAAAATATTGAAGGGAAAATAAGGTGGTAAATAAGAATATTGATTTATTTTCTCATCATTACTTAAAGTAGTCATCATTTCAAATACGTGAAAATACGAGAGTAGAGCACACTGTTCCTTTTAAAATAAATAATTAAAATGTCTCATCATTTTAGAGTTTTCTCTCAACCACTTAGTTAGCATTTCTACTCGCGAAACCGTGTTTTCCAAAAATGTAAATTTATGTAAATAACGAAGGAATTTACATAACAATTTTTAATCAAGTAATTATCTGCACAGCATAAACACAGTAAAGCAATTATCTTGCAACGGCAACTCCCAGAAATATACGTTAATCCAATATCGGAGCCTCCAAAAATAAGCAGAAGTGTCCTCCAGTTCGCTCTAGTTTGCGCGGCAAGGGAAAATTTAAACGCACTTATCTCGGGAAGCGATGTGAGTGCCGCGCGCGCGCCTAATGTATCCCATGAGCGAAATGCTCTCCTAAGTTTCGCCGGGTGTAGCTCACTTCTCTCAAGTTGTCATCCCCATCCCCCATTCTCAGCCGCACACCCCATTCCCCGACACGCCGGCACAGGGTTACCAACTTGGTGGAATTCGAGTTAGAAGAGCGCAATTGAAGTGTTTAATTCCTGAGATTTTATGAAATTTAAAAAGTCTTATACGTACTAAGTCATTTTATTTTTGATTTTAACTTTCACTTACGATGCTTCAAAATGTATTCAATCCAATTTCAAATTTTTGGTATTTAATTAATGTTGGTAGACAAAATTTTTTTACACCAATTTTTAACTTATGCTACCTAGATATATTTTGGAAGTTTATATATATTACGCGAACACACACGTTAATAGTTTTCTTAAATTGGCAATTCAAGTTTCAAAATGTAGTTTGAATGTAAAAATTTTTTAGGAAAGAAATGGTGTTCTATTTATTTACTCATCATTTAACTTTGCAATGTTACTACTTCATTCTAGTAAATTGACGAGAAGAACGTGAAAATACCAAATATCTGCTTCAAGGCTACTCGATGTGATAAATAAATGTTCAAAGCAACTTTTAATTTTAAAAAAATGAGAAATAAAATAACATAAAAAACTACAATAACTTCTGTGCCACTTATTAGCACCGTATGAAAATTAATGTAATTGTGGAAAGTTGTGAAAAAAAATTCGGTACTTCGTTGCCTTATAAAATTATAACCGGCGTTGTAAATTTTTCATCCAACTTGTTGACAAGAGTATGACTTCTCAAAATTTACTTTAGTGGTTTTGGCGGAAAAAGCGTCACTCACTGATAGTCTTAGTTCAAAATGGTGAAAAAATGAACCAAGTAGAAGAATGAGCACAGAACACGAATATGATGCAATCCAATTCTCAATCCAAATCTCGACTGAATAACTACTTAGGGAGAATTGTTTTCAAACCATACCGAACTCTCACGTTCATTACGCAGGTACGACGGGGTGGACATATTTATTCTTCCCATCGCGAACACAGATAAATAAGCAAATTATCTTGTAACATAAACTGACATTCTGCTACAATTAACGTCCATTATGTAATCAAATAAAATAAATAATTCAGGACGCACGACCTTTAAAGGAAGAACAGTATTTACGTTTTTCGTCCGTTTATGATCGTATGTATTTAATTATTTATTTAATATGAATTGACATTATTCTAAAGTGTACAGATTTCTTCCCTGTACCCTACACGTGGAGAAGATATGTGATAACTTTCGGTCAGGTGAATATGGCGACGAGCCGGCAATCGAACCCGGGACTCTGCTTTTATAGCAGGAGTGTTAACCACTACACCACCCGTTCGCCTTCCACAACTGTTCACCATTTCCACCCAGACCCAGAGCAGGAGTTCCGGGTTCGATTCCCGGCTCGTCGCCATTTTCACCTGACCGAAAGTTATCACATTATTTTAAAGCGTTAACATAGTAGATGATAATATGAGATAATTTAATCCGAGTATTCATACCACAAGCATAACGATAATTTCGCTTTGAAAACATAAAAAGAGTTGGTAGCAGTGCGTGAACCTCGGCGGTGCTTCCCCGGCGGTGACTGCGCCGGCACGCGCGCACATAATTCCGACGATGTACGTGGCGCCATTAAGAATTCACGAAGCGATGCGAGCGTCGCGACGCGGCGAAGATGCGAGGGATCAGGGGAGGGTGGGGGGAAGACTCCAAACGGCGAGGACGTTGTGAGATCGGTGGCCCAAAAGGGGGGATTTGGAACCTGAGTTACTAGGACGACGCGTGTATGCGGATTATACAAGTCAAGTCTGAGGCGGATTAAGAATATTTACCAGTCACTCCCCACCCCCACCTCCACCTCCACACACATGAAACGAATGCAACGCAAATAACGTTTTCCTACTACGACTAGTATTCGTACGGAAGAAAGCAGGATTAGCTGAAGAGCTGGATTATTGAGAACTGGGAGAACTACCCGGCGATACCGGGAATTAAAATAAAATAATAATTACTGGATTTAAATTTTAAAACTATTCAGTAATAAAAAATACATTGTTTAAGAAACACCCAAAAATTACTTCAACATTAAAAGAAATATTGGTACTGGAATTGAAATATTTTACCCTATAGACGGTTCCTATTAAAACATCAGGTCTCAATTTCTTTAGCTCATCTAACTCAGCGTTGCCCGGAGTTCTAAATAATATCCTAAATTCATATGTTAGTTCCATACTTTCGTGGTGTTAAATTTTCACTTTTGTTTATTAAAAAAATTAAATACCACTAAAAAATTTAATAAAATATGTAAGGTTTTCAATATAGTGTGCTAATATGTACGTAATTACGAATTATTTTAAAATTCAGGTAGAAGGATCATATACATTACACAGAAAAGAAAAAAGCTCGTAGTTAAGACTTATGATTTTTTTTCCGTTTCACTTTTAGGTTATGCATTAAAAAACAATGTTCTTTAAAGCTTATATATAATTTTCTTTCTACGATTAGGTCACATAATTATACGTTCAGTGCATTGTCTGTATAACGTAACGCAATCGATCTCTGGCTGGCACATCAGTAAGCTTTAAAGTAAACCGTCATGCAAGTAAAGATTCACATCTACTGATTAGCAGCCAACAGTAATTGTTTTTCTCCTCTTGTAATCTATCAACTTTAACCATAACCATAACATTTTAGATGCTCTTCCGCTCATCAATTTTTTTGTCTATTCTTATTCTTCTGATTCGTCGTATCTGGCGACGTTCCAAGACGTCTGTGGGTCGAAATCAGTTTCTCTTACTACGTCAGTGCGTTAGGCAGTAAATTGTCTCATGTACAAGTGAAGGGGGGAGGACATGAAGGAACACTTGCCCCGTATACTAAAAAACGAAAAAGAAAGTAAAAAAATAGACATGAATGCCATTCAAATTTTATGGGTGTAAATCACCAATCTGGTCGATTAACTTTCATTCCATTCTAACATTTATTTATTCTTAATACCTAATCGAACATACAGTATATTTTAATCTGTTGTCTAATAACATTAAATCAGGTTCAAATTAAAAAATATTGATACAAAAATTTTAAAAATTGGCTCAATAATTTACACGACTTTAACTTTCTTGTTAGCATTTTAAGATAGCATTCATAATAAAAGTTATTGATAGCAACTGCCCAAACTATGTTCATAACTGATACGAATGTCAGTGTTCAATGACAATTCTATCGTTGGCGGATAAGCTGCATTGCAGTGGCTGCTCAGTTCATTATAGTTTTGAAAACGAAGACTGAATGTACTGATAATTATTCTGTAAAATTTTATTATTTTTTAAAATCTTTTTTCTTCAGCATAACCACCGTTATGTTGAAAATTAATGATGGTGGTAATAAATTTGTACATTTCAACCTTTATAAAACTTGTATTATTTAAGGAATAAACTATTACTATTATTATAATAATTATTATTATATGACGCGACATCCCCGCTACTCCAGCATTTTGTCAATTATTACCGTTTGGTAAATCCACGGTTTGAGGAACATCCGGCGAACTCCATGATCTCCAGAATATTTGATAGGGGTTGGAGTGATATTTCAACGCATTGCAGCCAAGAGATGATTTGTCAGCTTTTCCCCCAAATAGGATCTTGCCCCCCCCCCCTTGACCACAAACCTGGCAACGCCCTTAAATAATAATGTGGCCTTTTCCTGTTTCCTCAATCTAGCGTTTTAGTCCGTACAGCAATGATTGGACTTCCAACGCGGATGACGGATCACCGTTCCTTATCTCTCTCTGTCTCTCACCCCCCCCCCTTGAGTGCGTTTGGCGCATCACCGTCGTTTCGCCACCACCTCCGCAATTCCCGCAGGCGCACTCGCGAGGAAAGCCAGACAAAAACCCCGGATGAGCACAGAGCACGGCACAGCGCCGGGCGCTCATATCTTATTCGTGGCGCAACAGCCACCAAAACGCGGTTATGGAAACGCGCCGAGTAGAAGAGCGAAAAGCAAAGGGGAAGTGGCGAAAGAGGGTGGGTGAGACAGAGAGAACGAAACGTAAACGCTAAGCAACAAAGGCACATTGCGATGCGGGAATGAAACATAAGCACGGAGTTTCCACTTCCGAGCAAATCCTCTCTCGGTGAGAAAACAATGCGTCGTATTTTTACTCATAACTCTCTGAATAATACTCTATGTCAAATCAGCAATCTTTTCCGCTCCGTAATACGCTTTATGTAAACAATCAAAACGTAACAGGCTGCATCTCTGAGGAATAAGGTTTCATAATTTAGAATCTAGGAGTCAGCGAGGCTCAATGGGTAGAGCGCTGAGTTGGTGGCCGGGATTCGATCCCTAGTGAGGTGGGAATTTTTCATCACACCTCAACATCCAGACTGACTCCCAAGCCTACTCAGTCCGCTGTAAAATGAGTACCAGGGTTCATCCTGGGGTCAAACCGGTCGGAGCGAGGTGCCGACCACATCTCCTCCTTCTAATGTCGTGGTCAAGTAATTGCGGAGCTCTACCCTCCGCAAACCCCTGGGCACCTTCGGGGTCTGTTCAGGGATAGTTTTGAAATTAGAATCTGGAGAAACAGGACTTACAATTCCAGATTCCGATGAAACACCAGTTTGCTACATCTAATATTATTTCGAAGATATGTATGGGGAAATACGACGGGGAAGGAAGGTCAGCAATTGTCTTCACTGACGAGAGATCACCGACGTTAAGAATTGACGATTAGAATCTTACGTGGAAGAGAGTGTGAATGTGATGTATTCTTCAATTCATTCTTCTTATCACTCAACCATCTCTACAATTTCTCATTATCAGCGTAATGTAGAAAAGCCCCAACTCATATGCCATCCATATTATACCTGATACCGCCGGACCGGTCAAGAGGACAGAAGGGCATAATAATAAAAAATAATAATTCGTGAATTTGGCTGAGCATTACAAAAACGTTGGAAAGAAGTATTTCGAGCGATTGCAAAGGTATAAACAGACGGTCTCCAACTTTTTGTGCTTCATTTATAACTTATTAACATAAAACTAAATTAAAAATAATAATAATAAAATGCCATCAGGCCTGCTCTTCCGCCTAACAACCATTCACACACAATAATATAAAATAACAAAACATTCTTACTACATTAAATACATCCATGAATAACAATAAAAATAACTGGAGGATAAATTCTAATTTACTGATTTAAATTACGCGAACAAGTACGTGCTCTTTCTGTAACGGATGCAAACGCGCGTAAAAATAATTACCACACAAGTCAATTTTAAATATATGAAATAAACAAATTTATTATACCAAAAATTATGTTTTATTTAATTATAAAAAAATTATAAACACTTCATCTTACATTTCTAATAAACTGATTCGACAAAATGTTAACAGTTATGTGTACCTTGTTCAACATAATATTTGACATTTTACTTCAGAAAGATTTTTATTTTTACTGTTTCCTCTTTCTCAAATATTATTAGAATGAATTAAAAATCTAATATTTTTACCATATCAAACTACTATCGTCTATCAGATGATCGAAACTTCAATTAAACTCAAGATTGTTCTGCGAACTACCAAACTTTCTCGCCAACAAAATATCATCCGAAGAGTTAAGACCGAACCTCACAAAGCAGAGGGGTGGGAAAGCTACATAACCTATTCCCAGTTCCATTGCTGCAAATGGGTGTCATTAAGGGAACCATCGCTACCGAAATAAGGGGACTGGTTGCCAGCAGGAAATCTCGAGTCTTTTGCTCTTTCATCGAAGACGTTTCTTCGTTCAGGAAAGCGAATTGGATCTGAAGCGACAGCGTTCGCCGAAGGACAGGAAGAGGTAATGGAAAGAGGAGATGAGGGGGGAGGGGGTCCAATCGTTGCCGCATCACCACCACATTCGTCAGTCACTTGTCAATATCAGCTGACGACATGCGGTCGCTCCATGGCTGTGATGGCGAGCGATTGGGATGCCAAGGCCACCACGTCATTTACGACGGTCCGATTACTTACTCTTTCTGTTTTTGGTCCACCATTGGTTTGTCATGCTCCGAACGTCAAAAACAGGTTTAAACAATCTTCACAGAAAAATCTCACACGATATCTAAGCATCATACCAGAAACTGATCAATACTTTATCAACGATTCATATTTCAATTAGCCATCACTAATTTCGAGATTTCACAAAAATTTTCAGGTGTTAAATCAACAAAATAAGTTCTTTACTGGTGAAGCAAAAGCTTTTTGACTCCAGAGATTGTCATCACAAGACTGAGAATTGGTCTGAAAGCGTGTTGGTAAACTGACACTACGAGAAAGCTTTTGCTTAACCAACAAAGAAATTGGTTGTAAGACAATATTTCTTTATTACATATACATTTTCTAACAAAATTTTATTTATTACTCAAACCACTCTCAACATTACAATCTATTTTTTCTGTTAACTGAACGTGACAAAGTACTATCATTCTAATCTTACATCAAAAAAAAAATATGAAGAAACTACGTATAATCTTTGAAATATTTAACTTTTCGTTTGTTTAGAATATTTTTTGATCTGTTATTGAACAAAACTTGAATTTTCATCTTTTATTTTAATGTATTTCGATTGAGCAAAATGTAACAACTAGTATGTTCAAATTATAGCTATGCTTTGGAAATCATGGCACATTGAAAAGACAAAACATACACGTGAAAAGGAGAAGTATAAGCAAAGAAAGAGATGAATCATTTGAAATAACTCTTCATAGCAAAAGTTTGATAAAATAACAGACATTAAATATTAATTTGAAAGACATGTAATAACGGAGTTTGTAGAAAGACTTTTCATTATAAAGAAGTACTATATTTCGATCCCATAACTCGTATAAAATTCTCTTGAAGTTGGGAAAAGGGTTAACTTCACCCGTTGCCTTCAGAATCCCTGAGGCATCAGCTCTCTCTTTCTCCACCGAAAACGAGAAAGATATTTCATAAACTGCATACCTTATTTCCTAATGCACTCAAAGGAGAGAATGAAGTGAGTTTTAATAATAAACGTATCACGAATATCGAACGCGAATTAAACATCACTTTAATTCGCAGAAATCTTACATTTCGATTTCTTTTCACCGATTAGAAAAGGGTTTCCCCTGATTTATGAAGTATGCCCACAACAATTTCTCAATTCTCCTAAATTTCCCGAGGCAGATCTACAGCGAATGTATTAGCGATGTTGGATCACTAAACAGCTGCACTTCTTACGTTGTAGTGATATTGTGAAGCTACTAAGCGCAACATCAAAAATACTGTTTTAATTAGAAAGAAAATGTACGAGTGAAATATTCAACTTAAGGTCTCCATATGCAAACCTTTATTTCTGCATAATTTAGTCTATGATCTTTTCTGCAATCACGATTTGGACATCGTTTTGCTTTCTTTGGTTGCAAAGACCGAACTCCAAAAAAAGTATGAGTAGGTAGAACATTAGATAATTCGCAAATTGGTAATCAATAGCACAAAATAAATAACGATAGTAAACTTTACAATTTCGCAGTGGATACTGAAAAAGGAATTAGAAATAAAGTAGCCGAACTTCGTTTTCTTACCAGGACAATTACCACTCGACGATAGCGTTTTAATAATTCCGAAACTTAATTGCGACGTATAACATTCAAAATATAAATTTGATCAACAATGAAAGGTAAAATAATAACATATAAATAAAAAAGAAATGAATATTTTTCTATTTAAAGACAATGTAAGGATCAGAGAATTCGAAATACATATTTTATATACCGATAATATGCCACAGGCGATTCAATTGCGATGACGCGATGTTGATGGAGAATTTGCAAACCCTCCGCCCTGATAGTCATGAATTGGCCTTTAACGCAGGCGCTCTCCATCCAAAGGTCACCTTTCCTAAACACGAAACGGTCAAATTCACACTGCGATCTTTTCTCTAACAAGGCAAGTGAATTCGAATTAAATGTATAAAAACCACTGAGTGGCTTTTAATACCAAATTACTTTTATTCCTAATATCCTACAACATTAACAAAATTACTGCACCGGAATACGTAATACTAAGCGAGTCTTGTCAGCCACGCTAAAGAGAAATGCAATTTTCATAACTTGAAAGCAACAATTTTCGTATTTGTAATGTGAATTAATGTCAGAAAATATTCATAGAGAGCTCTCAGTAGTAATTAAACAAGGATTCAAGTACTGTGGCTGAATTATTCATTACTTTCGGATCTTTCGATTCGACACACTTCCAAACAGTTTAAAATACAAAAAATTAATAAACCATCATAGCATTCATAAGGAGCTCTGAATAACAATGCTATAAAAATATTTCTTTCACTGATTGATTCCTTTGGAGAGAGAAACAGAAAATTCTTCTCGAAAATTTCTTTGTGGAAATTGTGGCTCGTGTATTGAGAACTATGAATGTTTTTTTGTGTTTTATTAATACATATTTGTTCGTATTCTCTTAATATTTTAACACTTAGTGAACTATTTTTGTTCTTATCTTATAAGTGTGTTGAAATGTTAAATCCGACTCCGCCTTAAGACCTTTGATCGGAATTGATGGGACGGTCCCTTGCTTGCTTCCGGAGAGTAAATTAGTTTATTGTCCTCCACGTGGTCACACGTTTTGACAATAAATTTATTATTATTATTCTGATTAAGAATGACATTAATGTTAAATTTACATTATGTTATCCTATCCCAGCGCATGTTTAAATGTAAAATTAACCCATAGAGACGATCGGACTCCCCGCCGCGCGCGCGACGAAAGTTGAACCTCGTCGTAGAATCTCGCGTGGGCGCGAGAGGACGTTTCGCATGCGCGTCACGAGCCATGCCACTGCGAACGCATCACGTCCAGCGTTCGTTCGTTTTATAGAGCGGCGATAAACACAACGCTCGCCGCTGCAGATCAACCCAGGCGACTAGCAAAGCGACTGCGACGCCTCCGCGGTGCCGATCAGAAGAGCCGGAGATCCAGGGCATCCCATGCACACAGTATCTACAGACGCATTAAATTTATCGCTGGGAGTCTTTATTATAAGTTAATAGTTGGATAACGGTGAGGTGATATTAGTATTCATTCTTTAGAATAAATGACAGATTATTATTGTAAATTATTATTATTACTATTTATTTACACATATTTATCTGGCGATATTAATCGTCCTATTCTTATATCTAAAAGACTTAACCTATTAACTTAAAGAGAATAAATGACAGATTTGGTGTTGTCATACTAGTACAATACTTATTCAAAAGAAAGTATTTTCGCCTGTTTAGCTGGAATTTTCAGTCTAAAATAAAATGAAATACAAAAATATAAACAACGTTTAAAGAATGAGAAGTACAAGCATTCATCGTACAAATTATTTGATTTGAAAAAAAAAAAATTAAGAAATGTTGTTCTATTTTCAATACATTTTTAAAACTTTGTTATATTCTTTATTTTCAAATCAAATAATTTTCTAATGTTAACAATTAATTCTTGTACTTCTCATTCTTTAAACGTTGTTTATATTTTTGTATTTCATTTTATTTTAGACTGAAAATTCCAGCTAAACAGGCGAAAATACTTAGATATAAGAATAGAACAATTAATATCGCCAGACAAATATGTACAAATAAGTAATAATAATGGACGACAATCACATCGCCGAAAAAAAAGTACAATTTGTATGGAGAAAGGGAAGATGAAGAAAAAGATTGTTTTCTTTTCTACTCTTTTTTCCTTGCATGTGTATGTTAGGTTAACACATAATAATATAAATGTATTTCTCGCAGACTCTCGCAGACTGTCTGAGAAATATTCAGTAAAATAAGTCGTCAAATTTGACATCGAATGTCACTACAGAAAAAGTTTTGTAGTGATGCTGAAATGCCCACACTACCCATTGATATTTGAAATGGGTGCCTACCCGGAGCACCTGGTGCTGATGACCACCCTTAGATCAGGTAGGAACCTCCATGGTAACATGCTGGCAAGGGTTTTCCTTCTCTTGGGTACACAATCTTGACAAATGGAAACAAAATTAATGCACGAAATTGCCTGAATATTGCACGAATATATATAAATTCCAGCAACTATCCACGACCGATTTGATCAAGAAACTAAAATATAGTGAAGACGATGAAATCGCGCTAATCTCAATATCCCCTCTCCCAGGACTGAGTATAGGGAGAGGAAAAACAATAAAAATCTAACAACCCTTTGCGACCCAGGGCCCTGGGCTACAGCTACAGAAATGGAATGAGCCACCAAGACAATCATCAACCCGCAGAAATTTGCAATCTTAGACATGTCACAGGGCGAGGGAATTTTAGGAGATGAACTCGACGATGTTCTTAAAACACGTGACCAAATCCAGATCTAGACTTGATAACAAAAGGAATATAATTCTCTGGAGGGTGTAAAAGAGAGCATAAAGTCAAATCGAGAAAATGAGGTACGTAATGAGTTTTATTCTTTTGTAACGATTTCACAGTTTCACGAAAAAAGGGGGTTTATTAAATATCTAACGAAAATACCAATATCTCAAGAACGATTATCACTAAAATACACGATTTTCTACTCCATTCGCCACAAATATATTCCTTTGACTTTCTACGACCACATCCATTTCAATACAAATTATTTTAAAAGCCAATTAAATAATTATTTATTGACAATTGATTACTATTATAGTACAAAAGGATGAAAAAATTCTCATAACTGCTTCTACAGAGTCCGGCAGATTGACATATCCTTTTTTTAAATGCAATAAAACGTACAACATAAATCGTGGTCAATATTTTACTTCACCATCATACAGAACTATGTTTACATATTTACCATAACACACCATTTACATAACGAATTTTTAAAATGAGATCGATTTCCCGCCGGAATGTTTCCGGGTTTCCGAACGCGGCGAGATCAGGCGACTTGCTTCGTAGCGCTGAACAGGTCTGTCGGAAATTACAAGCCCACGATAATATAGCTTCCTGACAACTTCGTATAATCAGTGGCGAATCCAGGATTTTATTTCGGGAGGTGCGAAGACTTCGTAGGTGTGTGGTGTTATTGAAAATTTGGATAGTTGGAAACAATTTACGATCCTTTAATATTAATTTTACTATCCAAAGAGAATAGGACTACTACAAAGCATTATTTTTTTAGGAAAAACAAGAAAATTTTCTAGTTTAGAATTCTTCCGTGTCGACCTACACTGCAATGATTACTAAATTGTCACTCCGTCAAAATCTCGGAAACACAATTTATTAAATAAATATCTGACAAGGTGACAAAATTTTTAGTTCCGTGAGCCACATAGGAAACTTAATGGCAGTGAATTTCCTACTTAAAAACAGAAGACATCAGCTCCGGTTATCAACACAATGCGTATGACGGCCAATTCAAAAAGTATCATTCTGCCGGACACTAATTCTGCGATTAGCGAGTTAAATTTAAGGGAAATTTGGCGAATTTCCTAAGAGCGGCTGATAGATTTGGACACGAAGATTACCAAATCTACGATTCTCCTCATTCACGAGACATCCACCCCTCTCCAACGTTCAACATCAATAGCAAACTCCAATACCGTCCTTAATACGTTGACTTTCCCACTCAAAAGCCATTTACTCCATAACACTGGTATTCTTAAAGCCTTTTCCGAGGACATAATATCCCATAAGGTTCCTCTGAAACAAAATAAAAGTGTTCATCTAAATTTTTGGTTGAATCTTCAACACGGGCGTGAAGGCCAGATGGTGAGATGTATGAAGGACGTACACCATATGGTGTTGCATCCAGACGGAGACGTAGAGACCTCCCGGACAGCTGTTATATCTGGAGCACTAGAGGAAGGAAAGGACAAAAGAATTTATGTACCCTCCAAGGTTTAATTTATGTAAAAGAGCTTATGCGACCGATACCTTGGACTAAATCTGCCCATAAGAAAATATTGAGTAGGGCAGTACATAAATAAAGATGTTAACGTATGTTTCCGAGGCAGAAGTCAGTATAAACTTGTTTGCCGGGACAAACAACGTCTCAGTAGACATGACTACCAATGTTTCGGCCATCTTGCTGTGGCCTTCTTCAGAGCAATGTCGGAGTCGTACAGACCAGACGACTCGCAAAACCAGAGTATGACAGCGACATAGGTCTGCACGACTCAGACATTGCCCTGAAGGAGGTCACAGCAAGATGGCCCGAACGTTGCTCTTCACGTAAATATACAGAAACGTGGCTTGTCCCGTACAAACAAGTTTATACATAAATAAAGGTGTTTGCTAATTGTAGCAGGGCTCACCTGGTAGATTTGGCGCAATTTCAGTTGGTGGAGCCGGAAAGGACCGCACTATTAACTTTTTGCGAACATCGTCTCACTGTCAGGTATTACAAGAAATATCTCACTTTCTACACATCGTAGCTCGTCGACTAAGGTCAATCTGTCTATGCGAAGCTACATGAAACCGTTCCCTGACCCGACATATTATCAATTGTTGCTGGGGCAATCTCTTACAGGTGTCATGATGACATACTGCCAGCCTCTGGAGAAAACTGTATGTCAGTCACTGCGCAGGGCAGCACGTTAAAGATTCTTACTGAAGTACAAACCCCAGGTGAAAAAAGGTTTTGAAGGTCGTCTCCGGAGTGAGAGCTGATAGAGAATATTTTTGTTTGCGTCATGTGAGTGACAAAGGCAATATATTTTCGGTGGATATTATGCAATAAGCGCTCGAAATAAAAAGAACTCTCCGCAAACTTAGCTTGTGACAATACGTTGGAGCTTATATCTTTCATCACACAACCAATCCTTTCAATCAGAATACTTATCTTGATGGAATTTTCAAATCCCTTTTTGGAATCGTGAAGAAATCCACGCGATTCTGGAAGCACGCAGCCTTCCAGAAAACGTCAGCTTCCTCATTTCCTTTTATTCCCACGTGTCCGGTAATCTAGCAAAGAATGTTCTTTCAGAACTTCGGAGCGAGAAAAGCACATCCTCGATACTCGGGATCAGCTTATCAGCTGGATACATAAACTGCATTGCTTAAAGGACATTCAGAGAATCAGATCAAATCAAAAAATTTAATCGCGAGAGCACTTTGTTGATCGCAATGCTCTCAATATGGCGTAACGCTCAGCGGTATAAACGCTGCACCGGTCTCCAAGAAGGTAGCTACAGGTCTTACGGAGGAACACCACGGAGCAGCCGACACCATCGGCCTGCTTCGACGAGTCGGTAAACACAGGAATATAGACCCCGTGTTTGTCGAGGATTAAGTCAAAGTATACCCTCACCTTTGCGGCTGGAGTGTTCTTCTTGTCATGATGCAGAAAGACGAAATCAATATTCGGATTGTGCAAAGCCCAAGGAGGAGTCTTACTGAAATTTGATTTAAGACATCAGGTGTGCGTATAATCAAGTATTCTAGAATTTGTTTGGAGCGATATCAAAAAGATATGGTTGCTCTCAATCTGTTGTAGAAACGGTTGGAAGAAGAAGGATGAAATACTGCGTTGTGTACCAGATTGTCGGGTAAAGCACGCACATGGGTAACATGTCGGGTAAAGTTAGCAGGTGACATAAGTGTCAATATGAGTAGTTGCCGCCGGAGGTAAAGGGATGGTTCGCCACTCTCGGCATACAAACACAGAATAGGACTAGTACTCTAGGGTTCCGAGACTAGTCGGATTCCTCCATGATGAACACTATCCGACTTCTTTAAACAGCATGCACGAGCAGAGCTATACACAACGCAGCCATAATCGAGCCGAGATCTTACGAATGCTCGATAAAACTGGAGCAAGGAGGAGCGATCAGCGTCCCATTCCCTGCAACTCAGACACTTCAATAGATTCAGAGACTTTAATGTTCTCGCTCTTAGGTCTGGAAGATGTTCAATTCAATTAAATTTCAGATCAAATATTAGACCTAAGAATTTTACAGAAGGATCGAATGTAGAACGTTGTTTCCCACGACGAAGTGAGGTTCTGGCAGGAAGCTTCGTCTCCTGCTGAAAAGAACACTGCATGTTTTCTCAGCTGAAAAACGAAAGCCAGTCGTCTTTGACCAGTGGTACAATCCATTGAAGACGAATTGGATTTGTCACTACGCACCTGTGACGTTCTGCGATGAGCAAAAGATGGCAAAGTCATTGACTTTGAAAGAAAATGTTGGAAAGGATTCTTTACAGCCGATGTTATGCTGCTAATGGCCTCTGCAAATAAAGTCACACTCAGGACTGAGTCCTGGGGGACACCGTTCTCTAGAAGGAGATCCTAAGTGTTTGTTCCAATTCTGTATCGGAAGGAACGCTGATCCAAAAAAGGACTGTAACATAAGAGGATGATATCATCTAAAACCACAGGCATAGAGTTCTTGCAAAATGCCATGACGCCAAGTAGTATCATAAGCCTTCTCGATGTCAAAGAATATTCCGACGACATGTAGTCTTCGGACGAAGACATTTAAATTGCTATTTCTAGGAGTAGGTTGTCCAGGGTTGAATGGAACTTCCTGAAACCACACTGAGATCGACTCAGCAGGTTATAACTTTCAAGATACCACACGAGAGGTCGGTTGCTAATTCTCTCCAGAGGTTTACCGACGCAACTCGTCATAGTAATACTTCGATAACTACTGATGGCTGTCTTGTCCTATCCGGGTTTTAGTAGGGGGATATGCGTTGGTTACTTCCAGGAATTAGGGAATACTCGCTCGGACAATGAAAGATTAAAGATATCCAAAAGTACTTTTTCGATTCTAGACTTAGTTGTCTGAGTATTGCATAGTGAATTAAATCAGGGTCAGAAGCAGTGTCGTGGACTGTCGCTAGAGCTGACGCAAGTTCCCACATAGAAAAGGAAGAGATATAGGGTTCCCAGTTGGTGGAACGGAAATCAAAGGAGGTGCTCTCTTGTCTTTCTCTTTTCCTCGCGAAATCAGAATCACAGATTGCTGTAGATGTTAGGTCAGCAAAGTATTCAGTCATCACTGTTTCCATTTCTCTGTTGTTGGTGGTAACTTGGCCCTGAAATTGAGTCCGGATTTTGATACTCGAGAATACATGCCAAATATCTTCCGGATTAACTCCCATACTTTAGTGGACGATGTTGTTCTCATAATGGTATTTAGAAACTCTTTCGAGGAGGTGGATCTGGATTCCTTGATTGTTCTGCGCGCTTTTGCTCTAGCAATCCGGTATGCAGCGAGGTTTCCAGGAGACGGACTACCCTCAAATTTCCGCAACGCTCTTCGCCTCGCCCGAATCGCGGACTGACACGCGTCGTTTCACCATGGGACACGAGGTCTTCGCGGAGACATACATGTTTTCGGAAAGGATCCTTTAGTGGCGAGATAAATCACCTGGCTAGATTCCACATTGTTGGGCCCTGTACTTCTTCCGAGTTTCACCGTAAGAGATTTTTTCCATAGTCTTTATCTCCAGTATTTTATTCTCCTCAAGCAAGGCGACGCACTCCCTGCTCCACACTGGGTGGCTAACTGTGCAGTTAACGTACATAGGAGGTTCCGAGCATGTAACGTCAGGTACGTGTGCCGCTCTTATACACTTTCCGCAGGTTGCACGACCCTTTACACGTTGGAATTGTGTCCAAACCTCTGACACCGGAAACAGCGAAACTGGAAATAGGAGGGTTTGGCATAAAGGGTAGGTTTATCCATCCCGCTTTTAGTTCCTTAGGCAGCTTAAGACAGTTAAATGAGACAATGACGGAGACGGTTTTCTCAAGAACACCACTAACCTTCCTCATGATTTGACTGTGTTATGACTGATTTCCACATGGTCAGCTTCGCATTCTTTTACCAGTTCTTCTGTTTTCATTTCTATGATATTCCTGCAAGTGATCACTCCCTTGCTGCGATGGAACTCACATCTGACAGGGTATTCTCCCAGCAATTTTGCGTAGCAATATCTTTAAGTCTTGCTTGCCAGATTTTGTTTGAAACAGCATTGAACCATTTCTCAGTCTCTTTTTTGATTTTAGTTCACCAAAAAATCTTCTAAATCTTTATAGATATAGAAGGGAGAAACTTTCTCTAACGTTCTATTAGTCGTTAATATTATAATAAAGCATTTCGGATACAAAATGCTATGTAACTCATTCTTATTTTCTATAGCAGAAGGGCTCTCAACCCTCTGCCGCTTCGCAGACATTTGGGTGTCTAACACACCTTGCGGTCCACCCGATTCGCAAGGTGAAATATCCAAGTCTTCTGAGATTTCATCCCATGAGTTCGGAGGAACACATGTCCATCACGCCACTAAGCCTTATAGAACTGAGGTTCGGCACTTGCCCCAGAGGTTGTCCGCTAGCGAATGTTTATCCTCAACAACCATTCACCTCATCGGCGCGTAACACACCTTGAGGTTGAGGGTTTTTTATAGATGTTTCCTCGCGACCCGGCCGATGAAGACAAGATCCCCGCTCTCCGCAACACAAAACTTTCCACCGTCGTCGTCGCTGAAATGTGCCCCAAGTTTACGGTGTCCGGGGTCAGTCCCCAGCTTGGGGCCGTGTGTTCGCTAAGCTTACAGTCAACCGAAACCGAACCCCCTGCGGGGACCAAGAATTAATAACGAACACAGTATTCTAGAAGCACAATGATTTTTACAGTTATTTGTAATACTCTTTCACAATTACATTACAACGGCAAACAAATCAACTTTTTCTTTACGTTGAAAAACTGTCACAATTGTTGAGCACCATTGACGACCTCCAAATTAACTTTTCCTAAGAGATGTATTCGAGGATTTATTTGTCTTTCTAATTTACCCCATCTTCAACTTCTGACATTGAAAACTTGACCATTTTTTCCTGTGGTCATGTTTGTTTCTTGTTAATTTTTATTGCTTGTTAAGAACTATTATTCAATTAGATATTTAAAGTTGCTTAATGTATTTCTAATGCAAAAAAAGTATGGAAATTAATTTAAAAAAACAAAAATTGTGTTTATTTATGATCGTATAGAATAGCGAAACATTGATCTCACGTAAAATGTAAGAAGTGGAAGGTATTACAGTTTTGGTAGTTATTTGGGACATACAGTGTCTACGGAATCGTTCATTAATAAAATCCCTCACGAACTATTAGTTCATAGTAGCGAAAGGTTAGTTGCTAGTTCTCTAATTCCAGCACCGACCCTCTGGGCGACTTCATGCGAGTCGTTTGGATGAGCAAACATACACAGCAGCTCACATCATTTCTTCTCCGAGTCTGTTATAACAATTTCACGAGATTATCATCCCTAAAAATCTACATATGTCGACGTAATAAAAATATCTCAACATTAAATCAACATTATTTACTGAAACATTATGGTAAATATGACACATGTCATTAAGATGAACGATTTTTCCCCAGACGACATGAAGCATCGTTTATCTTCTCTCCTGATTTTATCTCAACTAGCTGCTTTCAAGTTAAGCACTCACAGTAGCTTCTCTTCCTCCATTACGTGGAATTAGGGGCCTCCCACGGGTCCGTAATGATGACTAATGATTCATTAACACACAGGGATGACCCATTAAAATACGTGTATAGCAATTCGACACGCAATCAGATAACACGAGATTATCAGAACCTTCGGCAAATGGAAATTGTGCCATTTACGTCACGACATATAAGGTACTCATCAGGAAAAAAAAATAGACACGCACAATTTTCTTTTCGCATAATATTAAGTGCGTGCATATTTTGCGGGACAAAGAGTGTGTTATTTTTTGCGGAACAAATACTTTCTAAAATACAGTTTCATTAATTTTTAACATTCATGTTATTTTTAATGTGGCGAACTTTATGTCTAGTGGCCTGTTCTCTCACCTATCCAAATTATGTCGAAGAAACAGTCAAGTACAGATACGTTCTATGCTAGATCTTGAGATAATTTCATGTTTTTTTTTATTTCTTGAGCCCCAATGGACACAACATTGTATTCCTACTGAACTTCATGATGTTTTGTTTACGTCATATGTTAGTGAAAGATCCATTGCATCTACACAACGTCTTATTATTGTAAGGTATATAACGTCAATTCCTCACCATGTACAGAAAATATCGAGAAAAAAATTGTTGTTGCACATGGGAAGATACATTGAACATACATCTCACCTATCAGAGGAACAGTTTTTACATTTGTGTTAGTTCTACAATATTTTTCTCCTCAATATAATTTCTGTGTCCGCTAAATTGGCACCACAATTTTTTTAAATATATTGCGTCTCTCTCAAGACACACCTTATGTATTACCGTATTTTATCGTGCTGTATCTCAATTCGCAGTCAGAATTGCTTCATTACCATCCATTCTTTAAATCGCGAAAAGCGCCCTTACATACAGAAAATACGTTTAAAAATTTGGGTGAAGGAGCAATTCTGAATTGGGATTCAGCGCGTCAAAATACATAAGGATACTTCGGTCAATTCTTTGGAACAGATCAATTTCTCTTTGTGTGCACCTGTGTAATCATACACGGTCACACATATGTTGCGTATTATTAGAAGATTTAATGATTTTAGATTGACGTAAATAAAAGTGATTTTAAATGTAGTGAATAAAGAGGCACAGTAGGCTGCCGAAAGAAAAAGAGTTGTCGCAGTTACAATATGGAGCTTCTGCTAATCCTTGATTTAAACCTAAGATGTATTCCTTTTCTTCATTTATTTATATATTTGTGGGTACGAAATATACCGCTCAGCATTTCTGGTCTACAGGCGAAGTTCGAATATGCATTGCAGAGAGCATGCCGAAATGATTGAATGGGGAAGGCAATGGACACCTCCAAGTGAAATTAAATTGAATGAATTAAAAGATTAATTGACTATGAGAAAGGTTTGTGTTTCTTATGGGTTGCAAATGTGGATGAGAAAGTTATGATATGGGTATCTATTTATAATTTCCGGAAACTTCCAAGTTTGAAGTGAAGGGTGTCATAGACATGAGGAAGACCAGAGTTGAAATTGTTTGAGGAGTTTATTATTGACTGTTATATTGTAGAAAATTGGAGTTCTTTATGAATGTTTCTATTTTTTATGTACTATGGCGCGGTGAGACACTTTCTTAGAAATTTGTTCTGAAATATAAGGATTTTATTTATATGTTTTTGATGCGTACCCCCAAATCGGACTTGTATAAAGTAACAATGGGCGAAATATACTTTTACATTCTAATTTTAGGGCTGATATTTTGCGGATGATAGGTTTTTATTGTTGTAGTCTTTGATGAACTTTATTAAGTCTGCTTATGATAGGAAAACCCTAATTTAGTTTTATGTCTAATAATACACCAAAATATTTAACTGGCGTTTGGAGGGAGGTCCACTGGATATTTCCCGATTGAAGTGAGAGTGGAGGTGAGTGGGAGACCGGGTGTAGAGTGAATAGTTTGGCTTGAGAGTGTTTAGAGCGATTTTCCAGTTGTTAGTCCAATCTTCTATAGCGTTCAATGAGGTTTGTATATGTGATGCGAGAACATATATATCCCTATGTGCTGAGAATATTAATGTATCACCCGCAACTGTCGCTATGTTAGCGTTATTTGGGAAGGCGATATCGGCTACGAAAATGTTAAAGAGGGTTGGAGAAAGTGGAGATCCTTGAGGGTCGTCTGCTAAGATTTGGCGGCGATTAGATATTATGTCCCGAATTTTCACGGAGGAGCAATTTTTAGAAAGCTATGAATGATGTCAAAGAGGTATTTCGGAGTGCCAATCTGTCTAAGTCTGTAGAGAAGTCCGTTGTGCCAGACCCTGCCAAAGGCTTGAGCAAAGTCCAAGAACACGGCAAGGCAGTATTGTTTATTTTGGTAAGATGTATGTATATATTCAGTAAGGCGCAGTATTTGGTGTGCGAACGAATGCTTTAGTGAAAATCCGAGTTGATGAGATTGTTTTTGGTTTTGAAAAGATGGTTATTAAGACGTTTTAGAATTAGTTTGTCTGCGATCTTGGCGAAAGAGGAAGAAGGCTAATAGGTCTGTAAGTATCTGGACTGTTAAGCTTTTTGTTTGGCTTGAGTGCTGGAACGATTAGTGCATGTTTCCATATGAGTAGCCTTATTTATATATATATATATATATATATATATATATATATATATATATATATATATATA
>NNCF01134151.1:543004-616407 GCA_002313205.1 Laupala kohalensis | reverse complement strand
CCAGAAGGTAATGCCGTAACGTAAATGGGAGTAAACGTTTGCAAAATAAACGCAACGGGAAATACATGGACTAACTGCGTTAACTAAGATTCGGAATGCGTATATATACGTGATATATTTTAGTATCTCCAGTGTGATACTATCATGACAAGATTTTTTATTTGGGAGATATTTTATGAGATAATAAACTATGGCGGGAGATACGTACTCTATCGGCCTAGGGATATCAAAATTTGGGTTGTTTACATAACTTTTTGCCCGGAGTGAAGTCTCTGTATCCTCAATGAGATTTGGAGAAAAAGTGGGTTCAAAGTAATTTGCGAGCACTTCCGCTTTTTGTTATTGCTGTAGACCACGTTGTCTTTGTTCTTAATAGGGGAGGATGTTTTGCTTTTTATTCTTAGGTGAGTTTCTCTTTTCCATATAGAATTATCTTTAGGATAAAGTGACTGTCAACTTTGTATAGTTATTTACATCGTATTCTTGAATATTAAATTTTACCTCACGAGATAGTGAATTTAATTTTGATTTGAAATCTGTGTTTGTGTACCGAACCCACATTCGCCTTATTTTATTTTTCCCTTTTATCAAGATGGTTATTTCTTGAGTGAGGTTGGGGTATGAATATTTAGTAACAAAAGGTTGAGAGTCAATTGAGCTACTTTTAGTTGCAGTGATTAGTAATTCAGAAAATAGAAAAGCAGTTGCATCTGTTTCCGCAGATGTTTTTAGAGTTTTCAAGTTGATCAGATTTCATCTGAAATTTTTTGAAACTTTTCCCAGTTAATTTTTGAGTTTCTAAGGGGAAAATCATTTTGCTGGGGAATATTTAGAGGCTAAAAAGATATTTTAACCGGGTTATGGTCCGAGTCAAGTTCCGGGCAGGAGTATGAGAAAATTTCAAGAGGTGCTTTTGTTAACGTTGTATCCAGGATATCTGGTTAATATTAGTATTAAAAGGGAAGTACGTGGGTTCTGTCGGGGCAGATATATGTATGTTTTTTTCTTGGTTAGAGGATAAAGAAAGTTGCCCGCTGTGTTTTGTACTCTACAACCCCAAGCAGTGTGTTTCGCGTTTAGGTCACCTAATACTAATGTTGTGCACATTTGTCGGAAAAGTCAGCTAATCTGCATGAGTAGATTGGCTTATTAGGTGGTTTGTAAGCTGCAACTATTATTAATTCGGGTTTTCAATAAATGGGATGGCGATGCCTATGGTTTCAAGATTAGGTATTTCGGGTAGTGCGTCAGCTTATGTTTTATGTTTGTATTAATGATGATCATCTCCCCTCCGTACTGACAAGTTTCGTTCCTATCTTGTCTATGAGTAATAATTGCTGATGGAAAATGTTTGAGATGGTATAAGACGAGATGATATAAGATTACTTCTACTCGTATTTTATGCCTCTCATACAAATATCCAATACCTGTCTTTCATTTCCAATACCAGAAAGTATTTCCATCTCAAGCATTTCTTACAATTCATCAGCGAGAAAGCTCCGAAACAATGCTGTGAATGGCAGGAGGAAATATCACAAACAAAGCCTTCCTGTCAAATACTAATTTCTTCCAATATCTTTATTTATCCTCGGAATAAGAGGCGAACTTTCCTCTTAAAAATAAGTATATTCATAGCGACTATCATTCCACGCCTCAGAGAGAGGTAACACAGATTCAATTCCATTCTCGATCGGATTTAGTGAGGTATAAGCTCCGGCTTTCTACCCACTCCTGATAAATACGTAGCTCCGGTCCGGAGCACTCATCGACAACCCAAGAAATTCCCTGCTCAATTTTCTTATTCAATACAATAATTGTAATGCATTTGTTTCTTCCGTGCGCCCACCTGTGGAGAACATATGTAACTGATAAGCTTGGCCACATGAAAATAGCAAGTCAGGAATCGAACCCGGGATTCTCTCCTTCGATTGCAGGGGAGATGACCGCTACACCATCTGTTTGTCTTTCACAATTTTCCATCATTTCTATCCACACCTTATACTCCGCAAGACCTGAGGTCCATCCACTGTCTTCATGGGGATGTACTATTAAGAAAATCCTTCATGGGGATGTACTATTAAGGAAGGTAAACGGGTGGTGTAACGGAAAACACCTTTGTCATCAAAGCAGGAGACTCGGGATCGATTCCCGGTTCGTTGCCATGTAAGTTATCACACATCGTTTTTGTTGAAGAGAACACTTAATCTGAACCTGGCTAATAAACTGTTAATGAAGGGTTTAAGAAATATAAAATGAAAATATAACATTTTACCTCAAATATAACATTTTACACAGAAAAAAACGTGTATTTGGTGATAGTTACAGTCAGAATAATTACACTCCGTAACATTTAGCTCCTGAAAGTCAAACAACAAATTATTTTAGTAATATGAAATTTAATATTTGTTCGTCAGTTTCGAGATCGTCAATCTCGAAGAAAGGTCGTTTCGCTCGAGGGAACCTAATCACCTGTTCCAGGAATGCTATTGTGAGACGAGCAGAAATGTGCGTCACGTCAGAGGGACTTCCACGTCCCCGTCGCTTGGCAACCGTTATCGCCGCGGAGCAGAACCTCGGTAGAGTTCTTTATATGAGAGAGAAGGGACACAGACACCGCGTCATCTGACTGGGACCTCTGAAACACGCCTCTCCACCAGTACGTCGGGAACAGTTAGGTGACAGTGATATTGGTCAACTTGCTGTGAGACAGGACAATTAAGATACGTTACGAGGTAGGATAGGTTAGAGTTGTCTTGATTCAACCTATATTGAGAAAACATTTTTCCTGGACTTATTTTAATATTTGTCATAACCTAATTCATTTTACTTTCTCGTGAAAAACCAACGTAAACCAAACGCAAAGGACGGTTATTTTGATCACCCTATGTGCCTCTTACACGACGATGCGCTCTTAGAAGATCCTACGAAGTATGAGAATCTACTAGATTCTCTTTGGAATTTTGTTCGACTTGTCGTCTCACTACATATAAAGGACACTAAACCTCGGTAGAAGCGAGAAATGCTGAAGCCCGCCGGCAACCAGGAGCCAGAGCCAGACAGACGCTTGGACGGGCAAGAGAGCGAAGGGGTGGGCGAACTCAGCGACTTCCGTGAAGTACGCTCGATACCGTGGCGGCAAAGCAGCGCTTAGAGAACAAGGGGAGTTAGGCAACCAAGTGCGCGACGGTCTCCCCGTGTCACACGAGGCAATGGGGATGGGGACGGAGGAGGACGCGAATGTCAACTCACCAAATCCTCTTCGTCCTCGTACCTCTAACGACTCCAATTATCGCAGACTTAATATTCACAGGTTTTACAGCACGTGCGTACGTGCTCGAGACGCCGCGGTTCCGCTACGACGGACAAATTGCGACACCACATCCGAGATAATATAGAGCAATCTCATTCCACAGGTACATTACTGTATCAGCATAAATTCAACGAATAATATTAATCGAACCCATTTGTATCTTTCTTAAATGTTATGATATATATTTATTCCATTAGAAAAATTCGAAAAGAGGCACAGAGAGCAGTTAAAAGTCAATATTTCAAACGATAGGGATGAAACGATCATGCAAGTTGATTGAGCTGACGGAAAGTCCATAAGACAATCTCGCAGAAGGTGCATCATGTAACTACCATTTTTGGATAACAAATATATTTGCTTGTCTATTTATTGATACACAAATTGTTTCTAAGCACAATAATGAAGTGTTGTCATATATGATTTGAATTGAAAACAGGAAATGGATATTATAATATAGGAAGATACCGAAAAAACGCTATATATTTCCGAATTATGTACAAGTTACCGTATTTTTTTACATTGAATGTCTATAAACAATGTATGACAAAACTATTGTAATCATCCGAAAGAAATTTATATGTACTTGTTATGAACTGCGGAAGATAGGAATTTACAATCACTCTGAGTACAGTAAGTATAAATCTTCGACAGAAATAGCTGTCTAGGTATCGTAAACAAAATATCAATATCTTCCTGACGGCGCAAAGGAGCATTGTTACTCTTTTGCAATTTTACATGAACACCCGCAATGGTATTTTGTATTTTAATCTCCTCGTATGGTGTGAGTCCTTTTGTCACCTGCTCGGTTTCTCCCAGAGGCTATTTGCCACCATCAGCACGTCACCATCCGCCCCATTCCTCCATCGTTCTTCATATATTAATAGTGTATGCAGCTGCTGTATCTTCGCCTGGTCCATTGACAAACAGGTCGCCCATCTTCTATAATCAAGGGTTACCTGCGCTACACCTGTGTCGTTGACCGTCGCATGGCTGGCGTTAAATGCTGTGGAAGGCGTAGCCAAGACAAGTCACTCCGGTGGCTCAGGGTTTAGCATGCTCGCTCACAAAGTCACTCCGGGTTTAATTCCCGGCGGCGCCAGAAAAGAAAATTGTAGTTTTTCACATTTGATACCCCAGATAATATAGGTCCGACTACTGAATAACGAACTCACCTTCTTCTATCCATCACCTACTACTCTTAGTATCACTAACTTGTACTATAACTAACTACCCCAACTAACATCTCCACGTGGGCCAAATTGTCGGTAAACCCAACTAACCAGCCCACATACTAACAATAGCCCTACTACCCACCTATCTACTATTGCCCCACGTAGTTATGGTTCAATAGCATGCTACATTTCCCATTCACAAATATTACAATAATAAAAAGAATATGACTCCTAGAAAACTATTAAATATATATGAACCTTAACTCCCTTTCTCTTGTCTGTAGGGGTCTGAGATGAGGATGATATGATGCCTGTTTTTGATATGGCAGGGGAATTACAAGGGTGCCGGATGCCTTTCCTGTCGCACCTCCCCGAGGTAAGTAATGAATGAATAACATGAGGGTGAATGATGATGAGTGAATGTTGTGGTGGAATGATAAACAGGGGAAACGGGAGTACTAGAAGACAATCAAATGATTCTGAATAAAATAATTGTTGAAAAGGGGGTTCTGTGGTATACTGTTTAGTGCTCTCTCTCATAATGATATTCTGGGTTACTTAAAAATTATAGTAAAAGAAAGATACCACGGAGTGAAATTTTGTCTCAAGATGAGAAAGGAAGCATTTTTCCTGCACCACGAGAGATTTTGTCATGGTGAACTTAACGGACATGCGGCAGGTTTACTCGAAGTTCTCCCGTTTTCTCTTGCACTCCATTCGTCCACCAACACTCAACTTCATTTGAAATCTTAACCTGCTTCATGAATCATGAATCATGAATCATTCTGTTTGGGAAGGTGAGACAGGAGGAGCATCCAGTAACTCAGTTACACACCTATCAAGAGACAAAGACACCTCTTTACCAGTCAACGGTCGCGTATTAACCACAGTCAAACTACAGAATCTTTCCATACTCCAAACAACTTTTCTCCCCTACTTTTCCACGCAATATAAAAAAACATTCATACGTGTCCCAAATCGTATTAACGGATTTCATACAAAACGGAAATTCCTGTGAAAACATTTTTTTTTGTTATCCTCCTCAGTAAAACATCAATAGGTAGAGTTGAGAGTTATTTTGATTTACGAACATATTTTACAGAATCTTTCTGGAATGATTAGTGTACATTTGCATGTACATTATTGTGTCTCGGAGAATACAATTCTCAACACAAGACGTAAGTGTATACTACATATAATCTTTGTATACATATGACAGAAGGACATGTATGACTTAGTATTGTGACATCAATCTGGTGGAACTGCGAGACCGAATCCCAACATTACGCAAGGGCGAGTTAGTCCCAATATCTTATACATTAACATTAAAAAATCTGGAGTCAGCCCCACTCAACTTTCTAATTCTAATTTTTTAAAATCATAGCACTAAACAGCTTACATTTTTATAATATAAAATAAATGCACCTAATCTTAAGATTATTTAACATTTTTAATTTAACTTAAATTACTACGTATGTATTTATGTAAGTCTGGATTATTTAACATTTTTAATTTGACTTAAATTACTACGTATGTATTTATGTAAGTCTGGATTTTCCCTGCGGTTCATCCTAGCATATAAAATATTTTGCCGCGGTTACACAGCACTGCACTTCGCTTTTACGCACACGTCACACAAGCTCAAAGGGTTTAGTCCCACTATGATATTAAACATACTGAAATAGAAGTGCTTCAACTTTTAGACAAACAGCTTACATAGCAATAAAACTAGATCGGAAAAAAATTTAGATATAAAAAATTAAACACGCATAATTATAACAAAAATAACATCTTAAACAATATGTATAAAATATTGTTCTCACAACCATCAACAGTTTGCTTTTCATATCAGCTCATTCAACTATAGATTGAAGGTATTATATTCCTCCCTGAACACTTTGATTTGCCTCATGGGCTGATATAAATAAAGCGCCTCCAAGACAACATGTTTTCGCGTAAAATATTACTTTTCGACCGATTACTCTACTTTTCTTGTACATACTGTATAATTGGAAAGAAATAACACTTTTGGCGTAATAACTTTTCGCCGTATCTCGAAAACGGAACGACGTACGGAAATGCTGTTTAGAAATCTGTAGACACAATTTAATGTACAATAAAATGTTAATATTGTTTTTTTTTTATTAAACCGGAAGTAGAGTTCGGTGTCTAAATGAAATCGGAACGAGCTGTCCCGAAATAGGCTTCTATTCCCAATGCATTCAAAGTCAATTACATTCTTTGGTTAGATTTCATTAATTTGTTCGTGAGTTATTGGATAAACAAAATTATTCACTCCCACATACGACATTGGACACCATCGCAAAAATTTGAAAAGTGACTCTCCAGGAGCCAATTTGTATAGATCTGAAGAGATCCCGAATTTTTTGCGACCAATTTCTATAATCTCCTAATACATCCATACTAATATATAAATACGTAACGTGAATGTGTGTCAGTCTGTTTGCTACCTGATCACGACTAAAGCAAAGAACTTTTATTTTTTTAATGAGTGATAAGAAAGATGGAAATGGTTTTTGACAATAAATGTCGATAAAATAGAAAAAAAGAGAGTTATATTTGCTTACGCTACCTAATCGGTTAGAGATAAGCGACAACTATGAATGTCAATATTGTTTGCCTCAAAGAATTATACAAAGAAGTCCCCGACAACATATGTCTATCTACAAATATTAACCTGAATTATCGATAAAACCTTATTAAAAACAGAAGGGTTTTTACTTAAATTTAAGGCAGTAAATTAAGAAAGAAAAAACCAATGATCATCAAATGTAATGGATTATTAGTGTTGTACATTTGAGAAAGATGAAAAAAAAAAAAACCCTTGTAAATCGTAAAATTTCGACGAATAGTTTAGTTTGTACAAGAATTTTAATGAACGTGCAGTCGTGTCATGCATCGGAAGCGAAAATTCGATCGGCGCGGTTCCCGCGAGATGTTGTAGTGTATATTTTGAATTTGAATTATTAGCATGCTGCACGTTTTAAAAAATCAGTAAGTAAAATTATTTTAATCTTACAATATTGATAGATTTTATTTTTTTCTGAATAAAATAAAGTTAGTCTAAGAAAAATCGGGGGCAACGGCGACTAATCAGCTAGCACTGTATAATTGGAAAATAAAAACTGACAAACTAGGCGAAAACTGCATTATCTTCAAATAAGAAGGAAACCGCGAATTAGCTCGGATGAAGTATGCAGTGACGTCTGCAAATGGCTACGAGCAACAACCGCCTGAAGCAGTTTTCTTTTTATTCTTACTTTTTTCTTTCGGGATGACGATTAGCAGCAGAAGCGGCGCGTGGTGGCAGAACGAGCGCTTCCTTCCATCTTAATGCGAGATGAGCCTGAGATAACGGGCGGAGGACTCTTGATGACTTTCCAAAGGGAGAAGTAATGGCGGAGCAAGATGTTCGGCTTCTTAATTAAAGCGACATGAAAGTTTACACGTCCACCCCTTTAATGTCCAGCACAAGCTGCGACAGAAGGTCAACAAGATAAAAAAAAACTCTTTTTTTCTCTTTTCTTTCTTCGCTTAATGTCATACCGTAGCGACTCACTTCTAGTACGGGTATTTGAAGATGAACAATTATAGAAATAAGTGGAAAGAGGAATCAATAAACAAATAAAAACAGGCCCTAATGGATTTAAAATGCTAACTCACAGGAAAACCGATGGTCTGTCTCGGATGATTCCTGTTTGTACACTCAAAGAAACAAAATTTCTATCGGAAAACAGATGTATTGCAGATATATAATATTATGTTTTCAATATTTTTTGAAAAATGAAGGAGCATAAGTTCGATTTAGATAACTTTTTCCTTTTACTTAGTATACCAATAGCAAAGAAGAGTCATATAACTGCCATTAGAGTTGACACAATATTCCCAATAGATTTGTTCTGTGGACGAAAAAATAAATCGGAACAAATGAACAAAATCTGTGAAAGATAAAAAATAATTGGTTAATATCAAATTAGAGTTTCCCTAGGTGGGTTGCGTAACTTTAATTCCATTTCTGGGTTTCCCAATATTTTATAAGCTAAAGAAAACATTTAGGTACAATATAAGTCATGTTTTCAAAAAGATTATTCTTAAACACTAATATAAACTGAGCGGATATTAAAACTATTTCACGTAGACTTAATGTTTTAGGTACCGTTTGTTATCTGTATATAATATTGTCAGTGGCCAAGGGGTCGAAATAGTAGCACATGTGTTATGGGAGTGTACACTATACAACGAAGAATGACAAGACTACGTTACACAACAAAAGAGGAAAGGACAATACATCACAGAAAATACGAAACTGATAGGTACGAAAGAAGACTTCACTAATTTAAAAAATTTACAATATGAAACACCGTGCTTGAGAACATGTACGCGGTTGAGATGAACACCTCTAGCAATGGACGAGGTAATTGAAGATATAGCAAAAACAAATAATATATTATATATTTGTTTCGTGTACTCCACACGCGGAGAAAATATGTAATAACTTTAGGTTAGATGAAAATGGCGACGGTGTCGAGAATCGAACCCGGGACTCCCACATTGACCGCAGGAATCCTAACCACTTCACCACCATGTATCACATTGTTAAAGTACGGGGTATATGCCTTTTATACTTGAAATTGGAGAGCACGGTAGCCAAAGATGTCACAGCAGTCGTCTAAAACCCTAACCCTTCGAACAACAAATATTGGAGGAAAATATCCCTTTCCTTCCAGACGGACGACCCATCGTTCGTGGTGTCGTGGACCAGCTGATGAGGACTGTGGAGGGAGAGAGAGAGAGAGAGACGCAGCCGGCTGATGATCGGTGGCAGCAGCTGTTTGCCGACGCAGCGGTAGCGGCGGCTGCTGCATGTGAGCCGGAACGAAAGCGTCGGCGAACGGCGGCATCGGGGCGGTCAGAGGTAGCGGTTTCAACATTACGACGAACGACGAGAGCACGCGAAAGAGCCAGTTGAACCCAAGACTGCAAGGAGTCATAATAGTGATATAACGGAACAGCAAATCCCCGACTTCAGTCCCTTTCATCCATATCGAATTTCATGATATGAGGGTTGAAGATGACCTTCTTTTTCTGCACGAAGAATTACTACAACCCGCGTAGAAGTGATAAACACAAGAAATATAAAAGAAATGTTAGAAACGAGAAAGAAATATGAAATTTTTGGAGGAGTGTTGGGCAATACTAATGTGTATCAGAGGAGTAATGAGAAAAAAATAACAAATATAAGAAGCAGAGAGGTAAAACCGTACAAAAATGATCGCATAAACACTCCTGTGTTCGGTGCAGGAGGGTGATATGGGAAAATAAATAGATTCAAAAAATCCGCGTGCCTTTCGTGGCACACCTCCTCCGATCGGATAATACATTATTGTCATAAATAGTGATCCGCATTGTAGATAACGACAAAATGTGGTTCATATTTTACTTCCATATTTGGATGAAGCCATTTCCACGCTCGTGTCATGTCATTTCCTCTGGTTGTACGTCGGAGCATCACTGGCGGTACCCAATCCCTAACCACTTTCTCGTGTATAATATTCCAATAAGTCTGAGTTATAATTACTTTATTGTCAAAAAAAGCGGTTACAAAAATTGTGAAGAAAAGCGCAACATAACTGCGTATGACCACACGGACAATAATAAACTAATTTACTCTCCGGAAGCAAGCAAGGGACCATCCTATCAATTCCGATCAAGGGCCTTATGGCAATGGCAGATTTCTGTATCCTCTAAGACAACAATATATTTTCGCAGGTTCGGTTTATTTATTTATTTACAGTCACACACAGTGGCGGCGATTAGAGGGGGGGCCGATTTTAAGGAATAATAAACATTTTATTTTAACAGTCTAAAACTGAGAATTATTTAAATAAATTACACCATCCTCGATGTGATAATCAGCAATTGTCTTTTCTTTGACTTATTTCATTATTTAAAACGTACTTAGTGGAAATATGCGAAAAGTGACAAGTAAATGAAAATTGTCAATATGTTTTACCCCACCACTTTTGTTTCCCAATCGCCGCCATTTCTCACAAATATAAAATTAGAAAAAAGATTTCACAGTAGATTTGACTAATAAGGTCCGCGGTGGAAGCGAAGGTAAAGAAAGACGCTTCGGCGAAGCGCGAAAGCGGCAGGTGTTGTGCCACGCGCCACTACGCGCCGCCACGCGCCACCAGTCGCCCCCTCCCCTTGCCCTGCCGCCATCACCCGAATCCATCGCATGCGCTCGTGTTGATCCAGCAGCAGCAGCAGCAGCTGAGGCGGTGAGGTCCAGACACCAGTTCAGGTCCCGTAAATTGCCGACGGCAGGCAATGAAGAAGAGTACAACGAGCAAACAGCAGCACCCGTCGCAGGGTCTTCGTCTCGTAATTCGATTAAAGCATCTTGAGGATGGGGGACACGCCTATGGCAGGGACATGAAGATAATAGCGCGGTAATATACGAGACTGGATAACTGCGCGGATATTCCTCGAATAAATTAATAACGGGAGGCAACATTAAATACCGCAAAACTATTTAATACCTACAGTATACGAGTAAAACGAGAAAATTGACATTGTGAAAGTTTTGTAATACATTTTACGCTTTAAACACGTCGATAAACATGACATAAGTTAACTGTTGAAAATTTCTTTAAAATTCTATTAGACACAGCACGAGAAAATTTTGTTACGTAAAATCATCTGACAATTTGTACAGCACTAAAGCTACGACAACGAAAAATTATATCATAATTCACACTAATTAAAATAGTTCACCAAAAAAGGACAATAAATTTTCTATATTAAAAAAAATACACTGTCGTTTTTGTCTCAAACTCTTAATCAAGACGACTGAACTGAATATAATTTTCAATGCATGAAAATCTCACTGATGAAGAAAATTTTTAAAAGCACTGCCGAAGAAACTCAATACAAAATAAATAGAGACGAAAAATTATTCAAATTTATAACATTTTTTTAATCCCCATCGAAGTCTTATAATCGTGACGTCATGGTACAGTCATCGCTTTTTAAACTGGTGGAAGAGAGGCTTCTAAAAGCGCGCTCCTCGCAAGTCGCTGTATTGTCTTACTGTTCTGAGTCTTATCGTGTTGGCCTTCGACTTCAGACACAGTGATGCCTTCATTGATGAACAAAGTGCTCACTGAAATGAGCCATGAACATTATAGAAATAATGTTAAATGTCGAAAGAATAAAACAAATTTTTTACAAGGTATGAAGGTTTGGGGTACAGTTTAGTCTTATTTCATGATCTATTTTACAATCCCTCCATGATGTAAGATCGTGACGAAATGCGGGAAAAGTTCTAAAGCGACGGTTTAGAAATAGTACATAAACTATCATCCACGTAGTAGAAGAAAACTTATGCCTCAATACACATACGTTACATGTCATATTCATACATGAAATTATTTACCGCCGAAAACATTTATGTGATTGGAGAAATTAGGTTATCGTCATAAGCGAGACACTCCAAGGCAAATAAAAAGAAAAAAAAAACTATAAATTGATATAGCAACTAATATTAACTATTATTGGCTAATAATATCCTTTAATTCTTTTTCGAGAAGCGAATTGTATGAGGTATACAAAATTTTCAATAAGACAAAAGAACACAGAGGTACAAAAAATAAATTAAAGGTTCTTTTTGACAATGGTAATGGAAGACTTTTGGTCTTCCACAATGCAACTCTCTATTTACAGATGAAATTAAATATAAATAAATAATGTAACTCAAAGACATGAACAATTAATGGAACAATATCGCTTTCCAACTTCGTAACTTCCACAAGACTGAAATACTAAATTGTTTCTTTGGAACAGAAGGTGGGCGGGCGCTTGAGAGCCTCGTGTTACGCGAAAGCCTATGAATAATCGAACGCCCGACAGTCGAAGAACAAGAGAATGGCAAAGGCGAAGATGTAAATATGTAAAGTGGCAGTTCTGTTTTTCAAAGCACCGCTGCCAGCTTCAGAATGGCATAAAGCGCGGATATAATAACACGAAAAAGCAAACAAGGTGATGATATCGTGTCAGAATTGCTTCTGGAGTAGAGGCCTTCTAACAGTATTCGCTGCTTCGGGGACACCGCGCGGAGGCTCCTCTGTGCCCTAGTCGCTGTACACGACCGCCGCCTGTGCTCAGACGGCCTCCTAATGACGAGGATGACAAGGATGATATGCGAATGAGGTGAAATGACGATGAGTGAATGTTGTGGTGGAATGATAGGCAGGGGAAACGGGAGTACCCCGAGAAAACCTGCAGCGATCCCCGCTTCGTCTACCACCGCGAATCTACTTGGATCGGACAGGGTTTAAACCTGCGTCACCAGAGATAGAAGGCAAGTACGCAAGGCACTACGATTGAGTTCTAACTTTATCTAATAATTTTGTTTCCCTTCAAATTCATGGTTTCTTGCCGAAGATGTGATTTATTTGTGTGTTTGAATTGGATATTCCTAAAATGGTATTTTTGCCCTAACTTTTTGTCTTTCATTGGGGAAAAAAGTTAGAGAGTAATGTTTCAGAAAATATTGTTGGAAGCCTTGCTTGGCTTGTAATGAGAGTAAGGTTTCTTGAAATCTACTTGTTCGCAAGGTAAAACGCATTGAAGTAATGTGTGAAAATCGTGATTAATATAATTGCCTAGGTTGGTTAGAAAATTTTGTCGCATTAAAGTTAAACACGAATTGAGACATTTATTTAATAATAGTCACCTTCCCTGTGTCTCCACTATTGTATCTGGAGAGAAAAAAATTCTTATAAACAGTTTTTATAAGTAAAGAAAATGTGATGCGAGTTTAACAGTACTGTGTGAATTAGTAAATAATTTTATTTTAAGTTTTGATACAAGAAAATACTGCTGATGTAATTTTCTGAGAACTTAGTGAATCGTGCTACACTTCTAAAATATTAATGTGTCGTGCTTTTATTAAATGTAATGTTTTTGTAAACTACTATTTGAGGTATTTATTTTTGTTCATACAAAAGGAGTAGACCTATGAGCAAAGATGTTAGGGACACTTAAATGTGAAATTAAACTATGAGCTTATTGTAAAATTATATATTATTCACAAATAAGTTGATTTCATTTGCATAAAAAAGCAGTTAGAACCTTGTCACATCATTTGTTGAGTTTTTATCCAACAAACATCATCCTAAGTCAGATCCAGGTGTAGATCTCGGTATAGCCTTCAGCAAGCTTCAACTCAATTTTGATGATTTTGGTAGATAGAACATCATGAAATCAAGGTCTCGATTACTACCAAGTTCAGGGAATGGGCACTACAAGATACAAAAAGTATTTGTGAACGCATGTTAAAAATTCTTCTCTGAACTCTTACAACCATTGTCATTACCTTGTCCTCACATAGTGTTGAATTCATTTTCTAGATTTGAGTGAGAAGTGTATTTATGAGAACTTCTGTTGTACCATTGAATAAATTCCTGAAAATAGTTTTAAACACAGGTTCTTTTTCCTTACAATCTAAGGTGTATAATAAGTCCACTGAAGGAAAATGTATAAAATTTTATGTTCAAATAAAGCTCAATTGAATTGAATAATACGTCAGTTTATGTATATTGATAATAATAAGTTTATTATTTTTTTAACAATGCTATTAAATAATTTTCATTTCTTGTGAGGATTTATTAATTTACCCATGTATAGATGTCTGTAATAAATATAAAAGAACAGTAAGTATTTTGTTTTTCATTTCCTAATCTATATTTTATTTTTCGGCCTCGCGACGATATAAGCGCATGCATGTGCTGGCGATGTAAGCTAGGCATCACGTCCACTTGCCAAACTGTTCCGTGCACGAAAAAGTAGCCAGGAGCGCTACTTCCGTAATTGTGGGCGCTGTCTCGGTCAACTACGACAAGTAGACGTGCTGACTACGTAAGTAGAGGGTTTTTCTCCGTGTACGAGCACATACAGACAACACAATCTTAGCAGAGCATTCATTGTCACAGAGTTTTATACATCTCTCGATCCTTCAATTCTATTGTTGAAATCATACGACATGTTGTAGTACGAATACACAACAACCCAAGAGTACAATATTAATCGAATAATCCTTGTTCTATGTATGCTATTTTTTGTTCAAATATATACATACTTGGATATTTGAGAACGAACATGTCTCAGAAATCTTTTAAGAGTTAAATTACGAAATTTCAACGAACTTGGATAGAAAAATTACTGTATTTTACTAAAACAAACTTTTAGCCTTGATCAGGTGTCTGCATAAATGATGCAGTATGCTAGAAACACGATAGACGTAAGTAGATGTACTTATCTTTAATAAATCGTCATCTCCCTTTCTCCCACGGTCTCCATTTTCTCATTCCAACATTAACGACGAAAAGAAGAAAAAATATTAAAACACCATTTCGCTTCACAAACAGTAGTTCCGAATCAACAGAAATGAATTTTTAATAAAGAAAAACAAGGTCAAACTTGTTTCTCATTATACAGGACTCACCCATTACGAGCAAACCGTATTCCACCCTCCTAGATGGAAATAAGTTCTATCGAGGGATACTCACCTGCAAAACAAGAAAGAGAAAATTAGTCATAATTTTTACATCCCACACTAAAATTAATTGAAAAGCGACGAACCCAATAAACACAGGATCTAGAAATAAGTAATAAATTTAATAAATTACGCCTTAAAATAATAAATTACGCTTATGCTTCACATGTCGTTAACCATGTACACAAAAAGGCACATATATAAAACATTAATAAAATAATAAATCTTATTTTCGTTTTTCTGTGCATTACGTTTGGACTACCTACTTTGTTCGTTCATTGGAGTAACACATAATTAACAGATTTCTGGAAATATTTTTACGTGTTTGTACAAAACATCGTTGGGATCTTTTGCTCTTCAGGGGAGCCTGGCAACTTCAAAGCTTGAAGTAAAACTTCAAAAGACGTCGTTTATAATACCGACTTGTTTATTTATGCTGAGCCACAATCCACAACTTTTAATAGAAAAGGGAACTAATTGTTTGATATCTGGGACTGCACCGTGCCGACGAGGTGTCAAGCCCTCAACATCCGAAGCATACAAGAGGTGACATCATGACAACACAGATAAAACTAGCTCGGTCCAGAAGATTCACTATGCTTTCACTGACGACGCTCGGAAGCCAGAGAACGCGCCTCCACGAATGCGTCACGTTTAAAGACACTCCGTCATTCTCCACTCCCGAAATGAGCCAAGGCTCATAACGCACCAGGAAGTTGAATGTGTCACGACAAAGAACATCTGGAATAGAAAAGAAAGTAACCTCTGATATATCTGGTGTCACTTCGAGATAATGATTCAATAGATGACACTAAAATGTGTATCATGGTTCTCAAACACAGGCGAAGATAAGCCACAACTACATCCTGTTTTCATACACCTTTTTTTTTAACTCTGCGTCATTTAAGTAGAGCAAATTGTTAGATGAATAAATGATGTAAAATATAGTGATACACTATTAATTGTGTCAACGAGAAAATTAATTCTACTGAAAAGTTGAGCAAACCAACGGATTCAGATTCGAGTCCTATTCAGGGAACGAAAATTTGCTCGACTGTTTATATCAAAAACCTAATATTACAGCACAATGTTTTTTTTTTTTTTTTTGCAATAGAGAATTAATAATATAACTAAATCTTGAGAATTCCGTCCATTGCAACACAATTTTGAAATGAGAGCAGTAGCTCATTAAAAACGATATGGTTATATCATACAAATAAGCGATATAGCACAACCGCATTGCCGACAGCACTAATGACTACCCTGGAACGTTATTAACGCGTTGTATGGTGGTACTAGGCGACGTCTATCTTTACGGGACCTTTACCCGCTTCGCAGAGGATGGGACGGTCCTGAGACGCTCGAAATTTATCTTTTCTACATGCTTCATGTCATCTACGGCATGCGCAATACGGGATGTCTTTTTCCTTCCATACGTTCTGTAGTTTCTATGCATTTGGTAAGCTATTTGTTATCTCACTAGTAGATCCTTTATTTATTAGTACTCGGATTAAGAAGCAGACCTCTTCAAGACAGTTGTTTTAAAGAATATATCCTCAACAAAAGTCTTGATCGGAATATTATTTTTGAACTTTTCATATATTTGTTTGTTGCATTAAAAATATTTTTTCGTGAAATTCTTATATGTATTTGTTATTTTAAACAATTAATCAATTTGGTCACTACTTAATAAATTGTTAATTATCTATTTCAGGAGTTGATGTATTTTATTAAAAATATTTACATAATTTTTTTAAAACCATGATTATCAAACAAACGCCTCCCCGGTTAGCACCCCCCTCCTTTGATTACGGTCCAGATCCACAACTGCAAACAGATTTTTATGTACTTTCCGTGAAAGTCTTATGCGAGATATAGTTCATTGAACGTAGGCGTCGCCAAGTCGAATAGTGGAGAGAGGGGGGAGATATTTTGAGGCGATATCGATTGATCAAATTACGCGAAATTGTGTGAATCGACCCGGAAGATACCGATCCTAGCATCCGAGCGACGGTGGATGAGTTGCGCTACTTAATTATGAATTGGTTGCAAAATACGATCATTGAATCAAAACCCCCACTAGAGCACGCGAAAACAAGTCTAGATGACTCACTCAAGGTATTGGAGACTGAAGTCAAGTTGTCAATTATTCACAAAACTTGGAAATATTCGCCAAAGTAGTTCTTATTAATTATTAATTCATTCTAGTGATTTTTACTATTCGATGAGGACAATTACTTTGAGATTTTAAAACTTGATAATTAACTTAGCCTGTCGTTTGACTTTATTTGACAAGGGTCACATCATCTTCAGTCACGTGATCCGTCTGCCATTTCCGTCAGAATACTATTTTCCGCAAATTTTGGTGAATTATTCTTGTGGTATTTCGCTATGTTAAACCGGTACTTTTGACAGAATATTAAAAAAACCACGAGCCCGCGAAAGTTTCTCCATATAAGCCCCTAGCAGTTTAAAGTCAAAAGTTTGCGCAGTAAGGACATGAAAATTCATCGCCAGTGGGTAGGGAATGGTTTGCTATCATTTGAAACATTTTTTAAGGCTACTTGAGCCCAGTCGCTTCAACGGATATACCATACGGAAATGTTTTAATTAAACCACACGATATACATAACGAGCCTCTCGTGTTAACTTGAAGTAAATAACATGTTTAAGCATTCCATGCTAACTTTCACCGAAATGCCCTTCAGGAAGGTAGAGTAGGGAAGCGTTCTTGAATAGCTCACCCCTGTGCTGACTCAAGCCCCACCCTGAGACCACACCCTGCCCAGAAACGTTTTCTCTCAGGCCGTGGTGGAAATCCCGAGATAACTGGGAACATTCCCAGAACACTGAACTACTACGTGGAAATTCCTGGACTGAGGATTCAGTTTCCGAACAAAATCCCCGCGCCCTTCGCTTTGTTGAATTATTGGCGAAACATGTGCGTCACAGCAACAGGAGAGAAAAGGCGTTGGCGCTGTACAGTTAGCACTTGAGATGGGAATAGCACTCCAAGTTGGTCAAATCACTAAGACGTGTTATTGTTTTCTTTTTTTTTTTTTAATTCTAATTGTCAGAAGACACAACAATATTAATAATAACGAAGAAAAAAATGATTTAATTTCTATCTATCCGTTAATATTATAGTACAATCATTATTCAGGAACTCGCTTGACTCGTTTGAAATGCACAAGAGAAAAGTAAAAACATGACGGCCGAGCACAACGGTTTCGTGATTTATGCATCTCACCTCAGAAACAGTGAAATATCTTTCTCAGATGTCCGGTGACCCATAGATAAAAGTGATGTACAAAATACTACGGAAAACGTACTACAAAAGAAAGTAAAAACTTCCATCACTTTCGTGGTTTACAAGTTGGTCATTAAAAAAATAAGTGCTTTATCCATAAGGCGCAATGTATTGCACCATCATTTATAATTCCAGTTATTTCATTTAAACGGCACGGAAGGTATGTTTTACAAGTTAAAATCACAATAAGTACGTGTTACTCTGTATATTTATACCGATTTCACATATTTTAGTGATTAATTCTACCTACGCTAGTACTACCTTAAGAGTGAGATCGAAACAAAATACAGAACCCGTTTAGTTACATTTTGAATTCAGTGCGTTAGAAACACCAATGTAGTGTATTGCACAGATTTCTTCTTCTTCAATCATCGGGATTCAGACTCCATACACGCTCCAATAACAAAAAAATTATTCTCGATTTCAGCTGTGATTGGGTCATTTCTATCATACTGATTTTATTGTCGATGTTGAAATTAAATAAACGAATAAAAGTATCCTATTATGTTAAACTATCTACTTTACACAATAAAAAATTAAAAAAGGGAAATATACGTATTTAAGTACTCATCCTCAATAGAGGCGCCTTTTTTACGGAAGTCTTATCGTTAAGTCTTTCAACACACTCAAAACAACATCGACCTGGAAATTCTTGGGGAAAGAAATAATTTTTTCTCCTTCATGTTTTTCGGGGCGCTGATCATAAATGTGAACTTGAAAAATATGAAACAGACATAAATAAAAACATATTTTATAGTTTCTGCTTATTATATGAACTAAGAATATTAGAAATAAAAAATACTGATTTAAAAAATAATCTACACCAAATTCTCCCTAAGCACGTCTTATTTTGTTATGTTTGCCCGTAAGAGAGTACATGTTCCTAGCTCTTTATCAGAAGTCACTCGATGAAAATTTGTCTCATGAAAAAGATAGAAAAAGTAATGTCTACGCCCGGGATGTAGAAGAAATCAAGAATAGACAAAAAAGGAAAAACATGTTTAAAGCCAAATATATCATAAGAAGGTGGAGTGTGTAGAAACCGTTGATAAGAGTTTCTGTACTTTATAGCGGATTAATGTGCGTAAGTTCACCAATAATGGAATTCACCATTAATGGAATGTTGTAACCATGTAAACATAACACGTAGCTTATAAATACAATAAAATTAAATAAAAGTGCCTGGATTGTTCGGTTTCATAACACAGTTGTATCAGGAAGTAAATTAATTACACAATAAAACTTGATACAACATTTACGTTATTTCAGTCACTTTAAGAACATTACAGTTTGTGGAGTACCAATAGAATATATTGGTTAAAATGATTTAAATTCATTTCAGAAATTTAAGTAGAAACCAATTAAATATTCCGAACAGAAGGCGAGTCGCGAATACATTTCAGATTTCAACAGAATGCAGAAAAGTTTCTTTTCTTTCATTTTCTTTCTCGTTTCAGAGCGTCCTTCGCCGAAAAAGTCTTCCAATCAACCAAGACAATGAATCCATAATGACTATCTTACTCAGATGGAAATTTAAGCATTAGAGTCATAAAAGCAGCTGATCAGAAAAGAACAATGGTTTGAGTACCTTCTATCTGCGCGTCTGGGGTTATCAGCTGGGAGATAGAGCACAGCCTGCCAACAGGTGGAGGCAAGGAGTGAGAGAGGTTCATATGAAGGAGACGAAAGGGGGAGGTAGAGGCGGCGCTTTAAGAACAGCCACATGGCAGTCCCCCCTCCCCCCACAACAAATGTCGTAGAGGGACTGAAAAGATCCTAACGATCAAGGTCAAAATTAAGTTAAATATGATTATAGTAAAATAAATTGAATGAAAATCAACAATTCAAACGGATTAGAGAGTACCATTTAATTATTTATAAAATTAAAAAATACGAAAGCAAACAGCGTCATTTAATTCAAGTTTAAACCAACGTGTCAACCGTACTAAAAGTTTTTTGAAAAAATTAAATTAGACATAATACGGGGAAAAACAACAGGTAGAACACTAGTCGGTCGTATCATGGACGTAGGTCATGTGATGCTTTAATACTCTGACCTTTCCGCAATAAAGAATTCAAGAAAACTGCCTTCCGCATAGCACTCATCCACCAGTACTATCCAAAAAATAACGTCACGGTGACACAATTAAATTTTCTTTAAGAGCAATAGGGCTTTAAAACTAAATGGTGAATTTTGATTTATTAATATTAATTCAATATCTACGGTTAAATTTGCATTACGGATATGTTTACTACCATCTTAGCTTCAAAAGATTGTAAGTGTGAATGGGGATGGAAGGCGGGAGTGCAGATGGAAAGTTGTGTGGGTGTGAAGGTAGAAGAGGAGAGGAATTGGATCGGATACTGAAGAGAGGAGCAGGAAGCGAAGTGGGGAAGGGATGAGGGGACACATGGAGCCACGCGTCGCGAGCTGAAACGAGCGCATCTGCAGCGCCGCTACCGCCGCCGCCGCCGCCCTCTGCCCGGCGTTCACCTGCCCGCGCACCGTCTGTGCGTCCTACCGATGTTCACCTGCTCGCCGGCTGCTCCTGCAGATCACAGTGGATGATGGGGGTCGGTCACGACACCACGATATGCTCTCCATTGGCGAACTGTCATTCACGCGGAGGGAATATATACTTTCATGTGAATAGAAAGAAAAAAAACATGTGCATATATTTATTTCGTGTATCTATACGTGGAGAAGATATGCGACGAGTCGGAAATCGAGTGGTGCAATGGTCAACATCCCTGCTATCAAAACAGGATCCCGGGTCGTCACTATTTTCACTTGACCGAAACTTACCACTAACAAACATGTTTTCGCGAGGTGAAACCATCCACGTGCGATAGGATTCTTTGTGAAAGGGTTCGGACTACAATTATTTTAATGGGGATATCTCCTGAATAAAGGGGATCTCCTGAAATAGATATTGTCACTATCTTAGATAACTTGCTCTGAATAAATAGCTCAACTATTTCAGACAGATTTAATAAACGAGTTTTTTTAATAGAAGATGTATAAAGACTGTAAAAAGGAAAACTATTGCCTAAGGTTGCTCCTGGGTTTAAAATTTATTATTATGAATACTACGTATTCTTGAAAAAAACTGGTACAGCATGGTCTTTTCAGCATGCCAAATACGGAGTCGTCATATTCATTTCTATGTAGCTGTCCACATTTTAACGTGTCTATCGAAAGTAAGTGAATATTTATTGCCACATTACATTTAATATAATTATTGTTTTCTGTTGAAGCGAAGTTATTGCAATCTATTAAAGTTATCAGTAAATTTTTATTTTGTTCTAGTTTTAGAAAGACTGAGGTGCACACTATTCTTTGATAGATAAGGAGAAGTGAGCTACAAACTTTTAATAAAAGTTTATGGGAAACAGATATCTTCATAACACTATTAGAAACATATTTGATGGGTAAAATATGTTTGAGTTTCAATAAAAATACTTATCAGAATCTCACAAATCTGGGATCGAACCCAGTATCCTTTTCTGATACAGCACCCAGACTCCATGATCACCACCGACATCAGGGGAAGAAAAAAAAAGAAATACAGAAAACATCGATCAGATTCATGAGGAACTAGTATAAATAAGTGAATAAATTGATAATCCTGAGTCATAAATATAAATTATAACCTATTCTTCTTATTCACAGAACTTTAGATACTTCATTCCACGACTTGCAAAGCGGGGTCACATCTTTAATTCAAAGAAAATCAGAGAAAACCCAGGATCGGGAAATAGGGAGTTATAAAACTCATCATAACTAAGGATAAAGTCTGGACTTCACTCTTAAAAATACACGAATTCAAAAACCGGAAAATGTAATTTCTAGTCTGGAAACACGTTTTTCTTCGTAAAGAATAGGAGCTGGATTGTATTCTTAGCTACAATCGAATTAAACCGACCACTGACATTGAACTCATGAATGGACAGTAACGAAACGAGAGTGCGCAATAATGGTTCTATGTGGAAATACACGAGAAACAAAGGGACACATCAGTGGGCAACTATTCGCTTCTTCATCTCACGGCCAACTGCGCACAAACACAATTGTCTACGCGAGCACAACAGAAGCATTAAGGTAACGACGAAACGCTTATTATTAGCATGGCACGAAACCAATGGCTGAAATCGAAGTTACGTGCTACTAGAAATATTTCAGTATTGTTTTCTATTATTTACGTCCATTATTTATATTGATCGTCCAAAAAAGGTCATAAGTTACAATTTATTTATTTATCTAGGCGAGTACTGTTTTCCTTGAAAACAAGCATTTCAAGTGTAATATGTCAGAGGATACGCAAATTTGTACAAATCTCTTCTCCTAAATCTCAGGTTGTCCTTTTCTTTATCCCATAATCCAGTTAATGTAAATGATAACAAAACCACGCAGCACTGTCAAAACCACGCGCTCATGATGTATTCACATTAAACCGAATCCTAATGAGGCAGCGTTGTTACACAGTGTAGAAACTCAAATTCAACTTCAGCGGGCACCTAAATGTATAGTTCGTATTTTCCTATATACTGATAAATATAAATAAAATACTCTTTGTTATAAATTCTACTACAAATTTAACTTCAATTGTATAATCTAATTAAATAAGTAATTAAAAACTCACGACCTTTCATGGACGAGTAACATTTTTTTTTCTGTGAAGAGCTCACTACTCGACTTGGATTTAAGCTGTCGTCACTTGGATTTGATCACCAGACCAGATATATATATATATATATATATATATATATATATATATATATANGTCGTAAGTCTTTAATTATTTCTTCGTTATACTTCATGGTATGGTGCAATAAAATAATCAGCATTAAAACAACAAATATAATTAGACTTTTAAGCTATTTGATTATGTCGGGAGAGGTAGTTCAATTCTTCACCTTGGGGTTGAAAGAGTTAAAGATCGACCAAAGCTTACCAATGAGATAAAATTTCTCAATACATGAAATACATTATGTTATAAAACCGAAGAGTCGTACATTGTTTTTTACAATTTAAGAAATAATAAGCATATTTGAAGTTTTCATACTTGGGTAATGATCACTGTTTTTATTTCGCAATGACATAAGGATGTGATCGAACAAACGTATTCATATATTTTTGAGGGTGGGTGAGGTTAGATATCATCTTTACATAAATGCATACCACGAAAATCAGACACACTATTTCATTTTCTTTGTTTTCAGACTCTAAACATTGTGTGGTTCGTATAAATAAAAAGGTATTTCATAGCAGTTTCTTAAAGACACTTCGTAAAAATATTCAGTGTAATGCGGAAGTAGGAGGATTTTTTTTTCGGGAAAGGGGGGAGCGGGTTAATTAGCTAATATTTAATTTGCTAACTTCTATTTCTTTGTCATTACAGTATTTTTAATTTGTTTCATTGTTTAAGTCACATACTTAATTAGTTTAAAAATGGTAAATTAATGTTATTTGAAACAAAAAATGCTTTTAACATGACAAACACAAAAAATAACTGAATTTATGAAGGAGACCCCCACCCCCCCCAAAGACCCCTCTTGCCAAGTACGTTTACACAGCTTCCTATAACTGTTACGGTTGAAGAGATGGTTGAACAGAGGCAGTAGGATGATGACCTACGCCTACGAATTTCCCTGTTGCTGGAACAATTTCCCTTATCGTAATAACGGATCCCAAAATACCTGTATGCCTCCTGCACCTCATATGTGGCACTGACTTCACAAGAGAGAGGGTTACTATAATAACACAGCAAGTCGCTCTTTTCACCCGCCAATACCTCAGTCTCACCGAAAGCGGATATAAGGATCCCAACACATGTTAAAGCCATTACAATACTGGATCCGTCACGGAAGTTATTTATGAGGTCGATCTACAGATGGAGGAGCATCAGCTAGAGAGGACTCGGGGAAGAGAACATTTCACGTAGACGGAATGTAATTGCCAATGCCACGTCGACATCCTCAGGAAGCGGGCGCAGAGAGGAACAAAAGCTCACGTCTTCCCGGATATGGAATAAGGAAAGAGCTGTTATTATATGGAAGGCAACATCAGAGGCAGGGGCAGCGAAGCAATCTCCGAGATATCAAGAACGCATCACGACACCTACCACCAGAATTAGTTCTCTAAAATGCTCCTCATCACTCCAGAGAATATGTCTATTAAGCTGGAGTATCCATTTTATAACGCCAAGCCAGGACCTACGTAATAATTTGTTGCCCAAGAAAAAATTTGTCGCTCTTGCCGTTTTTGAGAAACAGTGGATACTCCAGCTCACGTCTTAAGCAGGAGTATTCACATTTATATATTAGGCACCAATACAGATATCGAAAGGGTGTTTGCGGAATAATTTGTTGCTAATTTGTTCCTGATACGTCGAAATTTGTCGCTGCTCCTGTTTCCAAAAAACCGTGTATACTCCAGCTTAATAGACATCCAGAGAATACCCCTTGAACGCGAGACGGAGGCGAAGAAGAATGTTCGTCGGTGAAAAAACACACTCCAAGAGCATTGGTGGTAATGCGACGCGGAAAGCGGTTGGTTCCTAAGGAAGAATATCGCGTGCCGAATGGAACAGGAGTCGGTTTACTCGAGAGCAGCTAAATTAGATTCTGTTCGATTGGAGCTTTTATCTTCGCAAGAGACTTGGATATGGTGTGAGACACTCAGCATGGGTAACGCGGAATGCACGACCACGTAAGATGAGTAGGTGCGTTCGAATGCTTAAAGAAATAAATTATTGGATTCTTATCAATATATTATTTCAACACAACTAATTAGTGTTTTTAACAATTTTAAAAAATTAATTCAAATTAGTTGAAAATAACTAATTTTCATCGTATTTTACTTTACTGTTGTATTGTACTGTGTAAATTTCTCTCTCTTCAACACAATTACTAATTTGTAAATAAACCTAAATAACTTCAAAAGTATTTTTGAAGAAAAAAAGTACATATCTGATAATGATACATAACACAAATTAAATAAGCGTGTGTTATTTAAATAAATATACAGTTAAAAAAGTAAACATTCAATATTTTCTGGTAGAAGCACGTGTTAACACTCGGTATATATAACTTTATAATATGAATACATGTGAATTCCGTAATTTTTAATGTCACAATTCAAAACGTGGTTCAATACAATCCTATACCACAGTTTTTACTCGCCGGAAATACCATATACCACAGTGTGCACGAACACATTTCGCAAAGGGACCAATGAATCTGACACTTGGAAATGCCTTAGAGCAGCGGTCGCAGACAGAGAAAGTTGTGGCGGTCCTCTGAAAATGTTGACATTAATAACAATTTCTGACCGGTTAAGAAACTATTTCGCTATAGTAAAAATACTAGATTGTAGATTTTTTGAAAAGAAGTAATGGAGTAGCTATATCATGACAATGAATTTGGAGAACCAAACATGAAACAAACAAAATGAACTAAATGATTGAACCCTGATAACAGCCAAATGGCAAAAGCGCAGGTGATGAACAACGTACACGTCTTGGACAATATACACAATATAACTTCGTAAGATACTGTTGCATCTATCGAATAAAAATGGTATGTTAAATGAATTATTAAACAGCATTCTTACTTTCGTTATATTAAACAGACGCTTTTATTTCAATAAATTAACATTTCTGCGGAATTACTAGAAAATTCTGCGATATTTAAAATGAGGAACTTACAGGTCTATGAAGTCAAAAACGTTGACTGGCGAGAAGAAGCACGTAGCGTCCCAATATTTGCAGACGAGAGTTCGCAGCGAGCGCCAATTTCGTCAACGCGGTGCGCCCGCGTCATGTAGTTTCCTGCGAGCGCGAGCGTCGGACATGTCTTAAAAAATGCAAGCTCCATCCTGTTCCTGGCATGCAACATACATCGCCTCCGTCACTGCAGCGCGACCTTCGTCACGAGCGACTGCAATCACCCGCGCGCGCCGACAGGGCTGTCACAGGCAGCGTAGCACATCCAGGCGATACATATTGCAATCATTGTTCCTCTAATATACACAACGAAGACATAGGCGAAGAGAAAATTATTAATCAACGGCAATATTACTATTAAAACAAAGTTACAAATCCTCAGGAATGAAGAACTACCATGGAACGTCGATATCGTGTAGCTGAAACGAATAAAAATAGTACACTTTCCTCATAAAAGGTAACAGCTTTTCGAAAAGAAAAATTCTGAATTGTCCTATTTTCGTAGGAAATACGCTGTGAGTTACAAGGAACACAGATCTGATATGCAACCAGCAAAGCATGTATGCAGCCCGCTAAACTGTATCCACGAGTAACTTTGTACTTCGAATTTCCCACATTCGGTCAGTGCTACGATTGTTTGTAACTTCGTCAAAAAATAATAATAATAATAACACTGAGAAAAATCCACCAAAGATTGGGATAAACGTTATGTATTTGTTTATCATACTATTTTTAACATCGATAATAGTAACGGCGTCATTATATATATTTCTTTCTTCCTCACTGTGTTCGACAGCGCCTCATCGCCACGTTCCACGGAACTTGCCAGTTCCCACCACGGGGCGCATATCTACCATAATTCCATTTTATTCTTTTCACCTAGCATGTTCTATATAACTTTCAGTAAGTCTCGTATGGCACATATTTNTATATATATATATATATATATATATATATATATATATATATATATATATATATATATATATATATATATATATATATATATATATATATATAAACACACTAAAATACGTTGCTACGTCCAATGTGTATTACGTTATTGTTACAATGTGTACGTAACAATGTGTACGCCACCAAACGACGACTGAAGCCACGAGTCGTTACGTTGTGCATTTTAATAAGAACAATATGTATTGTAATCGTCCGTTAAAAGGTCGTAAGTTGTAATTTATTTATTTATCATATATACAATGGACGTTAATAGTATAATACTTACATGATTATTTAATTCAAATATAATTTCCTTTAAAAATGTACTCTTACCATGTAATTTATCAATAATTACTGATAAATAACTATCTTCCAAAATACTTATGATTGACTCAATATTTTTTGTTTTAAAACAGTTAATTTCAAGTAGAAATATACATGTTTAATTTACATTTTAAATAAGACCAACTGTAGGACAATCTTTCATCTAGGTTCAAAAATTGTGAATATCATATAATTTTGATAATTAAAAGCGAACTATGCAGACCAAATTACCCAATATTTTGAAACTTCCGTACTCGACAAGTTTCTATTAGATTTCTAGGAAGTCGTGTTTAGTTCGTTTCAAATACACGGACAATCAAAAACACAACACAATGCAAATTCACAATATGACACAAAGATTCACAATGACTTCACAAAAATAGTATGACATAGAATTCAAATTGAGGAACAAATATTACAAATAATTGATATGTAAGCTGTAAAAATTCGCATTTCTCTCTTTTTAACTAAAACTGAGCAAAAGATTTTGACAATTACAGAACGAAAATCTCAAAAGGCTAATATACAAACAGAATACACGAAGAAGTCAAAAATAGTAAAACACGAAAATAATAAAGCTTCAGAAAAACGAACTCCACTAAAAAGGACGCGAAAAGTTTTTTTATAGAGAAGTGAAGAAGCACTAGAACAAATACTCAGTGATATTATAACTCAATGTAGCAATAATTAATATCGATATAATTAATAATCAGTCCTTAGAAATTGAAGGAAATGATATTCAAGGGCAGCACCGTGAAAGAAATCATCCGCCGTCTTCCTCGCTTCTCTCAATATACCCATCTATAAACACTTGTGACCTTCAGCAGGCGACAAGATGGCGCAGGAAGCAGCGGAGATCTCCGCTCCGCGCCCGCTAGGTGTGTCTTTGCCCATAAGATAACGCACGTCGGCGGAAAAAACGCTCCGCACCGCTCTGCAGGCATGTCTTTAGCTAAAAGCTAAACGTTGTTATTGATTTCTTATGTAAGTATATTTCACTATTACTGTTATATTTCTGTTATATTTATCGTAGGTCTATTTCTATTATTTAAAAAATACAAAAATAGTCACCATAGTGTTCATTGCACAGTAAACAATAAATATTACTTTAAACATTTCCATAACATTTAGATGTGTTTTACAAAAAAAGCGTTGTTTAGTTAGCGGGCAGTTGCATGTATGCTCTGTACAAGACCTACGCGAAGCATGTCTGTTTTCGTCCTGAAGTGACCTTGTTCCTTTCACCCCTACTCACGTTCCCCTACTCCTATCCGTTGACGCCCGCTCCGCTGATGCTCCGCTAGGTGTGTATTTGCACAAGCGGAGCGGAGAAAACGCAAGAGTGTCTTTAGCCTAAGGCGTACATTTAATACATAATAGTCTATGCACTCAAATGCTTGCACAATAATCTAGAATTGGCGTGAGTTCACACTTAAATAATGATATTACCTGTCTGTGTAGTAGATTTTTCTTAATAAATCCAACTCGGCGTAAACTATGGTACATATACTCGTATGTTTTATCTTCCTTTAAGCATGAAACGTTTGAGGAAGCAATTTTGTACAACTGCGTAGGTAACCTCAAAACGAGTCGTCAAAAATCGTAACTATGATGTTCATCCTTCTTTATCCATAATGCTTCATCGTTTATCTTTTTCATATACACACATAAATTATATTAATAATAATAATAATAATAAATTATGGTGTTTTTGTTCTCATCTAGTATTTCTTGTCTTTTGTTTTCCTTCTTGTTGGCAGTAACTGCCTTCATTTCGTATAACATTTCTTAATTAAAATACACAATTAGAAGGTTTCTTTGATTTTCTATTGCCCATGAATATAAATATTATACACACAATTTCTGTATTTTATAATTATTACATGATTTCTTTTGGATGGTACAACATGGTAATGTCTTGGATGAGATATTCGTTATTGAGAAACAGTTTACTCCTCTCATGCGGTTTTCACCGTTCATAAAAACCAGTGTACGTGTTCTAGGATTTTCTTTTCCACCCATAACGTTCTGCATATAGAATTCTTTTCATATTATCATTTAAGGTGGGTGGTCACAGCTTCACATATACTTTTTTTTTTTTTTTTGAACGAATCGATTGGTGTAGCGAAGCGGTAGTCTTCCTATATCAGATCGGGTCAACGCGGGTTCGATCCCCGTCCTCCGACGATCGAGGTAAGTTTTCTGCTGAGGAATTAACGCGACGTCTTTCACAAATATATACATCTCAAACTAGGTAACTAGAACATCTCCATATATCAAATTTAGATATAAATTATTTAAATTTTAAAGTCAATAATAATATATAAACGGATTGAATGGAAATGGAAGACGGAACCGAGATTCGAACACGGGATCCGTTCTGAAGGTTCCGAGTTCGAATCTCGGTTCCATGTCCCATTTTCGTTCAACATAACATAATTAATATTTTATCTGGTGGTGAGGTTCGTCGCAATTTAAGAGGTTTCTATAAATGTATAAACATTTACTTGTAGTTGCTCACTTGCTCTTCAAATATACGAAGCATTCGGGACAGTGTGACAAAGTCGAGACGAGAGTAGCATGTTGGACACTTCCTTTAAGCACCTCTCTTGTCGAGTATGCTCAAGCGGAACCACGTCTGCATTTGTGACTCGGTGTCTCTGGAACGGTCGGACCCTCGGACAAGAGATGCCACGTAACAGCGGCGGGACGACGGCGCTCTTCGGACCAGAATGTCCTCGGCGGCAGCAACGTTATGAACATCGCGAGCGAGTGTTTCACATAATTCGTAGCTTCAATTGCAGCAAAAACACTTCAGCCCCCTAATTCGGAGGAAGCGGATTCCAAAGTTGCGGAAATAACATCCTCTACATCGACCTCCGACTTCTAATAGTTGTGGAGAGTACAACATAAATCGGAGAACAACATAATCCGATAGTAAGTTGTATAATTAGAAAAGAAACTGTATCTTTGAGAATGAAAAGTTTAATTTGTTTATTCATTTAATCTAATAATTATTGGCATCCATATTACGAACAAGACGTCATCAATTAATTTTTGAGGTTTCTCGACAACACTCCCAAGATAGAAAATCTTGATCCAAAACAATTCTGTACATGTTCACATTCATTAATATAACAAATTAAAACAATTTTAAAAGCAAGGCTTAATTCTCGTGGATAGGTGAAATTTATTGCACCAACTAAAGTAAGTGTACTCGATGTAAACAAATTCTGTAACATAGATCAATAAATCAATTATTACTGAAATTACTGTAAACACATTTGGGTTATTGTATTGTATTAAAGCTAGTAACATAACATAAATGGGACAGCAAAAACAATTGTAAAACATCGCCATACATGAGAAAGACAAGTAATTGCGTGATAACCGCGTATTAAAAGGGACACTGTTATTCTTACTCCTCACAAAGATTTTATCCGCGAGCACTTCCCTCAGACCATCTCATCCCGTCACGGAAGGAAAGAAACATGGCTGAGTGCAAAGTACATAAAGCGAACTCGCGGACTACCCGAAAAACGTAACATTGCAATATTAAACGAGCAATGTTATCAGATTTTCTTGTGAATTCCCACGGTTCAGACCAGCCTCAGATACACTAAAAAACATCAATTGTTACGCAATTCTATCTCACGGCGAGAAAGTGAGAAAAGTAAATTTTAAGGAAAACCAACCCGACCTTATAATTTTCACATATCATTACCCACATTCACATACAGTACCTCATCCTACAGCATAGCTACGCAATAGAGGCCTTGCAACCCAAGGGTAGGAGCAACCATCTTCTACATTATATAACCAAAAGAGAACAGGTAATGATAGCGCACATTGAAATAATTTCCAAAAAAAAAAAAAAAAAAAAAAAAAAGGAAAAAAGAAACTCACCCAAAAATTGTATCATCTACGAACAAGTGAAATTTGCGATGGACCGGGACTCGAATCCAGGACCTCTTCCTTTGGCCGCAGGGTTGAGCTACCACTGCACCATCCACATCGACTCCCGAAGCAGACACACAACATCCACCTGGCATGTTCCGGTGAACCTGCGTCACACCCCATACAGGCTACCAATGCACACCTGCGGCCAAAGCAGGATGTCCCGGGTTCGAGTCTCGATCAGTCGTAATTAGACGATGCAAACTTCCCTCCCCGAGGAGGTAGTCGGAAGTTGTGAGTTTAAAATCTTACAAACATTGTTCTCAAATTCACAAAGTTTGTGAATAAATTTTAATGAAAGAATTGAATTATTCATTAAATTAGCAAAATTTATGAAAAAAGGGAATTACAATATTGTTGGCAACTTTAAATGTGTGTTCAGTTGTTAATAAGGAAAATATAGAAACAGGACATCTTACTATAACACACTTTACAGACAAGAATCGTAATACATGTCTGAAACAAAAGAATAGTGATAAAAACCTCGTGCGATTCCAATTTAGAAAAATTGATATTCTTTTCGTGAAATAATACGTACGATGTGCCTTATAAATGCGCTAACCAGGGAAACGACATTCCCATACACCGCAACCAATCCGATTCATTCACGCTTTATTTTTACGTGAATTCGAGCTCTAGTTGTCATGGGAATTCAGTCAAGTGATAACATGACATATATACAAAATAATAGAAAACAATTTACTTAGTTCTAATACGCAAATATAAGGGACAAATTTGATATTCGCGTTTTCATTACATTTAATATTATTGTAAAGCAAAAAGCGCTTGGGAGGAGTTATTTTTTAATTTTTCATTTTGTCACGCAATTTCCCTCCACCCAGTACCTCAACCGCTCCGTTATTACCGGGGACTTCTCTCTTTGTTTGGTCGATTATCACTTCAAAATGTTGATTCCTGTTTTATTGTCTACATTTGCGATTGTCCCTTTCTGCTTTTTTCACTCATTTCTTGCTCCTGTCCGTGGCTTCCCTTCCTACCAAGAGGAGGCTTGACGAATCCACTATCTTGTCAAGATCTACTTTTACCATTTTTCGCAATTGAATACTCTGACTGGGAGGAGTTACGTAGAAGAGTAACAAAGAAGATAGTATTGAGCTCTATTACGACTCATAATACTTCCCGGGATCTTTCCAACATGTTTCCCTTTCAAGCCTCGCAGAAAGTTCTTTTTTTTTGTAGTATTGGTACATGGGAAATGTAGCGTGTTATTGAAACTTATCTACATGCGGGATAGAATGTAGGAAGTGGGTGGTAGGGTTTTTATTACAAGATAGTTCGCTCAGATGCGTTTACCAACAACTTGGCCCACGTGGAGGTGTTAGTAGGAGTAGTTAGTAATAGTTAGAGTTATTGATACTAGGAGGAGCTGGATAGAGGAAGGAGGGTTCGCTTTTCAGTAGTCACAGCTATATGAACTGGAACATTAATGTGAAAAGCTACATTTTTTTTCTGCCTCGCGAGAACAATAGTCGCCTAGCACCGGAGGGCACGATTATGTTGTGGCGACGATAGGAGGAGTCATTGACACGTCTGCGCATGCGAGGATGTCCGAAGCCTCCAACCTCCGTTCAGCTGATCGTTAAATATAGCCTCACCAAATTTACTTGTTGAATTAATTTACATGGTCACATTGCCAGTTGTGGTTTTAATCCTTTTGTCCCACAAAACGACTCTTCGGTGGACGCAACTTTTATCAATTGTTCAAAATCTATTGCAGAACAATATAACACAATCTCGAAGCCGCAACAACAACGGCGACCCTAGCTTCAATAAGAGCGAAGAAAACTTACCAAAGGGTGTTCGTTGCTTTTATCGTTGGTGGCATTGCCGACATAAACTCCTCCATTCGTCATCACGTGAAGCTTAGCGTCGCGTTACTCTTCTCTTTCCTCTTATCGCTGCTAACCGTACCCTTAGCCACAGGAGGGGGATTAGCAGGAAGTTCAGCTAAATCCATGAAAGGCAGCACTTCCTCTGTATCCGTACTCTCTATAGCGTTTGTGAAGGCAACCGCGATTCCTTTTGCGCCTGGGTACGTCGGACGCCGCGCCGCTCGAGTGAGGGCCGAGGAACGACGTCACTGACAAACGACGGCGCTCACCGCGAATGCCGGCGCGTAGGTGTCACTACCTCTCCTCCCACTTTCGCACCCACTGATGAATTATTTATCCCCCACGGGATGAGTTAATGCTCGGATTCCGAATGCGTACTCACCTCGATTTCCAGTCCACGAGGGTGTATCGCTGACCGATTCCCAGAAGATGCGTGAACGAGTCTTCCGACACGACAGGTGGAACACGAGCGTCGCGAAGAATGGGAGGCATTGTTCCAGTGGTCACACGCCCGCAGCCAATGACAAGGGAGGGCGATCGCCATTCCCACGACACTGTACTATCAATTCATCACGTGGGATGCGGGAGGCTTCGGTTGTTTCAACAATTGAGTGCAAGAGTTGGCGCACCAACACAAAGTTTTCTTTCTGTTTCACACTTCAAGAACAATTTTCTGATTTTAGATAATCCGTACTAATTTACTCCATTTTATTTACTTAAATATATTTCTTCTTCCTCAAGTACATAGTAAACAAAAGCGTTTTTCAAGCAACTACTAACTAACGAATGAACAGAAGACAGGGATATTTATTGTGAATAGGAAAAAAATCACAATTTTTGTCTGTAATTAATTCTTTCTACGACTCGAATCAAACTATACGTTTGAAAGTTAAAAAAACACACGTCGAAACGTTTTTGTCTGTATAATAATTGGAACAGTTACATTCTAGAACAGATGATTAATTTAAACTTTTGGGAAGAGATTTTCATAAATATAAAATAATATCTGAAGGAATATCTTTATTTTTAAAAATGCATTAAGTATTTTCTTTTTCCAGAATATATTATAAGTTTCGGGGGGGGGGATGATATTAAATATATCATACTAAAAACATCAATAACGAACAAAATATTTTAAGTGTAACGTAAATATGAATTTGATTAGTAATTTTGTTTTGATTTGTTTTGACATGGAGAATGGATTTTTCATACTTTCTTTCTAAATTAGATACAATCTTCAGCAGTGACCACGCCGTAACGAGATATTTATGGAGGAAGGGGTCCAGACTTTTCACCAATCGTATATTCATGTTAACTGTAAAGTTATTTGTCCTTGAATATTTTTAATTCGGTCAAATTTTAATTAATGGTAAATTAACAGGAGTTTAAGGTAATCAACTTATAAAAAGTTTCGGAAAGGGCACAGGATCCCCCGACTTCCCACTCTGACTACGTGTCTACATGTCGTGACGAACAAGTCGAACATCATTCCTTCCAGTGAACGCGAAGGACAAGAGCAGATGCGTGGCCGGCTCAGGTCGTGGTCGGGACTTGCTAGGCAGCTCGCAGTAATTACACCGGGACGTGACACCAGCGGCGGCTGCGACGAAGACCCAGCTTCTACTCCCACCGCCCGAGTCCGACCGACGACTCCACTTGGCTACTTCCGCTGCCACCAGCCAGCCCCGCGCCACCGCGCGTCGCTCCTTTCACTCAAACCCACTCCTCGCCTCGAGCATGCGACAGCTGGACCTGCCGATTTGACCTCCGCTGACCAGAGGCGTCGCGTCGTCTACTTATGCTACACGCCGACGTTTGAACCTCGCGAATGGGAAGTATCAATAATATTCACCCGAATCAATGTGCGTCACTAGACAGATGTGAAAAATTCCGAACTCCTCGTGAACAAATCAGCTATGATATACTGTTTAGTCAGAATTCAACTGCGGAAAGAAATGCGTAGACTGGAATCGAAAACCTCAAGAACGATTTACCCGATTATGCAGAAATAATCGTCTCTGTGAAACTTGTTATGAATACGTAAAGAAGTACACGAAACGGTTAGGTCAGAAATTACTAATAATGTACAATTCACAAAAAGTAATTAAAAAAATTTATTTCTGAATTTCAAACTTGCAATTCAGTGCCTTCTATAGACTTATTCATCTCCAAGGGAGAGAGTAAAATCTTTCAGAGCTCATAAGCGCACAATCCGGTGATGATCACAAGATGCATCACAGAATGGACAATATTGGATTTCACTACATACACTTTTCATGTCATTCATACATCATTCGCATCAGTAAAGAGCATCGGAAATCCGGAACCTTAATAATACTAAAAAAGAGGTATCAGCTTTAATAAATACATCATATCAGACACTAATAAAGAAGAGGGAATAGACGAGAAAATATATAATGGGGGAAATTATACAAAAACAAATATATAATGGGAGATTCAAATCTGGACTTATTCCTTTTTCAGGTGTCCGTTTATCTGATGCTCAAGAAAAAAAATCTCATATGTTCCTCCAAAATATACTACAATGCGTCTACTTTACACTAGTGCGTTCCACGGAACTCAGAAACGCTCTAAATAACCGCATTACGTAACATGCGTCTTAACGTTGGTGTGACACCGCAGTAACGGGGATCCAGTCATAACCCAGACCAAGAACCTACAAAATTACATTGCTTCCGCCTAAAATTGACTTTTTAATTCTCAACCTTCCTCAGAGAAATGAATTGTTTAAACAAATTTTCGATTTGGAATATCAGTGGCAACCAAACTAATATGAGCAATTAGCTTTCCGTCGAGATCAGATAGTACGTCCGATACTCCGTCAAAGATGGAGAGTGGGATGCGTCTCAACAAATAAGAACAGTAACTTTCGACAAATCGTTTCATCAAGTGTTTCGTAAAATAGTGAGATATAGGAATTCATTTTCTCGGTAGTAATTGGAAACTAACTAACTGTGAGTATGAGCCATAATGTTCAGGTATAAAATATTTCTTTCATTTGTTTTCTTAATGTAAACAGTTTTATTCTATGCATTTACTAGTAACAATTCAGTTTCTCCACAAATTACTTAATCAATTCAGAGTAAACATGAATCCTTCCTTCCCTCGATATTAATCATTTTTATCGCCTCTTAGAATCTTTTTTCTTCTGGCACCTAATATTCAAATTGGAAACATAGCTTCCCTTCGTTCAAAGAAAATATTGGCAACGACCTACATTCATTTATTGGAATTTGGCAAGACTCCTCAGCTCCGACCAATCCATGACGAAGATTTATTTTTACTCGAGATGCAGATCTGGGAGACGAATGCTAACGATTGCGTCCCAGGTTCCAAAACAGGGAGGCGCCTCATGGAGACTTCGGAGAACGCAGTTCCGCCAGTAGTTTCTACTTGTGAATGTGATTCACTCACTGGTGCAGTTTATTATTGCCTCACAGTGAACCCAGAAACAATTGTGTGTAGATGGAGAAGGTAGCATTAAGTGTCCTATTTAAAGGACCTACCTCACACAAAAAATGTGCCAATTGAATTTTTCTAGATACAATTACGAATGCTAATTTATAATCATGTTTTACGAAATATTCGTTTTTACATCGCATTTGCTCTCATGTTTAAAACAGAAAAATTAAGGTTTCCATTTCTCGATAAAAATTCAATAATTGAGAATGTACGATGAGACATGAGTAAAATGATGACCTCATTGGGATTCGATAGACATGTAAAATTACAGACAATTCTAACAGTGTAATTTTGAGCTGGCAATCAGTCACACCGGAACTAGGGGAAAAGAGTGAAATAACACAATCCAATGCTCAAATTCTGGTGTGATACGGGAGCGAGATATCGAGCCACGAAATCTCGCAAAAGTCGTGGATGTTACTAGATCCTAGTCATTCAGTGAATAACGTCATCCTGTTGAGGTTGAAATCAACATCGACAATGAAGTCATTTGCATGAGTCACACTAACCCATATGCAAATGGGGAAATGCCAGAGAAAGAACGATTTTAATTCTCTCGGGTTTGGCGACACAAAATAAGCGCAACGAAGCGGACAAAGGTTGGCGCGAAGCCGTTTTTCCCCCGACTCATTTGTTTTCCGCGCATATTCCTCGGGAAAGATGCGTGAACATCACACAACCAACACAACGCTCTAGTCTCCTCCGCGTCGTCGGGATAACGATCCGCTTGCCCGACGCCTTCTGCTGCTGCTGCTGCTGCTGGCTCTGAAAGTAGAGCAAAGCGACTGCCATCTCCATCTGATGCCAGGAGCCCCAGCCCCAGCCCCAGCCCCACGCTGCCTACGGCGGCGGGGACCATCCTAGCTGCAGTCTGCAATTTCTCGCTCCTGCGGTCTCCAGCAGGCACTTGCTCGCTTCTTGCTTTCGACGGGTCACAGAGTATCGTCTCTGAAACTCGCGATTATACGTAAAATTATCTCATGCCGGCACATCACGTGGCGTTGTGTATTTGTGTATCTGCCAAGTGTAGATGAGCTATTTGTCTATATTCGATGTATTTGCTCTACTGTGGCAAATATGCGAACACCCGTATCCGTCCTCTTGTCGGTTTTTAGTCGCATATCAAAGGACTGAAATAGGCAAATATTTGCGGTGTTTTGTTCAGTACAGCAAAGCGCGTGATCGAGATGTGTTGATATTCCGGTTCCGTAAACCTATATTTTGACTTTTCTTATTCTACAATTTCTTTAATATGGGCTGGAACATTTATATGGGCTGTGAAAACGAAAGAGTATAAATATTTCTTGAATTATATCAATTATATTCCCTCCTTCATTAGTATAAGAACACATATTTGGCATTATTGAGTCATCATATATATTTGGCGTGTTCGGAACAGGTGACGATAGCATGTCTGTGATATTTGTCAATACGTCAAATATTTAGCCAAATACAGCGAATACGCTACACAAATACCGCATTGTCAAGTGAAGTGCCAGTATAAGCCAATACGTAAATGTCTGAGAACATTTTATTTCCTTCTTTGCGTAATCCGGAGAAGCAAACCACACAAATGAAGTATCATAATGTAGAGCATTAAAAGATTTCCTTTTATTTCATCTTTTACCTTTTCCGTTCCGAGATAACAGCATTTCAAAATTGCATCAGAAAAAGAAGTTACTTGACTTATTTATTTAAAAGGGGTGTTACTTGACTACTTACACTGTCAGAATTATCAGTAATTTTACAACATGCCTACAATAAAACACAGCCGCAATTTTACCAAATTCCGACAAATTTGTAAAGATCTAATATATCTCTTATTTTTAATTTCTTGAGAAGGGCTACTCATTTGAAGAGCCGAAACGTCGGAAATTTTTTTAATAAACTTGACTGGTATATTTGTGAGGAAGATTTGATTTGGATACTTAATTTTTGTAGAAAAGCTCGGTTTATATGCACGAGCTTTTGACTGCTTAACTAACTTCAAGGAAATTAACAACGAACAACACAAATCAAAAATAATTACCGGTTTGAGCCTAAACGAGTACAATTGTTGACAATAATTACACCATACATCTGTTTCCTGTTTTTAGTGTAACAGAAACGGTAATGACAGACAAGTGTGGCGTCATGTACGTACATCTGTTCTTTTGACCTCCACAACCGAAATCATTAGTTCCATTAAACGGAAAAATTCCTTACACTTGGAACAAAGACTGTTGTTGACCAGGATTTATCAAATCAGTGACCTTAAATTATCACTAAGATAAATAAGCTAAGATCACTCATTAATAATAATGTTTCGTTAAGCAGCAAGTGAGTATAAGTGGAAAGCAGACCGTGTAAAAAGAAAGAAGAAAATGAAATACATGAAATTGTGAACAAATAAAATAGAATGAAATGTAGAAAGCCTAGAAATGTTATTAACTAACAACATACTCATAGTTACTATAGTAAACAACAAAAAAGACTCATAGTTGCTCAAAATTTATAATCAAAGATCATGGTAATTGGCAATCCTCAATATATACAGGAAGAAAAAAATTCATACAGTTTAATTACAGAAAAATGGCCGAAGACTTTTAATGTAGCATTAAAGTAAGTACGTTACTCTATTGGGTTATGATACAAACCTAGATTTTCATTTTTACTAATAACAGCTGAGTTACATCATAAGAAGTAAGGAAAATTGCTGTTTAGAATTACAGTCCACTCAAAGTTTCCAGAAACTTTTAATTTGCACGATAAATAAACTTGTAGTTTAATATATGACTTCGCACTATCAAACTTTTCAGCCACTAATTAAATTTATTCCATGAGCTGTACATTCAGTCATGAAGCCGTCTTATCCTCGAGTCGAAAGCATTACTAATTAGTTACGTGTGTATGTATGTATGTATGTATTTTCGTTGCGGCCACCTAAGGACCACGACGACGAGTGTGAGGAAGGCACAGTTTTTGTGTGAGCTTACTCCTTTGACCCATCGTGAATTTTTCGGAGGAACAGCGTCTAGATAGAATCCAGATTGCTGTATCCGAGTATTACAACTGCGGTTGTTAGCTGCAGAGGGTGAACTTTTCATACATCACAGCTATTTAAACTGAGACATGGAAACGAAAAGCTACAAATTTTTCTGGACCCAACGGGAATTGAACCTGAGATGTCTTGGTGATGAGCGAGCACGCTAACACCGTATCCACGGAGGGGCTTCTAATTAATTATATTTTGTTACTTTTATTTATTTTGCACTAAAAATGATACTGATCTATCATTGGAGGAACCCGTAGGGTCCATTTCTTGGAGTCATAAATAACCTGGCCCTCCCTTCCTTGAGATAATGAATCTGGTATCAGCCACAGTATTCTGACAGTCACACTTCAATTGGCAAAAAGAAGACTGGAAGTGGAATCACGAAGACAGAAAATCGGAAACACACAAGAGTTCGAGTCAAGGGAGAATGAGTGGGGTAGTACAAAGACGTAGGCGAAGGGCAGGTGATGGTGTACGCAGCAGATGCAGAGCACCTGTCGTTCCTCGGTGGTTTGCGCAGGGCGTCTGGCTGCTGGTTGGCCATCGAGAGGGCGCCTGCCTGATGGTCGCAAGATCAGCAGAACAACCAGAACACGCAGTACGCGTTTCTTCTCTTTAGCGTTTCGAAGTTTACTCTTCCACTGGATAGCACAAATCGAAGCTTTGGCACAGAATATCGACGAATGCGACATGTACAACGACGGAATTTCAGAATTGGACAGGACAATATTAATTACTTCAAATAATGTTTTTAAGAGCTTCTTTTTTCTAGTAGATTATGATCGGAAACTTTGTAAGGTACACTAAACTAAAAAATGATTGAATATTACTCATAACGCTTGAAAAGATTGTATGTGCCAATTTTTGAATTGAAAGAGAATCATTGCTGAATACGAATTCGCATCACTTGTTCCTTTCGTTCCACACGATTAAAACAGTTTGGGCATGTCTATCGTATGCCAGAGGACAGACTTGTACAAAAGGTTCATCAATGGAATCCATTAACCCGAAGAGCAAAAAATAGGCCAAAAATAAGACGGAAGGATGATGTTCTTAAAGACCTGAGACGTATGAACTGGACATACAAAGTAAACAACAGATAAGAATGGAAGGCGGTAGTTGAGAAAGTCAAAACGTTACAAATATAATGTAGAGCCTAATTAAAAAGAGAAGTTGGCACCTTTCGTGATCTTCACAGTGAACACCCACATTTTGGATGCCACCCTAAGGGTCAAAAACAGGTAATCGAAAGAGACAATGAAAGGGATTAATTGTTTGAAATCGTGAGATTTGAAGCAATGTTAATACAGATCATTCACGACGTATCGATAAACGCAGAAATAGGAGCGTACGGGCAAAACAATTGAGCGATAAAGCCAAAAACATTTCTTGAGGAATAGATGGTATTGGTGCCTATTTGTTGGCGTAATTCAAAATGAAATTAACTTACGTAGTCTCGCCAACTATTTGTTCGATCCATTTGCCCCTTTTCCTTGTCTGGACGAAGCTTACTGAAGATGACAGCTATGCGGTCGAAAGTTAACTTTAATAATAAACAAATAGTTGGCGAGACTACGCAAGTTAATTTCATTTCCTGAGGTGTCAAACATTGAATCCTTCCGATATGCAGATGTGTATGCCGAAGCTCCAGTGCCATGTCTGACAGACGGCGCCAACTCGGCGCCAGTGTGTGAGTAAAATTCGAGTTTTCAGCCATTCGCGATGTATATAAACGACGCTCCGCTGGCAAATTGACGCCATTACGACGTCCCATGTTCTCGGACGATTTCGTTTACTGCTCTCGGCTCTCCCGGTCACTCAACCGAGACGTGACGTTCGTCCAGCAGCTAAATCGTCCGCTGAATGACCTTTTCCTGCTCTGCCCGTCCCAGAGGAGGCAACTCTTACACACGAATGAGCAGCCGTAAACTTAGTCAGGAGAATCAAATCTTTCACCATTTAATATAAACATAATAACACTCCGTTATAGTCTGTCGTCATTTCCATCCTGTGCAACTTGCTCGACGCAATGTTGCTCCTGGAACAAGTCATTACACTAAGGTCAATTAAAGGATTATTTCTTGATAGCCTCAAATAATTTTGATAATTCTGGGCCCTTCGTTAAGGGATTTTGAGATGAATATTGTGAGCACTTCTCAGTCATGAGATGAAAATATTCAAGCTTCGCTCGATTCCCAGCACTCACAATCAGAGCCAAAAAAAAAAAAAAAGTTTCTACGCTATCGTGTACCACAGTCCATAACACAAATTGGATCCATTTTTTCAAAACAAGCGACACTTCTTCATTAAATAACATAAAAACAACTTGTAATAGTTAAATTCGTCTTGTGCTTTATCACGCCATTGCTGGAGTACTTTTTAAACAACTTATAACAATTTCAAAAACTATTTTCTTGCATGATTGTGTTGTCTTATGGCTCATATTAATTTAGTTTTATGTGTACTCAACATTGGCACGTTTGTGTACATAAATTCTGTAGCCCCATCCTGGCCCGGGTTTTTCTCCGGTTTTCCTTCGGGTAGAGGCGGATTTATCATACAGGTTCTCTAGGCTTTGTCTAGGGGCGGGTCTATTGTAACAATAAATCGTGAATTTAGTGTTATTTCAATTTTTAAGCACTATACTCAGAATAATCTATAGTTCGATAATAACTTACATGTAATTTTTTGCTTAAAATTACAAACATATTGACATTCTATTAGTATTATAACTCGCAGCTAACTTTTTATCTTATCTAGGAATTTTTGCTGAATTTTTTGAATCCGCCTCTGCCTTAGGGCCCTTGATCGGAATTGATGGGATGGTCCCTTGCTTGCTTCCGGAGAGTAAATTAGTTTTTTCCCTCCACGTGGTCATACGCAGTTTGTACTGTTTTTTGACAATAAATTTATTTATTTATTTATTTATTTAATAATCAAGGGGAAATAAAACCTGCGTTATTTTCTGCAGAGAGTCGTGTTCGAAAATTACAGAAATTAGGAAGTTTTCAGAAGACATGATCATGGAGAATAATTCTTATGACACTTCTATTACTGTTGGTGATGAAAGGTAAGCATAAATAATTTTGAAAACTGGCATTTTCCAACCTTTTTTTTTTCTTTCAAAAATCTACTCAAAGTGTAAACTCACGAAAAGTATGTATACATATATATTTGTTGATATATCATTTTTATCGCCGATTTCAAGGCAATATTATAGCTATGAGAGCAGGTTAGAAGTAAATAGTCCACGAGACCCCTGTTTAAGGGCGTGCTATTGTTAATAGATGGTTTTGTGATTCAATGTTCTAAACAAAGATAAATACGAGTGAAGAGACACCTTCCCAAGGATATATTTCTTAAAGTTTAAAAGAAAGAATGATATTTTTAGCATGACAACCCCTGGTTCTTCCTCAACACTTATGTCATAATGAAGAGAATTGTTTAAACATGAGAATCAATAGGTAGAGTACAAAGAAAAACAATCTAACACAGAAGTAAAGACAAATATTCCTTCCAGAAGAACAGAAGACAGAAGTCACTTCTCAAGTCAAGTAGTAAGATAAGTAATCGCTGCTTCTGAGAAGACGTGTTGAAGAATAGTTGATGAGTCAAATAGAAAATAAACTTCCGTCAGACGACAAATATTTACCTAATGAAGGTTATTAGAAATATTTTCTACGACCGCCGTAACTGCTGCACAGTCATTTACATCATATCGAGTAAGCACTTGACATTACACAAAGTAGTGTTCATGAATTCTGGACAGCAACCAAGCAGCTCAGAAAAGTTCTCGACGGATCGGACAAAAATACGCACAAAACCACATTTTAGAGGAAAGATTAAAAAACCGTTATCGGGAATGTGAACGTTTTTTTTTTCAACTTCTTCAGTTCGATCGGAAAGGGTATAGTACAGGCCAGCTTGCTACTATTTGCTTGTGGCAGTTCTTTTTTGCACAATCATTCCTAATTAAACAAATTTTAAATACGCATTTAGATTAAAAGATTTACGTACAATATTTAAAACATAAACCCTAAAGTCGAGTATATACTGATTCCGACGGCGGAGTACATTGAGTAAACACGTTTCGAAGCGAAAGGTGTTTAAAATAACAACAAAAAAATGAACATATTAAAGTATTCATATTTAGAGCTGAGCACATCTGAGTGTCGCCGCTACGGTCCTTAACTAATTGTTTCGATTCGTGAATGAAACAGCTCTGTGATATCTTCGCTTCGTCACAAGAATGATGATGAGCACAGCACCAATCCACGACCGCTTCGAACCAATATAGTCATACTTATTATTATTATGGATTTATTTTATTTCGATTTCTATTTCTCGCACTGTTTTGAGAGTGTGCACTTTCCAGATTTTATTAATAGAATCTCTATAAAGTACAATACCCTAATACTCATAAGCCAGAGCGGTTGTTAAGAGCGCTTCAGAGAAATGGACCCTGATCCACGAAGTGGAGAAGGAGAGACCGCTCCTTTCCAATTATTTGGGCACACCTTACAACNCAAATCGTACACCGACTGCGGGACCGGTTGGGGGGGGGGAGACTTCAACGACGACACAAGTGCTGCAAGTACTTTCTCACGGCCAAAACTCCTCGTCCATCTGGAAGGAAGGGAGGAGAAGAACCTACGCCCTAAAGGAGTGCCCTAGACCTAGGCACCAGAGTGTCTGCACTGGAAAAGAAGTTTAGTCTCCGTTGCCACCCGTGAGCAGATGCGGACACCGATGAATGGCAGACGGTAAGCAACTGGAGAGGAAGGAGGGAAGTGACTCTCCTTTGAACGAAATTGGACAAACACACACGGATGGCAAACGCTTGCACCTGGAGACAAAGTGAGTCCACGTACAGGGGAACATGTAATTTGGAGATGCGAGTTATATGGAGCTGAACGAGGGCAGTATTTCGTAGAAATTAAAAAATCTAAAGAACAGATAACGGAGACAACTCACCGAATGATAGCGAAAAAAGAGAATTATGTGTCCTTCAATAATTGTCACACGACAATGGGAAATAAAAGGAGGATTGATAAACTAGACATGTAATATAATATATTATGTACTGTTAGGTGTCAGGTAATGTAAGATGAAATGTCATGAGATATACGAGTATGTCATGTAATGTCTCACGACTAAGACATGACTTATAATCAGGGTCCGGATTTTGATGACATGTCATCTTCTTTTCCTTATGCAGTATGCATTGCTCTTAAGTATTAAAATCCTGAATACGAATATCTGGTTATAAAAATATTAATTTTATTGGGCATTTTTTCGTCATATTTTCTGCTTTTGAAGTTTTACAATTATTACGTCATTTTTGGTCATTTTTTGCGTTTTACTCCCTTTTCTGGTCCTTCTCTTTCTCTTTTGCAAGAAATTAGATTAACTAAAATTATTAAATTATTTAACATTTATTTTTAATCTAACGAAATAATTGGATATTTGATCAGTAGGTCGAGAATGTACGTGTTGAGAGTCGGTTTCTTACCTATACCGTACATATTGTTGTCGCAGCAAGCAATTCTCCTATTTCCACTGTGCTTGTGTTCGATCCCTTATTTTCATTGTCACAGATTTAGTTATGCACTGGTTATGCACATATTTTCTGAGAGGTAAGTTTGGTGTTTAGTTCAGTGTTCGTAGTTTCATTGAGCCATGCCTAAAATAAAGCCATCTAAATCTTGTCTTTTATGGCAAATTGTATCTGAATTTGGAGAAGATGTTTTCTCTATGGAAGGTGAAGTGTTATTTTGTAAGATGTGCGAAACAAAGGTATCAGCCGAAAGAAAATTCTCTGTTCGGCAACATGTGGGTCGCGATAAGCATGTACGGGCAGTGGAACTCACAAGCAAGAAGAAATCTTTACTGCAACAAAGTGTATCCATGAAGGAGGATAAATCGTCAGATTTTTACAGAGATTTATGTGAAGCTTTAGTTTCTGCAAATATCCCAGAACAAGGCTAAATTGAAGAGTTTACTGGAACTACATTTCGGACGTCCTTTCCCAGACGAATCAACTCTTCGGAAGAACTACCTGTCTTACAACACCATTAACAAGAAAAGTACATGGAAGGAAGATTTTCATATCCATTGACGAAACGAGTGATGTAGAAAATCGTTACGTGGCTAACTTGATCATTGGTATATTGGAGATCGACGGACAAGGTCAAGTGTTTCTGTTTACAAGTGAGGTATCAGAAATTGTTAATCATTCCGCAATTTGTAGATTCTTTGAAAAATGTATATTTTTGTTGTGGCCTGAGGGTACCAGAAATGATGACATTGCTTTTTGTCTCTGGCGCAGCGCCATTCACTGTGAAAGCAGGAAAGTCAATACAATCTTTTTACCCGAAAATGGTGCACATTACTTGCTTAGCACACGCTATGTATAGGGTGGCAGAGGAAGTTCAAGCACATTTTTCTCTAGTAGATTGCCTAGTGTCAAAGACAAAGAAATTTTTTGTCAAGGTTCCCTCTCGTAAACTGCTCTTCAAGTCCACGGCTCTCGGTATTCCACTCCCACCAGAACCTGTCATCACCCGATGGGATACCTGGATAGATTCAGCAACAAATTATTGCGATCATTTCCAGATGGTGAAACGTGTTCTCGAAAGACTAAATCCTGACGATGCTACTGCAATTGATACGGCTAAATCACAATTTCCAAACAGTGAAATTAAAGAACAGCTAGCCTTCATAAAGGCAAATTTCAGTTGCTTAACACAAGGAAACACGTGTACACGAGAAAGGTTCAAGTCTAGAAAGTTCTCTAACTCTAGTTGACAAAATTGCATCTGATTTGAAAAGTGTAGGGGAATAAGTTGGAAGAAGGGTATCCAAGAAAGTGGAAAATGTTCTTGATAAAAAGTCTGGATACAAAACTTTGTGTCGCATTTCTTAACTGCTAACTGGTGAAACATTTGATACTTCCTGCATTGAAGAAGATCGCACTGCCACTGATTTAGCGTATTTCAAGTATGCTCCAGTTGTATCAGCGGATGTGGAAAGGGGTTTCTCGCAGTACAAAAATGTGCTTTCCGACAACAGGTGTTCCGTAACTTTCGAGAACCTGCGCATGCTGCTGGTTAACTACTGCAGTAATTCTGAATAAGGTAGATTTTTTATACGTTCATCTTCCTAGACCATACAAATTTGCGAGTTTAAATTAATATTAATTTTTAATTTCAGTTCTAACGCTACAGAAGCAAGTATTGTGCTGTACTCTCATACTCTGAAATAAAGAAAAAAATTGAAGTCATTTTTACATCATTTTACTGATTTTTAAAGATAATTTTTTGTAGATATTTTTAGGTCATCAAAATCCTGGCCCTGCTTATAATAAATGAAAGAATTTTACTGTGTTCATGAAAAATGGAATATTCATCAGATATCGTCGTTCACGTTTGAGAAAATAAATTTTTATTTCAAGACACAATCTGTACAGAAATATGGTTTTTACCATACCTTAATTCCACATAACTAGAGTAAATAATATTTAGAAAATAATATGAAAACTATTCTTTCTACATTTCCCCCAAACACAAAATTTAGCGCAGTTAATGTGCTTGGTGAGTAGTTTAATATCAATAGTAATTTAGTATTATTTAGTAACAACTATTCGTTTACTAAAATATATAATCAAAATGGGTGAATATGCTTATGGAAACTAATTTTCTGTTCCTCAAATAATATTTTTTGGCAGAGCGTGCGAAAAATGAAATCTGAAAATGCTTTTTTTCTTATTTGCAAGGTTTTCAAAAAACATCCTGCCCTACGCGTAATATTATCCGTACGAACTCCAAAACTATATTGAATATGTCTTATCCGTAACCAAGTAACTATCTTAACAACCGAAACACAATGGAATGGCATGGACATTACACGGGTAATGGACACAGCCCCCTCCATACCAAATACACGTAATTCTGTAGGCCGCTACTATTCCATGGGAACGGAATGCTATTTAGCCACCTGACCTTACGTGGTCGAGCTCTCGTTAACTTCCATTTACTTTTAATAAGACGGATTACTTTACATGGATATTCATTTGAAATCAATAGAACGACGAAAACAATAGAAATTATGAATATTGAAGTGAAATAAGCATTTTTCCGTAGTTTTCAGACATGTGTTTTCAATGTAATGACAAAAGACTTCATGGCTACTATAATTACTAAAATTAAATATTAAAGAGATTACCAATTAACAAAAGTCGAATTTCCCGTAGATGAGTTATTTTTTGACACTGAATAAAGTAAAACTAACTTTTGGGTTCTTGTCATACGCTCTTCTCATTGCCCAAAAATATCGTTTTGATGACATTATTCAGCGTCAAAAGGGTTTTTGATAAGTATAGTTCAAGCAATCAGATTTATTCTTTCAAATGGCAGCAGTAAAATATTTTCTTATCCTGTAAAATACTCGTAAAATGAACTCCATCAAATCCTTAAAAATTGTAAATTTACAAAATACCCAAGAACCCACTGCGTTTGGATGTAACTGAAGCGCGGTAACCGAATCGAGGGACGTAAGTATTTCCGTTTCATCAGGATAGTGGTGTTGAGACAAAGAATAAATCTACCAATGCGCGGGGCATCGCCACTTGGCTTGGCTTCCTTAGACCATGGCCCGAGGTACGACAGCGTGACGGAAGCCAACTCAGCAACAGCTTTCATTCATTTTATTCAAACCAAGCTGCGGGTGGCCATGTTCGCACAGAGAAGTAAAGCAGACGCGTTAGGAACTTCGTACGAATTTCAAGACAGTCAGCTCCTAAATTTCGTTGTTTTAGTATTTCTAAAAGTAGTTCTTTTAGTGCGATTTATCCGTCAATATCCACAAAATTTAACGCCAAGTCCTTTTTGTGCCATGTGTATCTCGATGCGATCCCAATCTGCTCCATTATGATTCTTGAGGTGTAAGAATTGGAGCGTTTTTACAACTAAACGAAAAAATATTACAATTCAAACATCTCATGTTTATTTATGAATGAAACTTTGGCCTCTTCACTTCTTCCAAAAACAAAAGAAATGAACAAAAGCGTGGCACTGAAAGAACACTAGGCTATGATAGCAATTTTTATCTACTTTTGGGGACAGATTTTAAATCTGTTCAAAATCTAAAATACTGAAAGAAACTTCAAGAATTTCAGATTTTCGACAGTTTTAAAATCTTTTGCTAATATATGTAAAGATATCTTTATTAATTTACGATGAGTCTAGTGAGTAAACTCGCACAAAATCTTAGCCTTACTGGTACTCGTCATTCGTGGTCCTTAGCTGGCCGGAACGATATACATACGTCTTTATTAAACCTAATTAAACTCTTTCTTTATTAAACTTAACACTTCGTGAAAATTAAACAGGAAGCCTTTTGGCTCATTCCGCATCTGCAACGAAAAACCTGGCCCTTTCCGTCATTTCCACAGAGTTAAGCGAATTTACTTTCAAGTTGTGCAAACAGTTTGAATACATTTTTCTCCGGGACACTCCGCACTCGCAAAAAGAGGAATTTTTTTTCACTTCGTTCAAGTGTTCGCGGGCGTTTTTATGAATCGCAATTACTGTCGCCAAGGAAACATCCCTTTCGGAGAAGACAGCGAAAGAGGAGTGGTTGGGCTGGCGGCGAGCATTCAATGGCGTGGAAGTATCAGACAGCGCCGCCGACAACGGGACGGAAGGGGGGGGGGTGGCAGTATGCGGGGACTCCAATGATAGAAGAATAACATTTATTAACACGAATTCAATAACAATTGAAAATAAATCACCGAAAATAATATAATTTGTATGTCATGTTCTATCCTTAGAAACCTCCCCTTTCTTATAGGAAAAATTATTGTTGAGAGTTAATTGTCGATAAATTACTGGTGGCAGTTGTTAAATAAGAGTAATTGAAAAAAGAAATACAATATAGAAAATAGTACATTTTAAAAACTCTTAGTAAATCTATCCATAAAGTATTCCGGATTTTTTAAGCTACGAAGTCTAATCGAAGTGTGTGAATTCAAAAATAGCACGCTATTTGGAACTTTTCGAAAGCTATTTAGTACGTACTACATTTTTGTACGCTATTTAATACTGTTTAGATTGGGGGGAAGGATGGAATGGATGAAAGAAGGGAGGTGAAGGGGACCTCGAATTTAAAATCTGCCACAGGTCCCCTAAATCCTCTCGGTGTAAGAACGTTTTTGGAAGGTAGACACAGTCTTTACTCGAGAAAACGTGAATATTAAAAAAAAACTTACTAGCCTTTAATTATTTTATATTTGTGTAAATGACGCTTACAATTCACCTCATCCTCAAATTCACCGACCACGTTCTGTTATAATTTTCTTATTCTTTTCTTCCGTCTCTCCATCAGAAATCAGTATGATTCAATTTGAGATTAATTGTAAAACATTGAACGTCGCGAAAAAGCTTCCAGTTAGTCATCGTAAGAACACTATTCTCACCATTGAACATTGGAAATATGAAATGTTTATCGGGAAAAAAATTCCTGGTTAAAAATGATGCGAGTATGCTATCTTTTCTCAGAGGTCCTACAAGTGGATAAAATATGTAGTAACTATGGCCAGGTGAAAATGGTGACTAATGGGGACTAGAACAGGTAACGGTCAATACCCCTCCGATAAGTGCAAGATACCGGGTTCGATTCCGAGCTAATCTCCACTTCAATTGTCATAGTTATACAAGTACTCAGTTTATTAGATTCGATACACTCGCTTGTTAACGTAAAGAAACTGGTCACGATAAGTTTCAAACATCAATTAATCATTGGAAAGGAAATAATAAAATAACATTGTTAGCAGAATATGCAGTAAAATACGGAAAAATGATTAAAAAGAAATATTTTTCTAAGACAACATGCTGACTACCACTTCGGATGAAATGTTGGTTTTTCATAAAGAGTTGGTAAACTCTGGTCCAAACGCTTGGTTGCACGCTCCACCTCGGGGAATCTCCTTGATTTAGTAAAAACGTTCCTTATCTCAATGAACACCAGAGACCCTGAAGTCAGCAATTCTTTTCTTCGTGTTGGTACAGTTAGGTTGCCAGGTAGTACTTGGCTTCCGCTCGGCCAGGAAGCAGCCAATCCGCGTACTTTTGGATGGAAACGAAGGTACGTGCACTCACTAATACACTTTCCTATACACCACCGGTCAATAAATAAATAAAAATAAGATAAATAAAATAAATGAAGATTAAAGATACACAAGTACAAGTGACATTAGATAATAAACTGAAGAAAAAAATCTCGCATCAACCGAAACTAAATTGCAGTGTACCAAGGATTACCTCCAATGTCAGACTACCAGCGACAATCTACAATGTGTTTATGCGGTTTGTGAGTTTCATTTTTTGCAATTCCTAGCCACTACCTATTTTATGATTCTCTTTTTACATACCGCCTAGAAATTAAATAATATTGTATAAATGTATTAATAAACAAAAATGTGAGACGAATATTCTTATTTAAATATTCCAGACCTATCAATACCATTACTTTTATTTACTGTTTCAGATACGTTCTTTCAGTCACACAGTAACTACAACTTTACAACATCCATTAAAAATTAAAACAAATCCTTCGAGTCAAATATTTGTAGTTGAAGGAATTGGTCACTCATGAACATATTACGTATATCTTCAAAGTTCATTACTTCATTGTTTGTTTCGCAAACGAACATAACAAAACATACATTGCCTTCAAGGTAACGCTACTTGTGTTTTGTCCTTCCGATAGAGAGCAATTGTTCGTGTACGACTACGCATACGCGAACTCCATTCACTTTTGTCGCTACATTTATCGGAGTAACGTCCGACATTGCAAATGAAATTTAAAATTACAATATTTTTAATGATTGCAAGTATCTTAGCAACTATTTTCACAATATTAGGAATTTTCACAAAATTAAAAGTAACACGTGCTCTTATAAATCGATTGGACAAAAGTAAAGAAGTCTCATATTGTCAACAATCCACATTGAAAGAATATATACCATTCGAACTACACGGCAATCAACTTAATCTTAAAAACTTGAAAATAGTTTTTCCAGTCGAACGTAAAATTTTATTGTTCACCATACAATTCTTAGGCAAAGGTTCACGCTAGGAAATCTTCGAGAAAAAAAAACAATAAAAGTTGGGGACAGTACTGCCCCGGTTGAGAGATATCTCCGATTATAACCATCGCTTCACTTCACATACGCAGAAGAGCTTAATGGGATTTTCAAAAATGAGCTTTTACAGGAATAAAGAGTAGTTTTCCAATTTTTTTCAGAAAGAACATATTTTAAGACAATCGATAAGGGACTCGGTATAGAATGAAAAGTAATAAGGAATAATTCAATACAAAGTTTTCAAATGGAACTCAGCCAACAGTGAAACAGTCCCTACTCTTCGTGAAAACGTTTAATGAGGATCATTTAACACAATAATGTGGCAAGATCAAAAGAAAGCGTAACCACGAAGAGTGTATTTGCAATACACATGGGCCCAAAAGTACCCAACGCACGGCAGGTGGACGGAACAAAAGCACAATTCGAAGAACCCTTTTATCAGATGAACCTTTTGTATGTCCGTCACATGTTCGTATTCGCTTTCCTTTTTGACACAGTCAGTACCCGCAATAAAAACGAAGAGAAAAAAAATCCAATATTGAGAGGTAATAAAGAAAGACGAGATGTTTGGTAGCACCGGGATGAAACATAAAAAAGTATCTCTAAGTAGAAGTGGCGAGTAGCCGTCAGCGAATATCGATGTGGGCACGCGTCGCAGACACCACTGGCCGCTGCCTCTACACGCACCTGCCACGCAACCTCAATAAAGCGAGCGGAGTCTCCTCCACGCGGCGACCGAACAGGAGGTCAACTACGCCGCCACACGACGACGACGACGACCCACCAACCAACCACCCGCTTCTTCTACAAGCATTGCTGAGTTGCCGCCCACGGCCCGCAGCCGCCGAAGGAAGAGGAGGACGAGGGGAGTGCGTGGACAGACGGCGACGGCAGCTGCTGCTGGTGGTGATGGTGCTGCGGCTGCAGAGACGGCGGACCAACTTCCGGAGGAGCTCCAGCTGCTCGTCGGACGGGAGGCGGGGAAGGCGGTGCCGTGACGGATGGAAAGAAGACGAACGGACGGACGGCTGCGGGCGAGACGAAGACTATGACGCCACAAGGCATCGCCGTCGCCACCCTCCTCCGAAGGCGTCCATTGCCTCGAAGGGCGCAATATATACGCAAAATTAAATCGAAAGCATTAAAGAGACAGATTGGTCCAGACGTGATCAATACAGAGGCAATATACACTTGTCTGTCTGGGACAAACCGCATCTTGGTAGTTTCTTGCTGTGGCCGAAACGTTGGTAGTTCTATCTACTAAGACGCGGTTTGTCCAGGACAAATAAGTGTATACTGACTCTGGCCGCGGAAGCCTACGTTTATATAAGACAGAGACAAGGTTCGATATTTTCGCAGAGTTTGTGGATGGAATTTCCAAGGCAGGATTAAAGGACTAGAAGTAAATAATACACCCACCTCCCCGAATACGATGGAAATATTGAAGAATTAAGAATGGACTTAAAAGCTGGATAGTGAAGTCAACGCCCACCTCCGTCGAGATGAAGAGCAATTTACTTGCTTTATTTAATTTTCTATTAAGTGTTGTTTAAGTAGTTTTTGTTCAATATTTATATATAGTTATTGAAAAGCAAAGTACGTGATTGACAAATATAAAAAGAAAATGTGAACGAATGACGTCGTGGAAAGTCTCCTGATGAATACACGACAAAAAATAAAATAATAATCCATATATTAGTAACACACCCTGGAGGAGAGAGGGAGTTTGTGATATCGTTACGACGGAGTAGAGGAGGAGGTCTTTGTGTTACAAAACGCTACGTTTTGTAGGGCGCTTTTTAAAATTAAGGTGTGTAACGGGAGGAGGGGGTGGTAAGAAGATTCGTCACAGGTGAATTATGGAGAGGAGGTATTAAAAAAGGTAATTTTTGCGTCGTAATTGATGAAAGATCCCTTGGGAGAATTGCTTTGCGCTGCGAAACGTATACTGTGCTACATGGTGGATCCACAAGAGGGCGGGTCTTGTTCTTTTTTCCAATAACAAAATTATTACATGAAACGAATTAAGTAATAAAAAGTTCTTTAATGGCGTGAACATTAGCATTTAACATTTTAAAAATTTTACTTGTTAAATTAATGAATTGTTTGATGAAAATCAGCGATAAAAGTTCCAAATAGGAACATTTATTTTGCTGATCCGCTACTGTCCGCGCCTGAACAATGAAAGTCATCACCGTACCTAAAGACGGTGCCAACATGTCCTAGTGAAGAGAACCCAGTCCCCCAGCAGACGTTTCCGTGACTGTGTTTCTAGCAATGTCAGATTATCCATCATAACGCAGTGGTTTTTCTCGTGCGATCAAAACTGGAGATTGTCAATGAAATTGTCGTAACATCACAATAAATTGAAGGTTTCCAAAAGTGATCAAGATTACTTATCAACCAGAAAAAGAGTTCTGCAAATATTCACCTTCCATATTTTGTTGTCAAATAATGTAAGCTCATTGAGCCGTACATCATGTTTTCTACGTTCACTGACGTTCAATATATTAGTATGTCAATATATGTGGTACGTGAGTCAGGTGCGAGCGAGTTCATTTGAAATAATATAATTATCTTTCTCACTCGAAATAGATTAAAACAAGTTGAGTAAAATAATATGTCGCATTCAACAAAATATTTCAAAATTTTGAAAAATATGCCGACAGACAGGACTTCTTTGTGAAGATGACTATCGCTCATGGGCTACAATAGTGGCACAACTCAAAATTTTTGGACTAAGTACAGATCTCAATGTGAAAAATTACGTTCTCTCCACCAGTAATACTGGCACGTCTCATAACTCAGTATTACACCGTAAGATGGCAGGAGTGTATTTTCATAGCAATCAAAACTTAAAGCCCATTTATCCCAAAACGTGATTTTTACAGTTGTGCCATTATTCCAGCCCATGAGCGATATATTAACTACGTATTATGTTCTGATCTTTACATAACTAATTACCGAAGAGATCAGTACCAACTGAAATTCATAAGCACCAACAACTGATGTAAAGCCCCGAAAACAAACATAAAATGTTTCTTGAAAAATCACCTTTACAAAAATTCGAAACGATATTTTACCATAACAATACTTCCCCCAAAACACGTTTACAGATGAACTTTAAAATAACCTGCATAATTGACCGCCACTTTGAAAATCTACATCGTAGCAGCGCGAGGTACAAAGAAGCATAGGTGGCCGAACAACTCGAAGAGTAATAACATTACGCCGGCGTGCTTTAAGAGGAGTCGATCCTCGGAAGACCACACAACTACTTCGTTTAGCCTTGCAATCCCCTCCACCCACGCTCCAGCGCTCCCTCCAAGCCAAAAGTTAGCGCCAGCAATTGGCGGCGTTCGTATCAACTTACTTCGCTTCCCACAGCAGGACACGTGCCCACACATCACCTTTCTCCACGAGATACGTGCTTTTAACTCCTCTCTCTCGGTTAGAAATTTCTTCTTGTACTCAGAGCAGTGTTCAAACTGAAGAAAATTTAGAGAGGGGGAAAACTTTTGAAACTCTTCTTTTCATATTTCATAAAATTCTCAAGAAAACATTTCATTCAGTGGGGTGGAGGGGGGGGGAAGGGATGAGTATTTAATGCGACCTCATTCTTTTTGTAATTTACTCTTTAATTCTTACTCTCTCTCTCTCTCTCTCTCTATATATATATATATATATATATATATATATATATATATATATATATATATATACACAGTAAGAATTAAAGGTATAAAAGAATTAAAGATACATTAAGAAGGCAGAAGAGGGGAGATTCAATTCGAATCGCGACTCAGATCAACATTATGTACATCTTCTTTTCAATGGCTGGTTTGTATAAGGATGGTAATAAACTGATAAAACAAGAACGAGAACTTAAGGCAATTGGTCCATAAGAATCTTCTAAAAGTTTGCCGCGACTCAAATGTTTGTGATTAATGAAAAAATCAAAACTAGAATTATGATTTCCTATGGTTTGGAAATGCTTATATTCTCGTAGCATATAAACAGAAGTACCAGTATTTCCGAAAAAATACGTTTATATTAAAAACGTTAAAAAACTTTTATTAATATTAAAAGTACGCGTCGACTCTTTTTCAACAAATCATTTCCAGAAATTGTAAATGCATAAAACTACAACTAAAGACCACCCCTACACTTCTGGTTCAGTCCCTATTAGTTAACTTGATATTTTCACATAGAATTCTCTTAAATTCATCTCTTATCTCGGCACCGTCTCCCATTTTCATTCAACATAACATAATTAACTTGATCTTACAAGATCTTATCATTTCTCTACTGTGAAGTAAAGTAAACAACCATAAGGCGACTCGAAGAGGTTGACCCTTCTGGAATAGACATTAACGCAAAAAAGCGTTTTTCAATTTTTATCAGATTAACCAGAAAACTATTTAAGAAGAAGTAACCAAATTTTGTCTTCATAACAAGATTAAATCAATAATTGGGCAATTTCCACCTACTGAAATAAGCACGTTACCCAAAAAAGATATACAAAATGCAGCATTAAAGTAAACCACATTTTTGTCACCACTGAATTTTGTATTGCCTCCCGTAATTTTATAGTAAAATTCATTTTTGAATTTTGATACTTGTTCTATAAGTTTCAACTACTATTCTTGTATTGTTTCATGTTATTATCGGATCATATTTTATATTAGAGTCTGCAAGCAAATAGAGTGGAGATTCCCATATTTTTATTTTGGAAAAAGCTAATATTTCTTCAAGTCACTGAAAAAGAATATCTGAATTTTTATGTATCGCAGCAAAATACAAATCTGAAGTGTAGTTAACTTTCAGTACTATTTTCCTTTTCAGAGGCAAGTATATATGTCAAAATATTGATATTAATACTAAAATGAATACTTCGAGTATTTAAAACACTATGTAATAGTTCAAAGTATTGCACATGAAGTCCCAGGGTTCAAATTTCTATCGAATAATGCATAAACGAAAATAACTTTAAAAAACTAAATAAGATCAGCGAAGAGAAGGGTTGGAAAGAGCAAGTCAAGGGGGTGGGGGCTGTCACAGGTCTGAGAGTCGACGGTTGAGCCTTGTGGAACTCCTTGAAAGGCTACGCAAGAGTGTGTGGCGGAAATTCCACGAATACTTCCTACCTCTCAAAGGCTTCGGATCAGAGAGGATAGAAGCCGCTTTGGACGTCGCGGTGAGATCAAACTACTCTTATATGCTGTCACTGATGCATCGGGCACGGGAAACCAACGCACACGAAAATACATGATTTGAATTAAAGAGAGGAAAAAATAAGCCTTTTTTAGAATTCCTGAATCTTCCAAGAAGCTCAATATGCATTCTCACAATTTTGGCGACATTTAATAACCATTTTCACCACCAGTGTTCGAAGAATTCAAAATGTCGCAACACCACAAGTATTATTGAGAAAAACACATCCCAACTAAATTAAAAAATTATCGTACTTAAAATACTTGTTCTTCAACTTCCAAATCTCTCACATGCAGCTCAACATCACTGAACATTTTATGAAGTCGATGACTAAAAATAACAAGACAGGTCAACGGAGCGAAATCGTACGTACTCGTGCATAGACATTTTAGCGTGTGAAAGTAGGAGTACTTTCCAGGTCATAAGAGATTTGTAATAATTATTCGTGGAAGTTCAAATACTTCGGCAATATATGTCATTTTTTCGAGTGGAGACTTAAAGCAATTTCAATTGGTAATATAAGCTACTGTCTGGCTTTTTACAACAATTTACTATTGTCAAATCGGAGATAAAACACTTTTGAGAACATCGTAGAAGGTCGGAGTAAAATTTCACAATTCAAAGAGTACGTTCAATAAATAACAGACTAGAGCTTACGAGAAAACTTTCCTTTTTCCACCAAATAAGAAAAAAGAGCTTGCACTACTTTCACTGCAGCGATAACAGCGAAAGGGAAGGGCCCATTAGAGCACAAACTCGCGCACGAACAAAGTCATACCGCCTCCTCACGCTGCCAATTCAAATTCAGTACCAAGTGGTACACCACATCAAGAGACTGAGAGACTCGGTCTCTAATTGCTCTCCACTTATTTGCACACAGGAGGAGAAGAAGCAACAAGGAGGGAATCGGAAGAACAGAAAAGGAAAAGTGACATCCAGTACGAAATGGAGGAAAAAGAGACGGGAAAAAAACTTCATTAAAACCATCAGCGCCATTATGGAAGAATCACTCTCCGCCCACGAGCGGTCTCCGACGCAAGACTTAGTTTACAAGTCGTGAATGAATTGGGTTCCCCAGGGAGAGGGGCGGCTGCGGAGGGAGGGGGGGTGGAGGAGCCACAAAGAACCGCGAAGGGCTCTCGAGAGGTCTCGAGTGGGCCACGGAGCGCGTGGGAGGGAAAGGGCGAGAAGGCAACAGACAAGGCACGCGGCAACGCTCACTGACACGACGCACAGTTCTACGAGGACGAAATGTTCTTGTCGCTGTCGAATGATAACAAAACATTAAACAAAAATAATCCACGTGGTAATACTCGCCTATTCCGTACATTAATATCACATACAGACTCCTAAATACATAAACACAAATTATATTTTTTCAAAAATGCAGTTACAAATTCCGTATGAGAACGTGGAGAACAATAAAATAATTTACTACTAATAATAAAATAGCGATGATTTTTAAAGCGACTGGAAAAACTTTTGAAGACATGAGATGTCTCGCTTTCCACGTATAGTAAGTTATAAAAAAAGGTTTTCCATTTATCTCTTATCTTTTACTAATAACAAATTAATATATTAAAACATCACTGCATTCTTCACCTAAGCGACGAGGTAAGAAAATTATGAAAATAATCTTTGAGGTGAGGAAATAGCCGCGGATGCCCTTCAGAGCGCACCTCTACGAAGCGGATAATGAGATGAAATGAAAGGAAGTGGAACGGGAGAACACAAAAAACCTGCCGCTCCTCCATTTTGTCCCCTTCGATCAACTGAGGTTCGGAACCTCCGTCTCTGGAGGTGGAAAACGCGGCAATCGTTCAAGGATTTTATCTTGGCGAGCAACTTAAAGAAGCGCTGTCTAACTGGCAACTCGCGAATATTTTCGTCAAACTTAGGAGAGCACAACTTGGTGCAAATTAAGCTAAGCTGTCAGAGTTAATATTTAACACGGTATGTCCGAAGTAGAACATTGTGTTCGGAGTTACCCCGTCATACAGTATAATGTGAAAACATTTTATTAATAAATACATATTAAAAATTATTTTAAAGAATAATGAAATACACTACATAAATTTGTTGATGAGAATGCATTTACCTCGTCACACATAAATAAATATGACCCATTCGTTTTATTCGTCTCGTAACATTTTGCCAAACCTCATCTCGTGCCGGTCCGATCGATTATAGATCGATCGAGTATAGAAAATGTCCCGCGAGCTCAGGTAAGTGCGCTGGTTTACGGTAAATCTAATATTGTACGCCCTCGATACGATATAATGTTGGTCAAACCCCACCGAAGAATCACTTTTAAATGCTTCTAAAGAGCAGGAGTTATCATTTAACTATGTACTAACATTTTTAAGCCTCCGGGGAAAATATTGCAAAATAATCATACGCGATAGTTTTACAAAAATACACGTAAGGGTTTGTAGTACCGAAAAATGATTAGTTCAAGGATTGAACACGAGATATGGGCACCGAACAAATATTTAATCATCATTCTTTATTTTCTTTTTTTTTCCTTGGTAATTTTCTTAGAATAATTCAAAACGAATGAAGCACATTGCATCAAAAATACAAATACATAATTTAAGATATTCGAGTGCATTATCTTTGGGTCTTACATTTTTCACATAAACAAATAAATCGTACGCAGGTTCACTCAACACCAATATGCCATACAAACCAACCAAAACACAACAACACTTTTTTTCCTTTAAAAAAATCGTTCGCATCAAAGAATGTCAAAATTGCGCCACACTCAATAAAATATGCGTGAACATCGCCAAACCATACATGCAGTTCGAGTTAATAACCTCCCCTTTTCAGTAGCCGTTAAAAAAGAGTGTATGCAAATTGCTCCACTGACTGCGATAGCTGATGAGAGGATTATCGCAATATAATTCTGGATATCAAATATAATCGATATGGTAGCTTGAGATCGAGGTTTCCTATATTTCTCAGTCGTTCGTCATGAGTCAGAATAGTAAGCCAACTATGCCATTGTCAGAGCACCATCCTTCTATCCACATCTCCTCCATTCCACCTAAAACAATAAAATAAAGCGTGTCCTTGTGATAGTTCAAACGATGATACGTCAAAAGCCTGAGTTTGAAAAATGTACCTCAGGCTATTACGCCAATGATGACGCTAATGACATAAATGTGTCTCTTGAACATCTAATACTGTATTTCATTTATTCAACTTAACCTATTTTTTTAGACGTTTAGGTCTTTTGTACAACGTTTCGGCTCCAAGTCCACTTCAGATACGATAGTTATTTTTATTACTTAGGTACGTGACGATAAAATAAAAAACTGTATCAAGTAAATATTAACAAACGTTATAGTACGCAACCATTAAATTAGATATTTTTTCTATACCGGTATCAGAACTTTTACACGTTAAATCTAACCCAAATTGTTTAAAAATACAAACAGAGACAGAAAAATTATGAAACGTATATTTACCTATTATAATTGTTGTAATTTATACTTAATACATACATTTATTTATATCGTCGTGAAACTATGAAATGAAAAGTTGTATCAAATGTATCGTAAGAAGACTCCAATAAGAGTCAAAACGTTGTACAAAAGAGAAAAATTATAAGTAAATCTCTAAGAAAAGTCTTTAATTTGAATAAAAGATATTTCTCTCTCTTTTTTTTTTTTTTTTTTTTTGTGGATCTTTTCCCGCGAAAATTAGTTTCGTTATTTTAACCACGAGAATCTGTTATCGCCCCACTGTACGTCGCGCTCCAGCAATACAAAGGCAGAGGAAAGTGTAGGTCGGGGGTGGGAGTGGAGAGAAAAGCGAGGAGAGTTTTGTAATTCCCCGCAGCTTCAACAGCCAGCAATCGGAAACAAAACAAAAACACCACCAATTTCCTCACTAATTTCACCTAAGTTAGAAATGCGTCTTCACAAATTTATTTCAGTCATTGATAATTTAATTTCAGATATGAAAATGAGAGCATAGAACAACAACAACAAAAGGAAACAAATGTTTACACACTTCTAAGGTCGTTACATACCTTACGACAACATGGTAGAATAACAAAGGAAAAGGAACTGGAGGCATCACGGTAAATTCATGATGAATTGTATACTTCTGGAATCAAATTTTACATGTTATGATTTTCATGAATTCTGAACAAACCTCTTTCATTGCTACCGAATACTGATCGGAATCCATGGGTTGACTAGTATCATTCTAGAAATGTTTAAGTTAGCAACGAGTTAAATGTTTGTTAAGTTAGTTCTACCAATGTTTGTCTAGATTCGCATATGCAACAATCATTTTTGTATTTAAGGTTTAAAAGAAAAATTATTTATTTCATGAAATAGTCTGTCAAACTATTGGGGCGACCCGTGGCGTAGTGCCTACCTCTGGGGACGCCGGTTCAAACCCGGTCCGATCCAAGTAGAATCCGAGGTGGTGGACGGTGCGGTGTTCGCGGTAGGTTTTCTCGGGGTTCTCCCGTTTCCCCTGCCTATCATTCCACCTCAACATTCACTCATAATCACCGCTTCAGGGGAAGTGCGGCAGGAAGGGCATCCGGCACCCTAGTATTCCCCAGCTACATAAAACGAAGCACCATATCCATCCCCATTCGCCGACCCCACATGAATTGGTAATAATAAGGCGAGGTAGTTATAGTCTGTCAAACTATTACACAACAGGGGTTCCAAGGGGTTCACGGTAGAGCTCTGCAATTCCTTCGCCACGGCGCCAGTAGAAGGCCAGTATCTCGCTCCGGCGGTTTTTGACCCGGATAAACCCGGTACTCATTTTATACCAGGCTGAGTAGGCGTGAGAGATCGAACCTACCGGGGATCGAATCCCAGCAATCCAGCCAGAGACTCAGCGCTCCACCCACTGAGCCACGCTGACTTCCTAATGAAATATGTATCGTAGAATTATTCAATGTGTTAAAATACAGTATTGTTTTAATTATTCACCACATCCTCAAGCTTTGTCAGAACGAGAAATTTGTCACTAATTCAAACCATCTCATATCAGTCATTGTTCGTAATTTCTATTTCAAGATTAGACATACATTCTGACGGTTCTCATCTATTATGCTTGAAATGCTGAAGTAGACTGACCATGCTGGATTGTCGTATAGCATCTATAACATCGTAATATAAGCGATGAGCGTTTCTAGTGCCAGATAAACCGACTGAGAACGGACTAAGGTTTAATACACTAACTGACAATGTGTAAGGACCCTAATACAGTAGACCACTAGTGACCGGTGACATGTGGCCGACCGCTTGTGACCGTGCGTGGTTGAGGTCTTCAAATAACATAGTACGAGGATATATACTAGGCGTCTACACCACCGACATAGGAGTGGAGGAGCTCAGACACCGTCAGTCACACGTAGTGTAATGATCTTGTCACTAATAAAATAAGCTCTCTTACGTAGACAATGTTATTTGAAGACCAAAGTCCACATCGCTCACAAATAGTCTAGTATAAAATATAGCCCTAAAAAATCGCATTGCGATTCAGACGCATTGGATGAATCAAATAACACAACATTCTGTGTTGCATATAATACATAAAACAAAAAAACAGAAAAAGTGTAGCAGGGATTCCCCGAAGGTGAAAACATTGAGTCCAGTCCAGGGACCGAATTGTCCGCTGGAGGTCGCTGAAGGATTAAGGACTGTGCTGCCGCGGAACTTGGACTGGAAAAAACGAGCGGCAGAGTTACAGCACAGAAACAAAGATTAGTAGTGGATGAGGCGTTGTCCGAAAGGGTATTTATCGAGAAGTTGGAAGCAACCGCTTGAAATACTGGAAACGAGTCAGCGAGTATCGGAGATACACGAGCTGATGTAGAACAACCGACAAAAAGAGAAATAGGAATCGAAGGATTTCCTTCGCACGGAACTAACGAGTGAGAAATGTGGAAAGAATACAAATAAGGGAAATAAAAGGTATAACAATCAGACGTTTTAGAGGGTTTTCCGGTTTCTCATTTAATCTTCACTATTTATTCAAGTAAAAGTGAGTTTTGAAACAGAAACTTACTGATGATTAATTTCATCACAACAATGATAATAAAAATTTCGCATAAGTGGACACATTGCCGCAGCATTTGTGAACACTAAATTATTTTCCATTTTTCAACCCAATTCCGTTGCAATTTGCGTATTTTGAGAGACTCTACAAACTTTAAATTAATTCAGCAAACATGACAGAAACCGAACTAGAGCTTGGGTTAAATACCTCGCTGGACGAGGTTTACAGCAGTGGCGGATCTAGACCGTAATAAATGGGAGGGGCTAACCGGGCAGCATTTTTCTTTAAAAATTATGGTTTTAAAAAACATTTTACAAATATTACCTTTTAAAATACAATGCATCACATAAATAATGAACAATTAACAATTTGGTATAATTAATAACTATAACAATTATATTATTAATAACTAATAACAATTGCAAATCTGGTAACACTTCTACAAAGTATGCCATTTATCAACTTCAATTTTATCAGTTAACAGTTCAGGTCAAATGGGGGGGGCGGGGGCTTTAGCCTCCTTAGCTCCTCCATAGATGCGCCACTAGTTACAGCGACTGTTTCCAGACAAATGTCCGGCAACCCAACTCTCCTTCCCAAGTCCCAATGTCGCAGTTATGTGGAAGAGCAGGTCTCATAGCCTGACCCTCATCAGAAAACAAGAAATAAATATGCAATGAGAGAACACGTTTGGATGAGTGATCCAAATTCAGAGGAAGGAAGGAATTTATCCAAACCTTTAGACGTAATATCCCTATCATATAGTATAAGGTTAAGATGTCCCATCCAAATGTTTTGAGAAATCCGTTCCTTCCTCTGAATTTGGATTTCACATACCACCCCAGGGCACTGACAACCATTGTATTTTCTCTGGATGTACATTCATTTTTTAAGGCAATCCAACTACCTTTGCTTTCCTGGTGTACACCTCGTCTGCGGAGGGCGTGCTCTCATGCGAGGCGTCACAGTGCTTCATGGACTCACTGAGCATGAGAGAGCAGCACAGATTCTAGAACTCACTCCAGCTTCATGGAGGCGGAGGTTGCCTGTTCGCTGCGTAAATAATGGAGCACCCTCCTCATCCACCGCATCGTGGCTCCTCCTCCCCCATTCCCACTTCCCCGCAATTCCCTCCCTCCTCTTACCCGCTGCGTGCCCGCCACGCCGTCGACGTGCATTCCCCCAAACCCAAGCATGCGCCCGCCGCGCCGCGCCGGGCGGAAAAGCGGACAGGGCTTTTGTCGGGCTCCTGAAATTTAACGAGATTCAAATCCTATTTTCTTCCTTGGAAGGTAGGGAGCGGGCATTAGCGACGAAACAGCGGGAAGCGGCGGTGGCAGAAGAAAAAAGAGGAGATTATCGTGCGCAGAGTATCCTTTTCAATTTTACTGACTTTAAGAAACGAAAATATAGAAAAAAAAAGAGCTTCTGAGAGCTCTCACGAAAAGAGATCTGTCCACTACTCTACGTAAAAGCATTAAACCCTCGTGGATAAAAAGTAGATAAAAATTAAATTATATCCGGAACCGCAATCGTATCCATAGAAAGTAGCTAATATTAGTATAATCTCGTAAACATTTTCATCCAGCACTGGCTTTCTTCGATAAAATATTACAAGGTATAAGCTCGATGAAATATAACGTAAAGATTTTGGGGACTAAAATTCACATAGTTCCAAAAAATAAAAAAGTAACTGGTACGAAGAAACTGAGAGAGAAAAAATGTGACACGAAGTATATCAGAGCAAAATTCGAAATATTGGGGAAAAGTACATGATCCTACATGATTCAATTATATGTATTTTATGTCAGCGCAAACATTGAATCGTACATTTAGTCTGCTTGGTTCTCTCACAAAAACTCCAGAGAAAATTTGTAACATACATTTTTCATCCTCTTGTAACGCGAACAAAGTTATAAAACACATACAGGAAAAATCTAGCATTCGTAAATTTCCAGGTTTAAAATATTCATCAGGAACGAAATGTATCTTTGTTTCCCTCGACTACATCGTTCTACGTTACAACTTACAAAATGAACGTATTACGATAAATGTGTTTGAGGCCAGGGGGATGGAATATATTAGAAATACTAACTGACCCTGCTCAGCTTCATGCGGGAGTTTCCGTTGATGTGATACTGTTTTCCTTCGTTATAATTTTGAGTAAAACAATAGCACGACTATATACAACAAAACCATCATACAATTTTTTTAATTCCTGATATTCAGCGAAAATTCAAGTTTGCTTGTTGTTGTATTTTTTTTGTTTTTGCTTTGCTATGTTACCAACATTTTATGGTACGGAATGATTATGATATAATCGTCTCCACGAATCTATAACACCATTAGCCAAAAGTGTGTCATGAGGTGGGCTTTAAAAATGATTTTATAAAGTCTTTTATCGGCGGTATATTAAAAAACAGCTGTTTGGGAGCGTTGGGTTAAATTGCAACAAACCTGGTGGTGCAATCTTGCCTTCAGAAGGCAGGAATGATAAGACATCCAAGGGGCGCAGAAAGGGCGGGGCTGAGAAGTGAAGTAGGTCTGACGGAAAGGCGTGACGGGTAACCTACGTCACCGTGACATCACGAAACATAAGCAGTGGGGGTGTTCCAAGGACCAAAGCCAAATTTACTCAACTGCATTTCACCTCTTAGCTCATCTCTACCAATGTTCCTCACGAATATCCACTTACTAATATGTATGCGGAGATCACTATGAAATTATGTGAATACCGCGAAGAAATTCGTAAAAGACTTTTGAAAATTTTAAAAATATTCTTTAAAATTACTGAACACAAAAACGCAAGGTAGTTCTTTTTAGTGCACCGCAGGTTGTTTCCTAAATGAATTCTGTCCCTCGCAGTATTTTATCTCCAGTTCTTTCACTGTGGACGAAAAAATCCGCAATCCAACGCTAAGTAGGGATTAGTAAAATAGTAGGAGTGGGCAAAATATGGTTCCTTTGCAAAATACGCTTTGCACTTATCATGAAGAGTTCTCAAAAGAAAACGTAATATACAGGAACGTGCTTAGGAAATACAGTCGTACCGTATTTCCGAGACCAATAGACGGGTACCTTCCTATCTCGATTCTTTTCGAGTTTTTGCTTTAAAGTTGGATTATGTGATAAATGTTCTGTAGGCACAAAAGATATCTACGAGTGTTAATCAGAGTAATTAATATTGGTATTAATATTGAAATATAGTAGACGTCAAAATAAAATTTAATTTGAATTATTTAATTCGTATGTAAGTTATACAACATTTCATGTTCCCCTCTCAACACTTTTACAATAAAATAAAATTATACATTAAAAAGGTATACGCAAAACATTCGAAATTGTTCGTAAGCTCCTTTTTAAAATGTAAATTTTATATCCACTGAATAAAAAAATATTTGAAGAGACCGTTTTGCTATAGCATCTAAGTTGGGCTACGAACGGTCCAGAAATCAAAGATTTTAAAGTCAATCCAGGAGAATCATTTGAACGGGACAATGGGGGGCGTTGCCATTACAATTTCGGAATTAAAAAATTTAGATCTCTCTTCCAACTAATTAAAACTAATTGAATTAGTAATGAACTAATGAAATTAGTAATTACAATTCACTCCGATGTCGCCGCTAAGTTGTAAACTACAGAAAATTACAAGTCTGCCCAAACAGAAGTAGTTCTTTCTTAAAGAAATAATTACCTTTTGATGGCAGAAACTTATCACCATTTAAATGAAACATACAATTTTTATTACATAGCAGTAAAGAAATCAGAGAAATTAAATTAATGAATGATACATGTAGCGTCTCTAGCGAGGATGGACAGGAGTGTAGCTATTTTTCGGACCCCCGCCCCCATCGAAAATGTGAAACGAAGCCTGGGTCAATCCCTTATTTACAAGATGGTAAGTCACATATCACTGATATCTGACATTAACACGAAAGTATATCGTCTTGCACTCAGATGGTAAGATAAAATATCTCAACTCTTTCCTCGAGGATAGCGCTACTTTTCTTGAATCCAACATGCAAGAATTGAAAATAAAACTAGATTATACTCCATGAAGATTCTGAAGACATATTTTTTATAGAATAATTCAGACTTAACTTTGAACAATTACTCCCATCCACCATTAAAAAGGTCTTAAATTTAAAACAAAATAGGAGTTAACAAAATATGAGGATCAATCTACTCGAAAGAACAACCTACACAAAAATCTTAACTTTGACCCGACGTAAGTCAAGAGCTACGTCATATCAAAAACATTAAAATCACGCGCTCCTTCCTAAGTTCCAGAAAAACTCGGTTAAGAAGAAAAAGGAATGGATTTTTTCGCCGAGGACATGATTAACAGATCCTCGCTTCCAAACCTTTGCTACAAAGAGAGAGGGAGGACAGGATGTAGGTCCTCCGCACGCCCTCAATCTCATTCCGCCGCGATCGATAAGAAGCCGGGAGGGAATCCGCGCCGCGCTGTGCTGTACGGTAGGCGCCACATGTGGTGGCAGCGGCACTTCATCTCACGAGGAGCAAACGCTGGGGAAGCTGCGAGCTTTACAACAGGCGAAAGGGCTTGCATCGATAGGGTGACCAAACGTATCAATGCACTTATTTCTACTGTGTATCTACACGTAGAGAAGATATACGATAAATTTCAGTCAGGCGAAAACGCCGACGACCCGGGAATCGAACCCGGGACCTCTGCTTAGATGGCAGGGGTGTTAACCACTACAACATCCGTTCGTCTTCCACAATCGTACTCCATTTCCACCCAGACCTAAACCTCCGAAGACCTAAGACGTATTCCCTTACAGAAGAGACCCAGGTGGCAAGCATGGAAGTTTTACTGTATTGTACAAGGAACCTATTGTAATCAAGATTTCATCACATCTTGGCGAAACGACTCCAGGAGAATTTATTTTCAAATTTTCGAGATGATATCGAATGTCGTAGTGTGAGTGAAGAATTATTTCCTGTGATGACTCACGAATGAATTGATGCAACAAAACCAAAATTGAGAATTGCAAAAAAATCAGAGTTCAACAATAGAATTCAGGCACTCAGCCTTAGAATTTGCTGATAAGAATATAACCGCCGAACTTTATATGGTTTTCAGAACAAATATTTTTAAACGAGATAGAACTGATAAATATATCATCGAGGGTACATATTTTTAAAAAAATTTAAAGACTGAATTATGCATATGTTTCTTCCGTGTACTAACAAAACGAGTGGAGAAGATATATGATTACTTTCGGTCAGGTGAAAAAAGCGACGTGCCAGGAATGGAACTCGCGACTCTTGTTTTGATCGCAGGAGTGTTAATCACTAAACCACCCATTCGCCTTCCACAACTGCAAACCACTTCAACCCAGAGAAGTTATCATAATTTTGTTTGTTTACAACTACGATATTTTTGTTAAGGAGTATAAATGCTGAGCTGATCTTCTTTTCAAATAACTTTCACGTACAAAAATAATCCCTTAATCTCATCGAAGAACTCTCCCCTACGATACGCTAAATACAACGATCGACTACGAAAAGACGAAAAATCACGCGCTCTTTTCGGGAAAAACCTTGTGATTGTCCTCCGAATACAATTTTTTTTGTATGTAACTACGAACATAACATTCACAACTGGAGGTATTCGTAGCAAGCGAAATCAGTGTTGAATATCGGAAGGTTGATGCGACTACCAAGGCACCGCAGAGTTCCTGTCGGAAAAAGGAAACATCATTCGAATAAAGAAGAAGAAGAAGATGATGAAGAAGAAGAAACACGAAACTGTCAGGTCACGAATCTGACAGAAAGCAATGCTTGGGAATCGCTTGCGAGCAGAACTCGTCAGGTAATTTCTCCAACGTCGCTTCGACTTCGCTTCAAGATAAGTTGGAACAATCATAAAAAATCAGGACTCCTATTCTCATTTGTCAAATGAATTTTTTAATCGGAAGCAGAAAGGTAGCGATACCTTGAATATTTTAGGATCATTCGATCTAATTGGAAAGAGCAAGAAATGAAACATGCACTTCCCTAACAGCGACGACCGGCACTCACTACGGTTCACACAAAAAAATAAATTCTTTAATTTATTACCAAAAAACGCAGTTAAAAACTGCGTACGACCAAATGGAAGACAAATAGTTAATTTACTGAATAAAGCAAGGGACCATCCCATCAATTACCAAAAAAGGGTCCAACGGAAAAAAAGAGAAAAAACTAGAATGATCTTAATTCGGTTATTATGTCCCATATATTAAGATTGATAAGGCGGGAAAATACGTAGAAAAAATACCATTAAAAAAATTGATACAGAACAAATTTTTTGATACTGCGTAGACAAACTCAAGTTTATACTAAATCATATAAGGATTCGGAATATGATTGATATCAACATTTACGGCTAGATCAATAAGTTAATGGATATAAGTAATGTCACCTAAAATAAAGCCAAGATAAGCACATTCAGAAATGGGGACATAAGGACTACGGCTCTCGCGAAAGAAACGTAACGAGATTTAACCAATGGAGCGAATGCGCGGTGTTTGTCACATGTGTGCAGCGAGGAATGGCCTAGCATATCTCCATCCATTCCAGACTGCATGCCGTGGCACCCTCGCAAAGGCTGCTCTAAACCGTTGAAAAGCTAACTTGAGATACTGTTTTTTCAGCCAAAGATGAGAGATAAAGTCCTCTGTCCGTCACATTGCATTACAATTACTGCCGATTCTACAAATCGGATGATGTGGCGTTAGCATCCAGACATACACTCACTAAGATTCTGCTGAACTCCTACGTGTCTACAGCGAGAGGAAGAGTCAGCTATCTTGCAATACTGACATTGGTTCCTCAACTTTCGCATTGTCCTTAGGCTCTTCATTCCTTTTCTATCATTGAGAGCACTGTAGTCTATAACCTATTTTCAACTTTCAAAATTTTTTAAAATATTTGCTTTCCTAAATAACGAATCGTCCAATTTTTTTATATAACAGTAGAAATATATTTTGACGAGAAACTGTAGTGACATTTTGTCCGAGATGTAATTTAGATGACCATGCAGAACTGTACCTTGAAAAGCTCTTTTTAACCCGATCCTGAAGGAAGCTATAGACCATCCTCATTTTCGCTCCTAATATGAAATGAGAAAAAGGGATCTCCCTGCTTGTTAGAACTGCCTAATTTTTTTTTCACAAAGATGCCAGTCGATAACTCAACCTTCCAGAGTCGAGAAGCCGCTACGCCAAAGGTGGCAACCTCCATGGGAGATAAGCACGGGGCAACGTGCCCGAATTACTTTCGCAATTAGCACGCGCCACAAGAAACCGCGTGCAAGTTGGGATTGAGTTGCGTCCCGCGACGGCACAAAGGAGCGAAGGGGGAAGGGAGGGGAATTTCGCGTAACATGCGATGAGAAGCAAAGATAAGATGCAGCACGGCACGAAGCTTCGCCAAGGATGCGATTCAAAACAGAGAGATTCAAGTAAATGAAGATATATAAAATAACCTGACCCGGGTTATTATACACATCTGACCCCAATATGGCCCGGGTTTTTCTCCGGTTTTCCTTCGGGTAGTGGAGGATTTTCCATGGGTGAGAATGTCATTAATACTTTCGTTTTATTAATCTCGAATATTTACTGCACAAATATCTACAATAGTAAGTGGATAATTACGTATTTATTGAATAATTTTTTTTATAAATATTAAATCCGCCACTGCCCTTGGTCCTTGATCGAAATTGATGGGATGGTCTCTTGCTTGTTTCCGGATAGTGGCTTAGTTTATTATCCCCATGTGATCATAGGCAGTTTGCAACTGCTTTTTTGACGATAAAGTTTATTTATAATATGATAAATGCCATTGAGATGATCAAACATATAGAGTTCATTAAGTATGAATCATCAGCATTACTGTCCAGGGAAGGTAAAATTTAATAAGGAATTTATTTATTTCATGTCTTATTAGTGAGATTCAGGCCTTTCAACAAGACGGGTGAGGGACTTGTGAAGGGTTCCCGGTACCGAACTTACGGTACCGATACACGGTATTATATCCGTTTGAGGTTATTGAATATTATAATAAATAAACCAACCGTATTTGGACACTGAAGAATCCGTGAATAAAAAATAACGGGAAGCGAATACAAAAGGTCATACAACTTTATAGCCATTATTATGCCTCTTCCCCCACGCAACGACACTTATGGTGGGCTGAATGTGTGGCTGCTTAGAACGGTTGTGAAGCGGAAGTAAACCAACGTACTGCAAATGTAACACTATAATGAAAATTTGGATAACTTACGAGATTAATATTGATTGGATAGATTAGAGAACATGTGTTTGGTGTTGTGAGGAGACATTCTTAGCGTACAATTATTTACACAACTCCATTTTGAACAAAAAAATCGCCCCAAGCCAAACAAAATCAAAATCATACTGCTAAACCTATCCATGCTGGAATGTGTCACAGTGTGACTGATAAGTATAAAAGAAGTTATGCGATTCAGATAAGACTTTTAGATAGTTAAGAAAAATAAGAATAATTAATTTATTGTCAAAAAGCAGTTGCAAATAATTCCATTGTTGGTGATTTTTTTAAGTTTGACAGTTTTTCGAAAAGAAACGAGATAGGATAATTTAAAAATAGGAATTTTTAGAAAATATTTTTATTTATTAATTTTATGCCTTTTGACAAAACGAGGTTTAGACCATGAGGCCTTCAGGTTCTTCCACCTAACCGTTGGACTCGAGTAGGGGAATTGGAAAGGAGAGATGTTGGGTTGCCGGGAAATTAGGGTACTAAACCGACATTTGTCTGGAGTAGGTGAGGGAAACTCCAGCTGAAAACCTCACCAAGTTTGATCGAGCGGGGTTTCAACCCACGTTCTACCGGTAAGCGGAATCCAGGAAGCGAAGACGTGACCACTAGACCATAACTCTCGGTGTTTTGTGGAAAATATTAGATATTTTCCACACACAAAACAACAAAAACAAAGAAAGGTTAAAAGGGTAAGGTACTTCTTTTGTGATAAATTCGATTCCGACTTCAAGAAACAAACTGTACATAATATGGTATTATAATGTTATTTTGAATTTTACATAGATCATTCTTAAGTGAGGAAATCCGTGAAAGATAGTAAGAAAAATTAGTGAAGTGATAGGAATCCTCTTCTCCGTTGCTATAGCGGACATTATTTTAGAGGAAGATCCTAGTAAGGAAAATAAAACTATTTGCATAAGGAAGGATGTCAAGTGGTAGGTAACGAATGATTTGAGAGATAACATAAAATACAGAGGAGAGGCAATTTGGAAGTCAAACGAGATTAAATAAATTGTAACAGAAACCATTTCAAAACATGTTACGGAAATTAATGGTGTAAAAATATCGAAGGTACAGAAGGAAGAATCAATAAACAAGAATAAACCGAAAAGAGGTGTAGGAGTAACACGCTTACAGCCAAAGTGTTACATAAAGAGGTTGATAGAAGGAAAGGAGTACAAAAAGGATAAGCTAATCGACTGAGTGGATCTTGCGTGCATCGCCATGAGACTACCATCTATCATGAGCAAAGTATTCGCTGACAGAACCACGACGTCTTGCCACATAGCAAACTGCACTATCACGATCATGCAGCACGTACAGAAAAAAACTCATTTAATCAATATAGTCCCGATTCTCAAGAAAACATTGAACAACATTATTTGTGTTCAAGCTTAAATTAAAGAATTTCCAATTCCAGGACGACAGAGAAACAATTCTAATCAATAATAATTTATTGTAATATTTTAACGAATTTTAAAGAAAAAAACACGTTAATGTATTCTTGATAACAGCTGAGTTAAAGCCGTGTAAATCCGTCAGTTATTGGGCAACATAAATGATACAACGGAACATGTTTCGCTTTTAGCATTATTTCAGCGTGTTCTGGATAGAATTTTAGAATTTTCCCAACACAAATTTCAAAAATATCTAACAAGAAAACATAACCCAAAATTCACAAAATGGGATCGATATTTTTTATTACTAAATGTGTCTGAAGGATAATTTATTTGTCTTTTTCATATTGAATACACGTTGAGCAACTTCAACCTAATACGTTTGCAAATTACATACATGAATTACATATGATTGGGTAACTTGTTTTCTTTACTCACTGAACATAAAGCAATCACGAGTTATCACTTATCGCTATGAGGTAAAGGTAAAGGAAAGAAAAGGAGACTAAGGATAAACTTTTAAAAAATCATTCGGAAAACTGAAACAAAAAATAACGCTTGTCGTACAAGAATACACACACGTATATATATA